>CM032623.1:10856784-11456784 GCA_019097785.1 Fraxinus excelsior | reverse complement strand
CTAGTAAGATATAAATATATATTGAATTCAATGAATTGATGTTATAAAAGTAGACAGACAAAAAAATATACGGTGAAACCTACGGTTTAAAACCGGACCAAACCGTTAGGTTTATGTTTGAGTTTTTTTCAAACCGTTCAAAATGGTTTGGTTTATGTTTGGATTTTTCTCAAACCGGTTTAAACAGTTTTGTTTGAAAATTTGTCAAAAACCGTAAAAATCAGACCGCTTACACCCCTACCACCACCGCCTCAGCCTCCTCCTCCCCTTCTCCCTCCCCCTCCCTTGCTGCGGGCGTCGCCTCCACCCCTCCCCATCTCCTTCCCCCATCTCCCCTATGAACGACAGCACCGCGACTGCTGAATCACAGCAGTGTCGACGCTGCTGTCGACGGCGACGCTGCTGTGATTCACAGTAGCGTCGCGCTGGCAGCATCGTCGACGTATGTATGTGGCGGGTGGCGGGCGGTGGAGGTGCTGCGTGTCTTTGATGCAGTGGTGCGTGTAGTAGACTAGTGGTGGCAATGGGTCGAGCCGAGCCGGCTCGGCCCATGCCCAGACGAGCTCGGCTCGGTGCTCGCACGAGCCGAGCTCGTGGCTCGTTACCCACGAGCCCGAGCTTCGGCTCGGCTCGTGGGATTTTGGGCGAGCTCGGCCTCGTGCCCCGAGCTCGCCCAAACGAGCCGAGCGGCGAGCGAGCGCTCGGCTCGGCTCGTTTTTTAATTTTTTTTTTTTTTTTTTTGTTTCTTGGACGAGCCACGAGCCGCTCGGCTCGTGGCTCGTTAATTGGACGAGCCACGAGCCGAGCCACGAGCCGCTCGGCTCGTGGCTCGTCAATTTTAAATTTTTTTTTTTTTTTTTAAAATAACAGTGACGAGCCGGCTCGTGGGCTCGTCTTGGACGAGCCACGAGCCGGCTCGTCTACAGTGACGAGCCGAGCAGGCTCGGCTCGTCACCCGCTTGGACGAGCTCGGCTCGTGCTCGGGCTCGTTTTTTTACGAGCCCGAGCGGCTCGTGGGCGTGAACAGTACGAGCCGAGCGGGCGAGCCGACGAGCCGCTCGGCTCAATTGCCACCTCTATAGTAGACTGCTTTTTTTGGTTGTGATTGCGGTGGTGATTTTGGGTTTTTTCTTTTTTTTTTTAATTCTCTATGTGTGGACTGGCGGTCCGTGTGGTGGAACTGTTGTGGTGATGGTTGTGTGGTGTTGTGGTGGGGTCGACAACGGTGGTGGTGCGGGCGGCTATGGGTTGGATGTTTTGTATTATTATGGCGGTGGTTGTGGTGGTGTTGTTACTGGGTGACAATGGTGCTGCTGTTCAAGTGGCGACATTGGTGGTTTGGGTGGTGGTGGTTGGTGGTGTTATTGTTGGTAGGTCGTTTAGGGATTATGGTCCGCGATAAATATGACGAAATCTCTGTGACCAACTATTTGGTCGTTCTGTGACCTGTGACCAATTATTGTTGGCGTATTGGGATTGGGGGACGGGTGCAGCGAATGGGACAAAGTGTCTATGACCAACTATTTGGTCGATCTGTGACCTGTTACTAAGTATTGGTGATGTATTTGGATTGGGAGACGAGTGTTTCAGTGTACGTGAATATCGATCTGTGACCTGTGACCTTAAAACTCTGTGACTAAAAATATAACATGTGACCAACAAGTATGGAATAATTTTTTTAACTTGTGACCAATTAAAAATCTGTGACCTGTAATTTTTGTGATAAGTGATCAATGAAGTTAATTGTGACCTTTAAATTTTTACATTTGTGACATCAAAATAATCTGACTGGAAATTAAATTTTTAATTATTTAATAAGATATCTGTGACCTCGAAATTGGAGCAGTTACCGGAATTAAGTGACGACAGATCGTTCGCCGAAATAGTCGTCGGCTGTCGGAGTAGTCGTCGGAGTATTGCCGATCATCGGAGTAGTCGCCGGAGCAGTGGGGGTGGTGGAGGTGGGTGGGATGGGGTGGGGTGGTGGTGTAATATTATATTATAGTCAAATATTTAATTTAATATAATAATTGTGAAATATAATTAATTAATTGTTGGAAAACCTGATTTTTGCATTTCTAAACCTTGGGACCTGATTTTTTATTTTGAGATAGATAAAGCCTGAGTTGTGAATTTTTCCCTTTTTTCTTACATAGAGTAAAAACTTTCATTGGTCACTGAACTTATAACTTCACCATGTTCTGATAATTCAACTTCAATTTCACTCTCACAGGTCACTGAACTTACAAGCCAACCCCTCCATCTATCACCCTACAGCCTCGCCGTTTCAAACCGTCCGACATGGCTTCACGGTCGCCGACATGGCAGTCGACGGCGTCAACTTCGCCCACGTTGGACGCGATTTCAGGCTGTTAAAACTCCATTTCTCCCCCTTCAACACTCTCCTCCAAATCGAACCTGAGCCCTAGACCGATAGCCCTAAAATCCCTCTCCCAAATCGATTTCCCAAGGTGACGCAGTTAAGAACGCGAGCCCCAAATCGCCCACCTGAAACACGAATCAATTCAGCCACTTCACAAGATCGTTTTCAACCTGTAATGAGTCCAAACATGGAGGGAGACGACGGAGGTAAAGCCCAACTTTCATTTGATTTGTTTGTTTCCGTTTTTTCGGTGAACTTGAATACAGATTTCAATTACTTAGCAATAGCTTGACTTGGCTTTTTCCTGTGGGATTTAACATTTAGAGGAACTGGCCAGTTAAAGGTTCAACATTGCTTAATTAGTTATTCTGTACTTCATACAAATATAGGTCATCTGATGTCGTGAAATCTTGCTTAACATAGGTTCATACAAATATAGGTTCAACCTTGCTTAATTACTTGCTTAATTAGTTATTCTGTACTAGTTAAAGTGTGTTACCTACTTTGGTTACATTTTTGTTCTTTTTTTTGACAAGGTCTGGACCGAATCATGTTATATGTGTGTTGTATTTCTTCTAAGACCTTGTAAATAATTTCATTGTTTTCATTTTGTTGATAGAGGACGACCCGGATTTTGTGGATTCCGAGGTGGACATGGCTTCTGAGGAAGATGATTTGTTGTACGACCATAATGTCACGGATGGCATCGAAATTGGATCAGGGATGAATGAAGCAAGAAATAAAGGAGTAGTGATGTGTTTAGGGGAGGTAGGAGACGATGAATTGGAGTACCCATCTGATGATGAGTTATTATTGGCTTGCTCATCGGACGAAGATGTTGGTTATCGGTTCCCAGAATATTTTTCTGAGACGAATATGAGGAATCTACAGTTTGAGGTTGGACAACTCTTTCGGTCAATTGAAGAGTTTCGGGATACGGTAAGGAACTACAGTGCTCTCAATGGTTACAATGTGAAGTTCAAGTGTAATGATAGAAAACGAGCTCAAGGAGTTTGCAAACTCGGGTGTAATTGGAATATATAGGCCTCGAAGTTGAGTACAACGGAGGAAGTACAAGTGAAGTCTTACACTTCCGAACACACATGCACACGAAGCCAACACAATAGACATTGCAATTACATCTTCTTGACAAATATATAAATTGAACAGTTCAAGGCAGACCCTGATTGGAAAACAAATTCAATTTTGGCGACTGTGAAGGATGATTTGAAAACGGAGATAAGTAGAAGTGTAGCGAACAAGATGAGGCAGTATGCTAAGGAATTGTTGTTTGGAATAATGGAATAATAGTTTGGAATGTTGAGGAGATATGCTGCAGAGGTACATCGAACGAATCCAGGATCAATAGTGATTATATCCTTAAATGAACAATTATTCAAAGGTATCTATATATGCTTCAGTTCCTGCAAGGCCAGGTTTAAAATTGGATGTAGGAAAGTGGTGGGTGTTGATGGCTGCCATTTGCGAGGTTATTTCGGGGGAATTATGTTAACAGTAGTGGGACAAGATGCTAATGATTGTATATATCCTATGGCGTATACTATTGTTGAGAAAGAGAACACATACACTTGAAGATGGTTCTTGAAATACCTTCAAGAGGACATTGAAATGAACAACGGGAGGGGTTGGACATTGATGACTGACAGGCAAAAGGGTATTCAAAATGTCTGCAAGGAGTTATTCCCAGAGGTAGAACTTTATTTCTGTGTACGACATATGTACACAAACTTCTTCAGCGCCGTACATAAGAGTAAAATACTAAAGGATTTTCTTTGGCGTGCAGCCAAGTCAACAACTGTTGCTGAATTCAAACTTTGGATGCAAAAAATTCGTGATGTAAGTGAAGATGCATATGGATGGTTGATGAAGATCATTCTCATCATCACCATAGGCAGAACAACATTCTCAGGAGCATCAGATGGAGTTGAACTTACCACCAAGCAACCATCATTCTCATCACCACCAAGCAACCATCATTCTCATGAGCATCGCATATAGTTGAACTCACCAATGTTGCCACAAAGCAACTATCATTATCAATTGTTGTCCAGTGGCTGGAATAGCAAAAGGACCAAGTAAGATTAAAACCAATCGAAAATTTCCATAGGAACACTGCAAACTAAAACCAATCAACAATTTGAATAATTGAAAATCGAAAATTTCCTTCTTCTTCAACAGATTGATATAGCAAAAATTTCTATAATTACAAATCGAAAATTTCCTTCCCTTCTATTTACCTCCATTATCTCCCTCCATGTCTGTATTGGCTGCAAACAATCGTTCCGGTGATGTAGGGCTCGGTTGTGGAGAAATGTGGTGGCGCTTCAGGTCATGTTTTCAAAGTTGGCAAGGATCGAAATTTAGGGCAAAACCAAATGAAGTGGCTGAATTGATTCGCGTTCCAGGTGGGCGATTTAGGGCTCGCTTTCTTAACTGCGTCGCCTTGGGAAATCAATTTGGGGGAGGGATTTTAGGGCAATCGGTCTAGGGCTCAGGTTCGATTTGGAGGAGGGTGTTGAAGGGGGGGAGAAATGGCGTTTTAACAGCCTGAAATCGCGTCCAACGTGGGCGAAGTTGACGCCGTCCATTTCTAATCTCTTTCTCTATAAATTTGAGGTTGACTAATGAATCAATGAAAAAATAATTTTTAATTTTTTTCTTCCACAGTTTTTTTGTTGAAAATGAATAAAATAAAAAGGTGTTGTAATGATTGAAACTATATTGTATGAACTAACCATTGCGTTATTGAAATATACCATTATTTTAATCTCAATTATTTAAAAAAAAAAAAAAAACATGTTGGGCTGCAAGCATGGGAAATCTAAATGCCCGTTTGGTTTGTATTTTAGTTTCAATTTTCGATTTTGAGTTCATTTCTTCTCTTCTGTTTTAAAAATCTCTTTTAGGATTGCTAAAAATTATTTTGCGTGTGATTGTGACAAAGGGATGCGTATGGAATTCTACTTCCATTGTGGCATAAAAAATCTGTAGTTATTGTGACTTTATTTATGTGACTGTGTTCATATGACCTGAGATATTTGGCTTAAATTGTGAAATATAGCAATTATGACATGTAATTCACGTAATAACATGTAATGTACGTAAAAATAAAATTCAACAAATGTGACATCTACAGTTCTCGCGTATGACTTCTATCACATTATTTTTTTCGTAAAATATGTGTCATGTATTGTGCGATGTGTGACCCATTATACGGGACTTTGTTTTTTTATTGGAAATTGTGGCCGTGATTGTAGTGTTCTTTGTTGCACACAACGAGGGTGAAGAAGGTAAGTACCATTTGTTCTCTCTATCAAATAATATTAAAAGGATGAGTTACTTCAATTTTATGTAATTTGAATTTGAATTGTTTTTTAAAGAATCATACTTAAACGAGATTCAAGGCAAAATAAAATATATACAAAATATTTTTAATATAAAAATACCCGATTTCAGAATGAAATAAGTTATGACTTGATTTTTGATAATAGAAACGTAAAATAGTGACTTCCTCTAATTTTATCATCTAAAAATGACCAAAAGAATGAATTTTATTATTCTCTTTTGAGTAATATGATTATATTAGGATTTATTACATTTTAAAAGGCTACGATCAAACAAAGATTAATAAAACCCATATAATGTAGGATGTACCCTCTCCAGAGACAACATTGGTGTCGAGTTTTAACTTTAAGTTGGTGGAGAAAAAAAAATAAAGACAAAATTTTCAAGAAGACGCATTGTACCATAGTTTTATAAAGTAAAACATAAACTTCAAAACCAACATATTTCATGTCAAAATCGCAAGTAATATTCTTATCATACAAAAAATTAATTTACAGGAAAAAGCATAAGGAGAAAAATTAAAGTAAGACAAACTATGAAAAAAAAAAATTAACGTTACAAAATTCTTATTGAGATCAAACTTTATATATATATATACTAGTTTTTTTATTCGTGCTATGCACAGATTGTATTATTTTGAAGGCTATGCTAACGTCTTGAATGCTAAGAATTGATGGACTTTGTATTACAAAATGTTAATGACTTAGTGTCAAGAAGATCATTGACAACATGTATTATTAAGGAATATAAGAGTAAGCTATATTAGTTTTTCAAAACAAGGACAATACAAATAACATATTTTTCATTGTTAAATATACTTGTCTGAAAAATGAATCAATGGATACAAATCTTAGAATCAGATCTCAGTATTTTAATGATTATGCACAAGTCTTTCTATCAGAATGATATGTTGACACAATCTTAAAGCTAAAAGAAATGGAGGAAAAAAATAATTCAAGTGCTTGCATAATCACTTACTCTGGACTAAAATTTTGTCAAGTTTTATTGATAAAGTTGTACAGGGACCATCGGAATACCACATTGTTAAGTAAACTTCAAATTTAGCAGAAAATTATTAGTTTGAGAATAATATTTTTTTTTATAATTTATTTATTTTTTTGTTGTTGTTATGCAAATGGTTTGCCACTTCGAAATGAGAATCAATCAGTCCAGCCAAGTCGCGAGGGCTCGGAGGCAACGCCCTAAAAGGTAGGGATCGACTTGCCCAATCAGGTTGAAGGGATAGCGCCCTGGGGGCTACCTCAAAAAGGAATTTTGATTTTTCGTGTATGTATGGAATGAAGTTGTGTTTTTAGCGGGGATGGACCGATTTTTTGTTTTTGTTTTTTTTTAAATTCTGAATTCAAACATAAAAATTGTAAAGATTAATATCTAATATAACTGAATGTTTTCTAGTATTAATATGATTTGTAAACGATTATGAGTTTTTATATTTTTTATTAATATTTTTGAATTAAATTATTAATAAGTGAAATTGTATTTAGTTTGTATAAAATGTAAGTAAATATTATCACCAAAATTTAATTAAGTAGAATAATGAAATGTTCATTTTTTGACAAAAAAGAAAAAAAGAAAAAAGTCAATAATTTAAAAATATAAAAGTATTTTTTGTAGCAAAATGCAACTTGGAGTCACACTCCGCGAAGTACACCTTCGTGTAGCGTAGAGTTTTCACTCTGCACATGGTACGGAGTGTAAATCCACGTTGTGTGGAGTATCACTCCGCGTTGTACGGAGTATTCACTTAGCACAGTGCATAGCTGTGCGGAGCATGTCTTGGAGATCAACTCCGTATCGTGCAAAGTTACCCTCCGCGCAGCGCGGAGTTCTTCTCCGGTATGCACGGAGAGCGTCTTCCCGTAGCCAATTATTCCATTTGAAATTAAATAACTTAATTTTGTTCTCACCTTTATTATTCATCAAGAGCACAAAGCTGAAGAAAAATAACAAAACTCATATAATAATTGGAAGAAAAATCTGAATGAATACACACATACATAAATAAAGAAAGAAAATTACAATGTCAACGGAGGCTTTGATGTGCTTCACATAGCAGAACATTGGATCATTTTAGGTTCATTTTCTACATTGATGGAGAAAGTAAGACAAATTATTTTGGAATGTAGAATTGCCAATATCAGGCGCCTCTTGGTTCGAAGTAGAAGCCTTAGAATCGTCAAAATTATGATTCATTATAGAATGTTGCATTTGCACAGGGTCGGAATTATTATTTCCGGATGACATAAGATCAACTATTCTTTTGTGATGATCAGTGCGTCCAATTTGAAGTCAATTTCGATGATCCCTTTGCCTTTGGTTCTGATGTTGGCGATGAGATATTGTTTCGAAGTTTAAACAACCAGTAACTCCATCAGAACATATATACAGAATATCCTTCGAAAAATATGCTAACCTATGAAATAGTTGAGTCTAAAAGTAACCAACATAAATTGAAGAAGGCTATTAGCACATATAATTATGTTCCTGAGTGGAACTAAGGTTCCTACGAAATATATTAACCTACGTATATACAATATATAAAAACTAATAGAAATAAATGAAATTGGGAACATACTAAAATTTATGTATAATATACATGTTTTAAAGGAAATATATTTTAATGAAATTGGGAACATACTGAAGCTTATGATTTGCAGCTTTGGAAAACTTCTAGCGAAGCTCAAACAAAGAAACTGTAACTTTTCTCTCAGCTTTCAGATTGAATTGACTTTTTCAGTGGAATACAGATTTCAAATTCGAAAACGACAAAATACATAATTTAGTATTGAATTGTAACCTCCGTGAACATGCTAGTGAAGATGAAATTGATGCTATGGTATGAAACAAAGAACTTGTGAAACAAGTTGCCATATCCTATTTTTTGCCTTCCAGAAGCAAGTAGATATGGGTAGGATGGAAAAGCAGGAGTCAGCGATTGTGGTTGCTTCCCTTTTTGTCTTTCCCCAGCCAACAATTGTGGGTAAGAAGAAGTTCATAGTACCCTTTTGTTTTGAAGATGCGTGGATGTGTAGTGCATGACTATGGATAAATTCAGGATAAAAAATGCTTCACAAATGAACAGTAAATTGTGAATTGCCTATTTTAAGATAGTAGAGATATACACACACACAAAGGGGTTGGATGGTTAAACAGGTTCACAAATACTATACGTTGTCCTAAATTTATTGTCTCATTATTTGTAATTACTGCAAAGCATTTTAACTTTTGAACACGATATCATAACAATGAATGTATCAAAATTTATTTCAAAATTAAGTAAGACATATAGCTAACACATTTTTGAACTTGCAAAATGATTGTAAGTCGAGAGCAAAGATCAATCTATACAACATAAATGAGCTAAACTAATTGAGTTTGACTCGTACATCTCAAATCCTAGTCTTGAGTCTCACATGACCATTATCTTTAAGCCAATTGATATCAAATCCTAACCTAATGGTAGACTAGAGCTGGCTCATTAATTTACTCACTTCCCTTCTTAATTTGTCAATATTGAGAGCTCAACCAGGCCCCCCCTCCTATAATATGTGCGACATGGAAAAAAAGAACTACTCTAACTTCATAGCAATTGACGTGTTTATTCCGTACGGATAAAGAAAATCCTAAGTCATACGTTTCACAATCGAAGTTTACCCCAATTGCACTTGCTGAAGGGATTTCTTGGTCTTCAAGAAAGTTTGAAACTTGATATCCTTTTGACAGCACGGAAAGCATCGATTTGAAAAGAAATAGGGACTGATGTAGGGGGCCAGCCCACTAATTTATTTATTTTTATGTAAAAAAAGAAATTCATGTGTAATTTTATTTGTTTTTACGTATTAGTTCGACTTGTAATCTGGTCCTGAATTCGTTTCTTGAAAAAAGGAGGAAGTTTGGCTTTCAATCTTATCTCCCGGTTGCTTTAAGCCTACTCGATATGGGCTCCTAGATAGATACTTAGCAACAACCCTCTCTCTCTCTCTCTCTCTCTCTCTCTCTCTCTCTCTCTCTCTCTCTCTCTCTCTCTCTCTCTCTCTCTCGCACGAGATTGAAACAAATGTAAAAACATGAAGGTGCATGGGATAATAATGTGGTCCAAGGAATATAGGCTTGAGACATATGTAAAGATGCATGGATTAAAGTTAATAATGATGTTGATTTCACAAATATTCATTGTCCAAACAAGTGGCAGTTGGGAAATTTTTGTGCCCAACCTAGGTCAATGACCCTTCACGATTCGGGTACAATATTAATTGTTTTTGAAATCACGTTCATTTCAAGGCATTAATTGGAAGTTTAGAGACCCTTTCTCGACTTGATTGATCATGACTACGTCGACTATTGGTTCAATCAAGAAGTACTTGTATGGAACCTCATTATCTCATTACACGAAGTGAAAACGTGTATACTTGGCCTAGAAAAAAATGTTTTACGACATGATATTTAATTATTTTGGAATCAAATTTTCAAGTAAGATAAGTTTGAGTTAGTCAGTTTATACTTTTAATTACTCATAGTAACATTACTGTATGTAGGTGTGGCATTTTTTTTTCCGAAACTAGTAGAATCGATTGGTTCGGTTCCGATCCCGTTCTTGTTGCCGCCTTAGGAACCAATAGCGAATATGGTTCTTCTTGATTTCTCTTTTTGCTATTAAACTGCACAAATATGCACCAAATATTTGAACATTAAATTCTAAAATTATCTCATACCAAAATTTCAATTTCCATACTCCTCTTCTTTCTTTCAGAGTAAAACCTAATGTGAAATCAACATTTAAACCTAAATAATTTTATAAATACATTACGAAAATTCATAGATTTAATGCAATGCCAATAGGAAAAAGTATATTTTTAGTTCAATATTTTGTAAGAATTCAATTTTTTTTTTTTTTTTTTTTGTTCTTTTCAAAGTGGTCGATCATCATAATCAAGATCTTCCCCCTAAAGATTATTGATAATAATCATGTTATAAATACTACACGTATTTCTTAATATATATTGTTATACGAATTTTTTTAAAAATTAATTTTTCATCCAAATTTTACCCTTTATATTGTTTTTAATAGTTTACCCTTTTCTTATGCTCTTACTGATTGATTTTTGAACATTTGAGTGTATTTCTTTTGTTACTTTATTTAATTTATTTTTATATTATTAGATTACAAAAATTATAAGTGGTTTCAACTCCATTTTAATCTGAAAAATAGTTTCATATACTTTATTTTTATAAATATTCTATATAAAGAACCAGAACGGACCGAACCGATGATTTCATTTCTAAGATTTTTATTGATATTTCGGTTTGAATATTCCCTTTGGAATCGGATATAATCAAACCACGCCCACTACTAATTGTATGTGTACTTTTAGAAAGAACAAAAAAAAAAAAAAAATTGATATTAGTATTTTATTTTGACCTAGAATAATATTTAATGTTAATATATGTAATCTTTTTCTTCTTTCTAGTGTTTAATAATAATTATATACCTAATCAAGCTGCGCCTTTGTTTGACCAATAAGTAGTTAACTTGATTGAGGTGACAATTAGACGACAATTTAGTTAATTATTAATTAAATATTATTTCATCTCCAGCTGGTAGAAAGTAACTAGATAATATTTTGGCAGGTGCAAGGTCGTCCCATTATCAGATGCTGCAATTTTGTAGACATGATAACAAATATTCTGCAGATTAAACTCATAAAATTGCTTAGTTTTTAAGACCTAAGTTGTTGAAACTTGGCCAATTAATTAATTTATCAATATTTCATGCTTAAATAATTAGCCGATGTAGGCTATTTAGGGTACTCATTATTTTCAAAATATATTTTTCTCTCTTTTATTTTCAACCACGTATTTTTCAATAAAATAATATTACACACAAATTCAAAATTTTTTTCTTATTTTTTAACCACGCAGTTTTCAATAAAATATTATTCAAAAATACATTAAGGGCAAAAAATGAAACTCGAACATGCACTTAGTGTAGTTGTATAATAAAGAGTAGAAAGACACCGGAAAATTAGAAATCTATAATAAGGAGTGTGACATGACACGAGGCACCCTCTCTTTATTTGTTCACGAAATGTTACGATTAAGCCCGTGATGACTATCTTATGAATATATATAAAAATCCGTGACCATCAATTTCACAGATTAACTTTATCAATATTAATTTGCTTTTTCAGCATGTGAATTCATTTTTGTATGTTTTCAGGTGAATTTCTTCGTGCAAAATATCTCTGTGAAGGATCAATTTTCTATTTGTCACTGTTTGTCACGCACTACGTAATAGAGATTCGAACATTAACAATTGTGTAAAGGTTCGTTGAGCTATTTATAGTTGGGGTAGGCTGGTCCGCTCCTTGAATTGGTCATGTCCGAAATTATTTTTCCACAAAAATTAACCAAAAAAAACAAAAAGTTTTTAAGTATACTATGAATCTCAGTGAGTCAAAGTGAAGGTTATTGGACATGATGGTCGACCCATCAAATATCCAAGCTAGAATGGTTACTAGTTCGACTTGCTTTGTGTTTATGCCTCCATTGTTATTGCATTAAATTTAATCAATCATAGTTGGTGTCCACAAAATTTGATAGTTTACCGCATGACAAATTGTCATTCGCCAATTTAAACAAAAAAAAAAAAAATATGGTTTTTCCGTCCAGAATTTCTTAAAACAAAGGCAATATCAAATTTGGTGTAAAGGAAATAGTGTACAAATGGCAAAATCCAAAATGAATAGGATTCACAACTACATAAGTTACAATCACATCAACTACATAATTTAATCTAGTTCAAAATTGATTGAATTACAATCTTTAGGAGAATAAATAAATCCTTTCGGAACAATAATGTCCATCTCTCTGAAACTATAGTTAATAGAAAATCTACATTTGTTAATGAAAAATATAACTTAAGGTGATACTATCTCAAGCATCATGAATAGCGGTTCTAGACGAAATTCGCGAGAACAAATTGAAATTACGAGGTTCGATCCAAATTACACCTAGAGGATGGTGAATATGTGATTATGCAGAATTAAAACTAAGTAATTAGTTAGCAACAAGTCACTATTAATTATCTCTAGATGGTTAATTAAACAGTCCAATTTTTCTATATTGAAACACTGCAGTTATATGAAAGGAATAAATAAACACTAGGAATGATCATGGAGAAACTCTAATTGGGTAAAAACTTCGGGCACTTTACTAGTTAGAAATCCACTATAAACGAATTTTGAACTTACAGTCTGCGCAGACACGACTACCACTAGTACTTTCTGATCTCCTGACTGCAATTCCAACAACTCTTCTAGATTGTGTGCTTCTGCACCAACTCCCAACTGCAGTTTTCAAAGCCCTCCTGGATTGCGTACTTCTACACCAACTCCCGACTTTATGAATTCGTCTATCTCCTGTATCAACGAAGAACTCCGTGTTCTCTAACAACTGGAACTCCAGTCAGCTTCCATTGATATTCAATACTCTTTCATATTTGGCTCTTAAACTCTTGATTTTGATATTTCTTGACGTTTAACTTTAATGATTGACTTCGATATTTACCTTCTTCATGAGTTCGATTTGATAGTCTTGATTTTGATCTTTTAAACTCTCGTCTCAAATGATTTGACTTGAATGTTTAACTTTCACTTTGATTTTCATTTCGAATCTGATTTATTATGTGTTGATTTTGACAATGCTTGATTGATTTTAATATTGAACTATCATCACTCAAATCAATTGTTAAAAATAATATTAATCTTATTTGTTATTATTAAAACATTAAAAATGAAATCAACCATATGTCAACAACTTGATCACAACACACAAAATTAAGTTTATTGCATATTAAGCTGTAAAATAACACTTTCCCTCATTTTTATTATCAAATGTTCATAATTTTTTTTTTATATTTTAAAGTATGAATGCACCAAGCACACAAAGCAACCGCAAAACAAAAATAGTAAAAGTAAATAAATAAAAAATGTACGAGTTTTCTATCTAGAAAACATATAAACAAATATGATGCATGCATAAATCAATATCACACAAAGGTAAAGCACAAGCATGCACCAACGTTCCTAATCAAAGAGGTACACAAATACCAATAGCCGTTCTAAGAGATTCAAATCATAGACCATCTAATGGTTTGGTAAATAGATAAGCTAATTGGTTTTCTGTAAAAATGTGCTTACAACACGGATCTCTACAAGCTCTCGAATAAAATGATGTCGTATAACAATATGTTTGCTTCGAGAATGTTGAACATGATTTTTGAAAATATTGATGGCACTAGTGTTATCACAAAACACAGTCATAGTTCCCTGGTCAATTTTATAATCACTTAACATCTGCTTCATCCAAAGCAGTTGAGTGCAGCAACTTCCTGCAGCTATATATTTAGCATATGCCGTATATAATGAGATAGGATTTTGTTTCTTACTCATCTAACCTACAAGATTAGCACCAACATAAAAATATCCTCCAAAAGTACTTTTTCTATCATCAGCATTTTCAGCCCAATCGGCATTGAAATAGCCAGCAAGGTCAAGATTAGAGTCCCGAAAGTACACGATTCCATAATCTAAGGTTCTATTGATATATCTAATTATATGTCATACGTCGCTCAAGTGGGATTCCTTTGGATCAACCTGAAACGTGCACACACCCCAACACTAAAGACTATGTCAGGTCTACTTGCAGTGAGATAAAGTAAACAACCTATCATACTCTTATATAATGTCTGATCAACACTCTTACCTATAGGATCATGACCTAACTTGACACTAGTGCTTATGGAGGGTTCTAATATGTTTCTTGATATCTAGTCTAAAATGTTTGACAATATCTTTAGCATAGTTCGATTGAGATATGAACAACTCATCATCAGTTTGTTTAACTTAGAGACCACGAAAGTAATTTAATTCTCCAATCATCCTCATTTCAAATTTTTGCTTCATACATTCAGGGAATTCATGAATAAGAGAATCTATAGGAGAACAAGAAATAACGTCATCGACGTAAATATGAGCTATGGTAATAGTTTCCTCAATATGTCTAATGAACAAAACTCTATATGCATCACATATAGAAAAACCATGTTTCACGAGATATGCAATTAATCTATCATACCAAGCTCTAGGAGCTTGTTTAAGACCATATAAGACTTTGTTCAATTTATAAACATAATGCAGGAACTTAGGATCAATAAATCCTTTAGGTTGTTCAACATAAGCTTTTTCGTGAAGTATTCCATTCAAGAAAGCACTATTGACATCCATTTGATATAATTTGAATCCTAAAAAGCATGTAACAACCAGAAGAAATCTAATGGATTCAAGTCGAGCTACCGGGGCAAATGTTTCATTAAAGTCAACTCTTTCAACTTGAGTATATCCTTGGGCAACTAACCTAGCCTTGTTTCTAGTTATGGTGTATTGATCATCGATTTTATTCTTAAATATCTATTTAGTACCTATAACATTGGTATTATTAGGCCTAAGAACTAAATGACATACATTGTTTCTAACAAATTGATTTAGTTCCTCATGCATCGCATTTATCCAACATTCATCACTACGTACATCTTCAACTTTGTTAGGCTCAATCTAAGACACATAACTAGCAAATGTCAGGTTGTTTAAAACCCTCTTACGAAGTCTCATCCCTTCATCTAAATCTCCAATAATATTTACCGTAGGATGATTAGACTTAACTTTAGACGAAGGTTCCTCAGGAGGTTTAGGTCTATCATCAAGTGAGGACTCTTCATTGGATGTACCTAAACAATTAGAAGTGTGTAAGGGATCAGAAATTGAAATTTCTTTAGTTTCAGTAACCGTGACGGGATCTACACTTAAGACCTAACTCTTCCCAATTTCCTCCAAACTCTCTCTCACTACAAGCATAATCTACCATTACATTGATAGACTCCATCACGACACGTGTACGATGGGCTCGACTATTTTTGGAATATCATAGAAAAATTCCTTCATCACTCTTGGAACCAAACTTACCTAAATTCTCCCTAGCTCTAAGAATATAGCACTTGCTACCAAACACATAAAAATACTTGACAGTAGGTCTTTTACCATTCCAGATCTCATACGGTGTTTTATCAATTTTAGGTCTAAGGTAAACTCTGTTGACTATGTGACATGCAATGTTGATGGTTTCACCCCAGAGATGCATAGCTAGTCTCTTACAATGAAACATGACTCTAGCCATTTCTTGAAGCACACGATTTTTTCTTTTAACAACTTCATTTTGTTGTGGAGTGATCAACAATGAGAACTCATGCTGGATTCTCTCTTCCAGGCAGAAGTTCTCAAACTCTTTTCCATGATTACTCTGAATTCTAGATATTGTGAAATCTTTCTCATTTCCAAGTATTTTACATAAAGATATGACAAGACTAACAACCTCAGATTTTTCTCTTAATAGCTCAATCCACGTGTATTGAGAGAAATCATCAACCACAACCAAAATATATCGCTTACCACCACGACTCTTTGTCTTAGATGGTCTCATTAAGTTCATATGGAGTAATTCTAGTGGCTTGTTTGTCAAAGTTTTAGAAGTTTGTTTATGATTTACTTTAATCTGTTTAGCTTGTTGACACGGTCCTCACAAAGCGGAATCATTATTTTCAAGCTTAGGCAAACCATTAACAAGTTCCTTCTTAGCAAGTTTAGACAAACTCTTATAATCCATATGACCAATGTGTTGATGCCACAGTTCCGTCACATCAATCTTAGTACTACTACACACATGTTTTGAATTAAGAAGGACTCCATAATAATTTTTAGAAGTTCTTACACCTTCAAGAACAACGTTACCAGTAGAATCATACACAATACACATTTTCTGGACAAAACTAACCTCAAAATCAGCATCATATATTTGACTAATGCTTAACAAATTTGACTTTAAACATTTCACATAAAGCACATCTGAGAAAGCAGATAGTCCAGATATATTAATGATACGTTTACCTAGAATAGGTGCGGTAGTCCCGTCCCCAAAAGTAATCATACCGCTATTCCAATTAGTGAGAGTGGAGAACAAGGCTTTAATACCACACATATGTTTGGAACATGCACTATCAAGATACCGCTAAAGTTATTTTGAGATTTAAGTGCAACGTGGGCAATATAATAATTCAACTGATCATCACACCTAGGAAGATCAATTTTCTTAACACAAACCTTGTTAGTAGTAAAAGTGATTCTAGCTAATTGAGTCATCATCTCAGTTAAGTGGCTAACCTGATTGGCGAGGAAGTTAACCTTGCTTGAGATATCCTGACTTTTACTTCTAGTTGCTAGCCTATGACACCAAGGTCTTGTGTATCACAGTACACCACAATGGTGACAGGTGAGAATAAAACTAGGTTCAAACCTACTCGAAGGTTGTTGTCTATTTATAGGACGATTGATCCTACGTTATCTAATAGGTGTCGATCCTAAGACATTCTTGCCTTTGGGTTCAAGATTAGCAATATTCCTAATTTTGTTGGTGGTTGAGACAAATGTGGTCTTGGAACTACTAGCAGTAGTATTACCATTTTGAACTTATCCTAGACCATGCCTATTTCCAGCATGTTTGTTCATCCCTAATAGATTATCGAGTTTCTGAGTACTACTCATAAAGGAATGAATTTGAGTATTAGACTTTTCTAGATCACTTGTTAAGGATTTAACTTTGGTTTCTAAATTTTCATTAACAAAGTTCAACTCACTCAAAATTTTGGTAGAATCCTGAAGGTCACCTAAGAGTCTCTCTCTCTTTCAAGTTCATTAACCTTTTTCTAGTACGACTTTATTAACCTTCTTGATTTTAAATCTTTCCTCAAATAACTATCATTAAGACTCATGAATATCGATTTCATCATCAGAGCCATCCTCAGAATTCTCACTATGCTTATCATTCTCCATCGTTTCATTCTTCTTGTTAGATTCAATCTTAGCTATAGATGTGATAGCCATAAAATTTTGTTCATCATCACCACTAGAGATATCACTCTGAACACTTGAATCTGACTCATCATCACTCAAAGTCACTGCTAATGCCTTA
This sequence comes from Fraxinus excelsior, assembly GCA_019097785.1. Lineage (NCBI taxonomy): Eukaryota > Viridiplantae > Streptophyta > Magnoliopsida > Lamiales > Oleaceae > Fraxinus > Fraxinus excelsior. The sequence continues at coordinate 11,438,936 of CM032623.1, read as the reverse complement.
CCACTTCCTTTAGTCAAATCCTTCTTCAAATTAGGACATTCATTCCTATAGTGACCAAAACCCCTGACACTCGTGGCATCTAACTAAAAGATTTTCTTACTAGAAGTCCTAGGATGATTTTTCTCACGCTTATCTTTCGAGAATTACTAGGGACATCATTTTTCCTATCGTAACATCTTATCCTATTTCTCATCACCTTCTGAATTTTTTTTCACGAAATAAGCTATTTCATCACCCTTAAGGGTCTCAGCGTCAGTAGACTCACGTTTTTCTTCTTAATGGTGTTCGTGGTTATGGATTTAAGCTTCTATGATTGAGAAATGGTGAGTTCATAGATTAGGAGAGATCCTACGAGTTCCTCCATCTTAACTTCATCGAAGTCCTTACTTTATTCAATAGTAGTGATCTTAGGTCTAAACCTTTCAATAGGGATTTAAGGACTTTTCGAACTATCTTAGACTCGGCGATTTTCTTACCTAAGTTGAAACTCGAGTTTACTATATCATTAAGCTTCGCATAGAATTCATCTAACAATTCATCGTCATTCATTCTAATTTCTTCAAACCTAGAGGTTAACATTTGTAGTTTGGAGTTCTTAATCGTTTTGGCACCCTCGTGTGTGGTTTCTAAAATATCACAAACCTCTTTAGCAGTTCACACATCGACACTCTCTTAAACTCCTCTGCAGACACAACTATAAATAAAGCATGAATCTCTTTACTACTCCAGTTGCAATGAGCAACTTGATCTTTGGTCCAAAGAGAAATATCGGTGTGTGTAACAACACCAGCAATAGTGGATAAAGGTACAGTCCAGCCGTTTTGTACACTGATCCAAATATGCTCATCCAATGCTTTAAAGAATGCCCTCATTCAAACTTTCCAGTAAGCATAGTTTTTTCCGTCGAAAAATGGAGGCACAGATAGAGACAGACTCATCTAGATTAGTTTAAGGGACTGGAATCGAAATTTGGCTCTGATACCAATTGAAATTACGAGGTTCGACACAAACTACATCTAGATGGCGGTGAATAGGTGATTATGCGGAATTAAAACCAAATAATTAATTAGCAACAAGTCACTATTATTTATCTCTAGATGGTTAATCAAACAGTTCAATTTTCCTGTGTTGAAATACCACAATTATATGAAAGCAATAAATAAACACTAGGAATGACCATGAAAAAAAATCCCAATTAGGTAAAAACTTTGGGCATTTTGCCAATCAGAAATCTACTATAAACTAATTTTGAACTTACAGTCCTCCAAACATGACTACTACTAGTACTTTCTGACCTCTTGACTGTAATTCTCACAGCTCTATTGGATTACGTGCTTCTACACCAACTCGCAACTGCAATTGTTCAAAACCTTCCTAGATTGCATGCTCCTGCATCAACTCTCGGCTTTATGAATTCGTCTATCTCTTGTGGATAAACGAAGAACTCTGCATTTTCCAGCAGCTGGAACCCCAATCACCTTTCCTTGATCTTCAACACTCTGACATGTGTAGCAAGTAACAATTTGGTATTTGTATTATGAATTTGATGTTTTCACCACCAAGAACATGTCACAGCATGAAGGTTGAAAGCTTATTTGATGAAGAGGATATGGAGAGTGTGTTTTTCTCGGTGTTCAACCCTTGAAAAATCGTTCAGAGGCGTGCTGGTATTTATACTATAGGTTAAGGAATGAACGAGCCGAATAAAAAGCCTTAAAAATACGAATTAAAATTCTCAAGATAACTATGTCACTTGAGTAAAAGTTGGGCGACAGGCGAGCAACGGTGTGTCGCTAGCTCGAGCGAAGTCCTAGCAACAATGTTTCTGATTCTGCCGCTCGAGCCAAGTCATGTCGACAGTCTAGCAAAATTGCGACATCGTTTTTCCTTCATTTCCAATCTTGAACCTTAGACCTAATGCAGCTCAATTCATAACAATTGCAACTTACTCCTTAACTTTTACAACACAATAAATCTAATCCCTTTTATGAATGAAAAATGTATTAATAAATAAATTAATAAAAATATAAAAACTAAATACAAATGAAAAATATTTAGGTACAAAATAAAAGTCAAAATAACTAATGTCGGTAGTATTAATGTATTATATGGAAAATAAAAAGTTATCTAACTTAAATGTCAGTATCTTACAAAAATTTAAAAAATATAATTTTTTTATGAGTAGCGTCGTTGGCTTTCCGATAATGACTGAAGTAGCACGTTGATTCCCGAAAACATTACAATAAGTAATAATGGGGAGGTGTGTTATTGATCCCAAATAGTGACATTATTGATAATTATGTTCTAATATTCGTATATTGATTTCAACTAGAATTATTGTCATACCATCAGCGAGCACCGAGACTTCTCATTGGTGACTGAAGCATTATTCTTAGTTTGAAGTAAAAAGAATAATTTTTTTATTGTCATTTGACTCAATCTTTCTCTTTTAATCTGCTCCAAACCCTATTCTAAAGATCTCACACAAGATAATTAAAATTGTTCCTTCTTTTGAGTAAGGATGTTGATTTTATTCTTCCATATTTATCCGGCAAATATGCAATTTGAAGTTTGGATTGTCATATGCTATCGGTATGAAAATCTCATTTTGACACCAACTTTCCTTCAGTTACCTATTGACAATTCGTAATAGACACCATCACTTTCAATACTACTATAGGTAATAATTGACAAAAGTGTGTCCATGATCACAGTTAATAATATATTTGACGAACTGATGGCTTGGATGGTTCCTTACAACATCATTGTTGATAATATAATTGATATAATCATTGACGAATATGTGCTAGTGATTATCAAGTATATCATTGTCGGTAATCTCATCTAAATTATCAACAAATTTTGATTTCAATCAAACACCAACCAACATACCATCAGTGATCATTGACAGAATTTTTGTTAATGGTTATTTGTTTCATTACTTTTTATATTACTATTAATCGAAAAACCTTATTAACTACTTTGCCTAAAAAGTCGAAATTGATTGAAATGTCTATAGTTTACAAGTTACCTAAATGAACATGTCACTTGCATCCAAGAAATATAGGATATGTTATTACACATCATTTGCGCCAGATTTGAAGTCACCAGGAGCTCTAAAGGTTAAAGACTTCAATCTGTCCCATTCCCATGTACCTACGGTCCAATTTCATGTTTAAAGTTCGTAGGATATAAATTAACTTGTAATATGTGTTTTCTTTTGATTTATACATATCAAAATAATGCTCATTGGTCATGGTTTGTGACGATAGGTGAGATGATAGGGTAAGATTGAGTGTTGTGTTTTTTTCCCCTTATTTCAAACTGTTCAATCATGTGTTGACACGTATCATTGTGTCTGTCATTGATTCTATCACTGAAACAATGTTGTATATTACATATTTAAATTGTACTTGACAATGTACAGTGTGTTGACACTTGTGGGGGAATAATCCTATTTCTTGATTTTGTGTGATATGCTCGCGCATTTAATTTGTTATCACATGTAGGGAAAAGAAATGGGGACTGATAAGTCCCTACTGACACTTCTTCATTGTGATTATGTTACCCAATGTCTTGCTAAGGATAAAGATAAGGATCCAATCCAAATATGTGATAAGAAGTCGTTAGAAGCCGATCGAGTTGTTGAAGATTGATTATCTGTTTCAATTCATTTGTAATTTAAATTTAAACTGTATAGATAAGATTTCATGTAACAAACCCTTATCTTAATGTAACTTACGTAACCTATATATATATATATCCGATCCAACCATGTGTTCCTCCAGTGCACTTCCCATCACCACTCCCTTCACTGCTCAAAATCTAGCTCCTCTTATTAGATCACACTAATTATCTTCTATAGGTCTCTCAACTCACTCCTGTCCTTCGAAGCCTTGATTTGTTTGGCATTGTTGATGGTTCAGAACCATGTCCTCCCAAGTTTCTACTTGACTCTGAGGGCAAGGAAACCACCTCTATTGATCCAGCCTTTACTCTATGGCACAAAAAAGATCAATATCTTCTTAGTTGGTTGAATACAACACTCTCTAAAACTGTTTTGTCATCTGTTTATGGACTTACCACTTCAAAACAAGTTTGGAGTCAACTTGCTTCTCGATTTGCCTCTCAATCCAAATCTCGAGTGGCTCATCTTAAGAGATAGCTTCAAACACTGCGGCAAGGCTCAAAATCCTGCAGTGACTTTCTTCAGGCTGCTAAATCCTTGGCTGATCAATTAGCTATTGTTGGAAAATCGGTTGATGAGGATGATCTGATATCCTATTTGATCAGTGTGTTAAATCCTTCATTTCATGCATTTGTTACTTCTTATTCATTTGCAACTCGCCAAACTTCACTTACCTTTGATGAATTTCAGACAAAATTACTCAATTATGAACTTATGGTGAATAATCACAATGTTGTCTCAGAATCAGGAGGCTTTGCCTTATACTCCCATCAAAAGAAATAAATCATCACTCCAACAAAAAGCCTTTCCCTGGAGGATCCTTCAAGACCAATCAGAATTCCCATATCAAGAAAATTGATCCGGCCAAAGAGTCTCAATCTACAAACTCTTCCTCACCTAATCCCAATCGCCTCAATGCCAAATTTGTGGCAAACTTGGTCACTTAGCTATTGATTGTTGTCACGGGATGGACTTTGCATATAAGGGACGGCATCCTCCAGCTCAATTTGCTGCAATAGCTGCTACAACTCATGACACCACTCCTGAAAACCAATATTGGCTTACTGACAGTGGTGCTAACAATCACATTACTGCTGACCTTAGCAACCTCCAGATCAGTGAGCCTTATCAAGGTGAAAGTGAAGTTGAAGTAGGTAATGGCTCAAGTTTGCACATTTCCCACACTGGTTCTATTAAATTACACATTTTTCATATGCCTTTGTTCCTCAAGAATATATTGCATTGTCCTACTACTGCCACAAACTTACTGTCTATTCAAAAGTTTTGTCAAGACAATGGTTGCTGGTTTAAACTAACTGCTGATTACTTTGTTGTGAAGGACAACCTCATGGGTCGGATTCTTTTACAAGGGCCAAGTAAAGATGGACTCTACCCCATGCATCTTCCCACTTCTTTCAATAAACCAGCTCAGAATAAAGCTTTTGCATTCACTGCTTCCCATGGTCTTGCAGTTGACTTTCCTACTTGGCATCATCGTTTGGGGCACCTCGCTTCTCAAATTGTCCAGCTGTTAAAATCTAAAAGTCACATTAATGTAAAAGGTCATGCAAAAAGTGGTTCAATTTGTTAATTCTATCAGTTAGCTAAGAGTAAAAAGCTGTCATTTCATGTTTCTAGTCGAGTGTCTACTCATCCTCTTCTAATACACATTGATTTATGGTGTTCTCCTTTTCCATCAATTAGTGGTTTTCGATATTATATCATATTCATTAATGATTATTCTCGATTCTCTTGGCTATATCCATTACACACCAAATCAGATGCATTTAACAGTTTTCTCAAATTCAAAAGCTATGCTGAAAAGTTTCTCAACACTAAAATTAAATGTCTACAATCTGATGGAGGTGGTGAATTCACCTCTCATTATTTCCAAGATTTTCTACAATCCAATGGCATCCTTCATCACATGTCATGCCCTCACACTCCACAACAAAATGGAGTTGCCGAGAGGAAACATCGACATGTCACTGAAACTAGACTAGCAATGCTTGCTCGTGTTAATCTCATTCTTACTTATTGGGGGGAGGCCCTTAATACATCCATTTATCTCATTAACGGACTTCCCACTGCATCACTAAATCAAAGTATTCGGCTGTGCTGTTATCCTTTACTCAGACCATATAATGCACATAAATTGCTCTATCGACCCAAAAAGTGCATATTTCTTGGATATAGTTCCATTCATAAAGGTTATAGATGCATTGATCCTTCCACTAACCGTGTCTATCTCAGCTGCCATGTGGTCTTTGATGAAACTCAGTTTCCAGCCACTTCAATCAGTCCATCTTTCATTTAGCTCAAAGAAAAGGATCATGACTTGATGCAGGGCAGCTCTTCGCACAAGTCGTATTTAGTGGTTCAATTAACTCATCTTCCTTCTCTTCCTACTGTATCACATGTTATCCCCACACATGTTGCATCACCCATTAATCCTTCTCCACCTACCTTTTCTAATTCACCCATTGAATCCATTGAATCTCATAGTCCAATCAATACTCCTTCACCATCTGTTTATGTCTCACCCATAGCAGAAAACTCAAATACCCACTCTCCACCTACCTTTTCTAATTCACCCCATTGAATCCATTAAATCTCATAGTCCAATCAATACTCCTTCACCATCTGTTTCTATCTCACCCATAGCAGAAAACTCAAATACCTATTACATGCTCACTCGATCAAAAACAGGCATGTCTCAATCTAAACAGTTCCCTGATTTCCACCTTTACTACTCCACAAAATATCCTCTTTGTGCATTTACTCTCACACCATTCCTACTATACCTTCCACCTTTCACCAAGCTGCTAAGAGCCATGTTTGGTGTGCTGCTATGAGGGAGGAGTTTCAAGCCTTGCGAGCAAATGGCACATGGTCCCTATGCCCGAGACCAAGCAATGCCAATGTCATCCACAACAAATGGGTATACAAGCAAAAAGCCGATGACTAAATTGAAAGGTTCAAAGCCCGACTTGTAGCAAAAGGGTTCCAACAATTAGATGGTTTGGACTATTCAGAAACATTTAGTCCAGTCATAAAAGCCTCCACCATTTGCATCATTTTGGGTCTTGCGATTCATTTTAACTGGTCTCTAAGGCAATTGGATGTTTCTAATGTATTTTTACATGGTCATCTTGAGGAGGAGGTATTTATGGAACAACCTCTTGGTTTCATTGATGCTTCATTCCCTAACCATGTTTGTAAATTGCATAAATCACTCTATGGCCTAAAACAGGCACCAGGGGCTTGGTTCCATCGTTTATCTGAAGCTCTACTCCAGGTGGGCTTTTTTGAATCACACGTTGATTATTCCTTATTCACTTACAATAAATATGGAGTTCACATATTTGTCTTAGTTTATGTTGATGACTTAATTGTCACAGGAACTCACAATTCATTCATTATGGATCTTATTGCCAAATTGAAGACCACTTTTTTCATGAAGGATTTAGGTATTCTAAATTTCTTCCTAAGCATTCAGGTGATTCGAGATCAGTCTGGTATTTATTTATAACAGTCCAAATATATCACCGATGTTCTTCACAGAGCCAAAATGGCATGGGCCACCCTTGGGAGCAGGTATAAAATTGTCTCAAAACCTGGGAGATCCCAATGACGACGTTACAGCCTATAGACAAGTCGTTGGTGCTTTGCAATACTGTACTCTTACGAGACCTGAGATTGCCTTTGTAGTTAACCAACTTTGTCAATCTATGCATTCTCCTACATACTTAAACCTACATCACAGCCTCCATTTTACCAAGGGATCTCTCCAGCTTCAAGCCTTCAGTGACTCTGACTGGGCCGAAGATGTGATGAATCGTCGGTCCACAACAAGTTATGTTGTTTTCCTTAGTCCCTGTCTTGTCTCATGGTGTGCCAAGAAGGAACCAGTTGTGTCTAGGTCCAACACTGAGTCAGAATATCGAGATATGGCCTTTGTCACAGCAGAGTTGTCTTGGCTTTACATGCTCCTTGCTGACCTACAAGTGGCTTTACCCTCTCCTCCTACTCTAGGTGTGACAACATTGACGCTCTATCACTTGCAGCAAACTCGGTTATCCATGCCAGAACCAAACATATTGAAGTTGATTATCATTTCATACGTGAGAAGGTGGTTCAAAAAGACATTATCCTTCGTCACTTATCTACATATGTTCAACTTGCCGATATCTTTACAAAGGGACTTACATCTTCAAGGTTCAACTATCTTCGTGACAAGCTTTCAGTTCGTGAACTACCTATTAGCTTGAAGGGGGATGTTAAGGATAAAGATAAGGATCCAATTCAAATATGTGATAAGAAGCCGATTGAGTTGTTGAAGATTGATTATCTGTTTTCAATTAATTTGTAATTTAAATTTAAACTGTACAGATAAGATTTCATGTAACAAACCCTTATCTTGATGTAACTCATGCAACTTTGTATATATCAATGAATACAACAACAGCATCATCAAGCTGCACTCTCTTCAAACCCTCTCTCAAATCTTTCATGTCCTCCTAAATGACTGAATATCTTAATTACGAGGTTTTGACACAAAATTGGTAAGTGGTCCCTACTCTCGAACACAAGAAAACTTAGTTATTTATGTTGAATTAAGTGTTAAATATTTAAAATTTACAATGTGTAATCATACCTCTCATACATATTTTCGTGTTGAAACACCATTGAATATTTTCATATTCCCAATCAAGATAGCTGAAAAAGACACTCTGCAAGTTGATAAAATATGATAAGCGAATTTTCAATCCCTGAAGAAAGGCTCCTAGTTGAGCATCGAAAATGTCTAATTATGTTCATCTTGGAATTATATGGTTAAATTTACTCAAAACAATAATGTTGGTACCCAATTGTCTTTCCTTCTTGAATAATTATATTAAGGGTAATTAGCACATAACGTCTTTATTTTTCACTATCATTGTGAAAAAATGTTCTTACTTTTCATTTTTATTATTTTTCAGCTTTATTTCCGCATTTCATTACGTAAAATGTCATTTTCATCCATTTTCTCAATTAAAAATTATGAAACTAACGAATATATCATTTTGTTCAAATAAACCAAAAAGAAAAAGAAATCATTAATTGCAATTATAGTCCCAAATGTTTTTAGAAAGTGTAAACAAGTCTCAAATAAATTATTGAAAGGGTAATTAGCATACAATGTCCATATTTTTCACAATTATTGTGAAAAACGTCCATTAATTTCATTTGTTTTTGGCATTTTCACTCTTAATTTCACATTTAATTGCACAAATCATCATTTTATCAATTTTCATCCACTTTTTCCATAAAAGCTGCGAAAAAATGAATATACTCTACTATTTAAATAAAAAAATAAAGAACCAATTGCAACTATTGTCTTAAATTTTTTTTAAAAATGTAAACGGGTCCCAAATAAATTATTGAAAAATTAGAAATTAATTTTTTTTTTATAAAGAAAAAGTGTAGACGAGTACCAAATAAATTATGAAAAAAATTAAAAAGTGCATACAAGTCCCAAATAAATTATTAAAAATTATATTTTTTTTAAAAAAAATGCAAACGAATCTCAAATAAATTATTTAAAAAATTAGAAATTTAAAAAATTTTAATATGCAAACGAGTTCCCAATAAATTATTAAAAGATTTAGAATTTGAAAAAATAATTTTCATTATTATTTTTATTTAAATAGGATGGTACATTCGTTATTTCACAGTTTATTATTGAAAATTTGGATGAAAATTGATAGAAATAGTGGTTTGCGCATTTAAAGGTGTAATTAAAAAAGAAAATGCTAAAAAATGAAACATATGTACATTTTTTACAATAATAATGAAATGTAGTAATTACCATTTTAATAAGTTATATGGACTCGTATGCACTTTTTAAAAAATATTGGGACTATAATTGCAATCATTCTTTCTTTTTCTTTTTGTTTTACTTAAATAAAAGAGTATATTCGTCATTTCACAGTTTTTTATTGAGAAAATAGATGAAAATGACCTTTTACACTATTAAATGTGAAAATAAGGGTGAAAGTGTTAAAAATGAAATGTAATGACGTTTTCCACAATAATAGTGAAAGATAAGAACATTAGGTGCTAATCATCTAGAGGTGTTAAGACGGACGGGCCGACCAAACCAGTGAAACCCGGCCCGGATCGACCGGGAACCACTGGCCGACCCGTGACCCGAGCAAGCGGTTCACGGGTCAAGGAGGTGTGACCCGCGGGTTTCGTGGGTTGCACCTTCACGGACAGCTGTTAACCGTGACCCGTGAAAAAAAAAATTAAATATTATAATTAAGTAGGTGTCAACTTAGTTGTGATGTACTTAAACTATAAATTATAGTAAAAGTAAGTACCAACCTAGTTGATATGTACTTATGCTATAAATATTTGATAATAGTAATTAGAAATACATTTAGTTGTTATTTGTTTAAGTTAAATTTAACTTTGCAAAGTTATAAATAATTCATGTAACATTAAATTTGAATTCTATGTAAACATTTCTTAGTATAAATATGAATTTATCATTTTATTCAATTCTTAGTTTACATTTAACAAAAAAAATATTTTTTGCTATAAATATGAAAAATTCTATATTTTTATAATTTTATTTATACAAGCATACGGGCAAAATCGAAAAAAACTGCGACCCGTGACCCACATGGGCTCGACCCGGATGGGTTAGTAGGCAGACCTGGGTTGTAGTTCAAAATTGTGGGCCGACCCGAAACCGGCCTGGAACCTGTAGTGGGTTGACTTTTTTTCACACGGGACGTTACCGGGCTCATATGTTGACGGGCCGACCTGGCGCCCGGATTGACACCTCTGTAATCATCCTTATAATAATTCATGTGCATCTAAATTAAGATAGTTGACCTAATCTCAATAATTAAAAATGCTTATTATAACAGAAGAATAGATGTCACTTTACAATATGTTGAATGTAATCTCAAGTGTCATCATAAATGATTAACTTGGAAAAATCTAGAAATCACATATATAATTATTCTAAATCATGGCAAAATACGTGAAAAGAACAAGCTTCCGTATCAAGCTGAATGACCCTTTTGAGTAACTAGCTGGAAAGCCAAAACCAGATGAATGTATGTAAAATTATATTTTTTAAAATGAATAAGAAAAATATGATATTGTAATGGCATTGCATATTATATTATTACAACACTTATGCAATGACCCGTGAAATCATTTTTTTTTTCTATAAATACGCTCTTTTTCAATGCATTTCTTTTGAAAAATACTTCAAAATTTCCTCTTTTCGGATGAATCTGGCTTGAAACTATTCGTGCCCTTGTAATCAATTTTGACTTTTGACTATACTGATGGTAAAATAAAATATATGAGAAGATTTCTAAAGTCATGACATAGAGGATGACATAGAAATTCTAATTAGGCATAAAAAACGACAATCTTTTCGTTCTTAATTCTTTAAATCTTGTTGTTTAGTGATGTGTCTCACCATTATATATATGTATTTACAATTTTTTATGACAAAGAGAATTTTGATATATGCTTGCTATGAAGAAAAGGACCAATCAATGCATTAATAAAACATTGGGGACTTAATAATGCATATAAAAACAATGAAATTTAAATAGGCAGCTAAGTGATGGGGGTATGCAAAATGGCCAAATTCTTGTTAATGGATCATGTGAAATATTTTTGTTAACTTAGGACATAGATTTTGTAGAATTTAGTGCCAAATTACATGCATCAACTTATTCTATAATCAAAAGCATGGTACGATTAAAACATATGGACCCCACCCCTACCTCTGTTGGTCCCACACATTTCGGTTGCCACCTAAAATCTAAAGGCAATATGAACAGAACGTAGGACAATTTATTGTATCTTGGACATCTGTGTATTCTTAAGAATATGTTAATTTCAACTTTGATGCTTTACTACAATTAATCCTACTTTTAATTTCTTAATAAGCAAGATAAAGTGAAAAGCAACAAAAAGCCAACAACCCATTAATTTTCTGGCTTAAATGATTTACAAACATGGCTTAATATATTGGATCAATTACAACCACCCCATATATATATATATAAAATCATAACGGAAAAGTCGAGATGACTCAAGAAGAGTAAGATCCTCACTCGGTTGTGACTCAGTTTACCAATTGAAGTCCCGCCTTGAACTTAAAATGGTTGTAAGAGCATTAGAGCTTGACAAATATAGATCCGTTCGTTCAAAAGAAAGGAGTGCTCAAAGGTCTTTAAAAGAATGGAAGAGAAATCACAAAGTTCTAGAAAATGAGTGGCATATGGGACACTTTTCCTTGAATGTGTAAACTATAGCCTCATTTTTTAAAAATTCCTTTTTCTCCAAATTCAATTTCAATCACATTATCTCAAGTCTCAATAAAATAATTTTTGCAAGTAAATTCAAATTTTTTTTTTATACTTTTCAATCACAAATTTTTTTTAAAAATCAATATTATAAGATCTATTTTTTAAAAAAAATGGAGCTCAAACAAATCTTAAGGCTACATCACCTAATAAAAATCTCGTTGTTTATAAATTAAAAATAACCAGACTATTAATCTTTTACGATCGATAAAAAAATCACAAACAAATTATACGATTAAAAAGACCCCCTTCTAAGAACTGGCTTGCGAGCCTCGTGAGCTAGCTAGCTTGTGAGCTAGTGTTGACTCGTGTGTGAGTAGGCTCGTTAACAACTTGCGAGCCTACTTGTTAAATTGAAAGAAATGTGTAATTTCAATAACAAAAATAAAAATGATGAGTTGTGAACATATTCAACTTGCCTCCATCAAGAGGCGAGCTTGTGGGGCGAGTAGAGTCGCACTTTTGTTGAGTGAGCCCAACGGAACGACTCGACTTGCCCCAATTAAGATCCCATACGATCCACTCATTCATTTCTCTTCTCGTTATAATCAAATCAACTCTAAATCCCCAATTCTGACTAAAAGTAGAAAATTCAAAACTAGGAAAGAGTGAGGTTTTGGCTACAATACAATGTAGCAAACTTGTATTATTAAACCTCTATTTGGTACATATTAAAATTTTCATTTTTATTCTTCTACTCATTTTCAACCACACATTTTTCAATAAATAATATATTCTATCGCATCAATAACTTTTTTTTCTTTTTCAACCACACATTTTTCATCAATCTACTATTCCAGAATATATTCTTTCAAAATAATGTGGCTCAAACACACTCTAAATGGAAAATGCTATTTGTGTATTTCTGGTACACATTAAAATTGACATTGTATGAAGTATAAAAATTTGTGCTATGATTTATTTTAAATATTGTTGAAATTAAAGGCAAAAAAGTGTCACCTGGCACAACGTAAAAAAAAAATGTCTAACTTAATGTCACTGTAATGGAAACGTCATTAGATTAGAATCATAAGATACACCCAACCACCTATGTATAACAAAGTTAGAAACCGCGTCCTGCCTGCCTTCACCCCTTTTTTGGCCTTGTGCTGTTCTCAAATCCCATATAAATAAATACCAACCAAACCCTTACCACTCTCCCCATCCAAAATCTCTGTGTAAAAATCTTTGGCTATGGCTATGGCTATGGAGTACTTCTGCAAGTATCTCTTTTTTGTTTTACTCATTTTGTGTAACTTTATGCAAATTACAGTCCCTGAAAACACTGTTTCTTTCTCTTTCCCTTTAACCTCAGCCCCTCTATCGAAAAATTCTTCTTACAAAGCAGTTTTAAGGGCTTCTCTTTTTTCATCACTACCAGCTCGTAAAGCACTGATGCAGAAGGCAGTTCCTGGGCCATCATCATACAACTACAAATCATTATTCAAGTATTCAATGGCTCTGATTGTTTCTCTCCCAATTGGGACCCCACCTCAGACTCAACAAATGGTGTTGGACACAGGCAGTCAGCTTTTATGGATTCAATGCCACAGGAAGTCACCTCAAAGGCCACCTCCCACGACGTCGTTTGATCCTTCTCTTTCTTCTTCTTTCTCTGCTCTACCTTGTACTCACCCGCTTTGCAAGCCACGAATCCCCGATTTTACCCTCCCGACTTCTTGTGACCAGAACCGTTTGTGCCACTATTCTTACTTCTATGCGGACGGGACACTGGCCGAGGGCAATCTCGTCAGAGAAAAAATTACATTTTCTAGTTCCCAAAGTACCCCTCCTCTGATTCTTGGATGTGCCACGGAATCCGCCGAGGCCGAGGGTATTTTGGGGATGAATCTTGGACGGTTGTCATTTGTCTCCCAAGCTAAGATACCAAAATTTTCTTATTGTGTGCCACAGAGACAGGGCCGTGTCCAAACAATGCCCACAGGAGAATTTTATCTTGGCCAAAATCCCAATTCACATACATTTCAATATATCAGTCTTTTGACTTTTCCTCAAAGTCAACGCATGCCCAATCTTGATCCCCTTGCCTTTACCGTCGGACTGCTGGGAATACAAATTGGTGGCAAAAAATTGAACATCCCAGAGGGTGTTTTCCGGCCAGATGCAGGTGGTTCCGGCCAGACGATGATCGATTCTGGCACCCAATACACCTTTTTAGTGGATACGGCGTACTCTAAAGTACGAGAAGAAGTAGTGAGACTAGCAGGTTCAAAATTAAAGAAAGGATACGTTTACGGAGGTTCACTGGACATGTGCTTTGATGGCAATCCAATCGAGATCGGACGGTTAATAGGCGACATGACTTTTCAATTTGAAAAGGGTGTGGAAGTATTAATCAGCAATGAGAGAATTATAGATCAAGTAGAAGGTGGGGTCCATTGTGTAGGCATCGGACGATCCGAATCTCTTGGAGTTGCAAGTAACATCATAGGTAATTTTCATCAACAAAATCTATGGGTGGAATTTGACATCTCCAACCGTCGAGTTGGATTTGGAAAAGCTGATTGTAGTAGAGCCGTGTGATGGTGACCTGCAAAAAGGTGTTTAATCTCGTACATACATAGTGTTAATGTGGTATGTCTGAAAAACGAGGTAATATATGAAGGGGCATGATAAAGTTGATTATGTACATTACGTACGTGCGTTGTGTTAAATCAAATATGTATCATTTATGTACATCACATAATCCATGTACATGTATAGGCATTACTTGATGCCATGTCATGTAAAAAAAATTCTACGGATGGATGGATGGATGGATGTCTTGTATAAGAGTTATTCATAATATTATCAGTCTGTTTGAGCCTCGTTAAGAGGTTAAGAATGTATTTTGAAATAGTATATTGATGAAAAATATGAGATTAAAAAAAAGACATTTTTTTGGGATAGACGTACAATATTATTTTATTAAAGAATGTATTTGAAAAGAAGTAAGAGAAAAATGTATTTTAAAAAAGATGTGAATTAAACAAAAGCTATATGTCTCCATGTAGCAGCTGTATCTTCATTTTGACCATTTTTGTTTTCACATATATATTTGAAAATATCTTTTTGAAAAAGTAAAATTATTTGTAACAAAGTAAGAATTACTTGCTTTTAAAGAAATAATAAATATTTGTTTTAAAATTTACTCATTAAAAATAATTTTATGTATTTTCTTTAAACTTAGTCAAACATATACACGATTAAATTTTGTGGTAGATTCATATCTATAGTAAAGGAAGTTACACATCCTTGTTTATGTTGTTTGGTACAATGAAAAGAACGCAGTATGAAACATGTCAATAATTTTTTGCACCGAGATTAGAAAAACAAAAGATATAAGTTTACTGAAGTAAAATAAAGGATGATATATCCAGCTAAACAAGTGTGACTAGTTGCACAAAAACATATATGATATAACTATGTTATCAACCAATCAAGATATCAAAATCGCTCTAATACCACTTGTTGAGAATTCGACCAAATAATAAAGAGGAGAAAATAATAGACAGTATGAAAATAATGAATCACACAATAGGTGGAAGAGGAAGATAATTTATTATACTAAGAAATTAAAATTGTCTTTACAAGATTTGATTATTTCAATCTAAATCTAAATAATTCTCTCAAGTTTCTAATGTATATAATGATGATCTAATGTCTTAACTCTCTAGACGGGGTGTGTTCCCCCTCCATCCCTAGTGCTCGTTTTGGTTGTCTCTGAACCTATGACAGCTTGCCTCGATCCCAACAAAGTGGGATGTACGATTGGTTATGTGTCAAGTGAGTGGCGAAACTTCTTCCGTCAGGCAGAGCTTTGCCAAGGCAATTATTTTAAGTTTGTTAGGAGCCTACATCTTGTAGAGTATTTATAGGAGTCAAAGCTTGAAATTATGGATGAAGTGGAACATAAAAAAAAAAAAAAAACCAAACAAGGGTGAAATTCCCCCACTCCCACCCCCACCCCAACCCCAATCCCAAATAGGCAGCACTCGGTGCCGCCGTTTTGCTTCTCTTTTTCGCTCCTAGCGCCTAGGCATTGCGACTCGGGGCCTAGGTGTCCCGTCTCGATCCCAATGCATCCAAAACACTTCCTTACCCATTCCAAAGTTATTATTTCAATCAAATTCTTAATACATGATGAAATTTGATCCCTCATAAAAATCAAACTTCCAAATCAAAATTTTTAGACTTCCTCCATAAATCAAACTTCCGATTCACATGAAATTTGAATCACAAAACATAACAAATTATAATCCCTCGAGGAAAATCCTAGTATTGTATTATACACGTCCATTAAAACATTGCAGTGGTCGGCCAATAAAATATTTTTTCAAAGTTTAGTAGAGTCTCCACTCAATTATTTACTGTCTAAATCTTTGTTTGGCACATATTTAATGAAATTCAAAACTTTTATATCAATTTTTCAATTACACATTTTATCAATTTTCATCAAAATTCACTAAATATGTTTTTAACAAAACCAAACACGAGCTTAATTTCATAACTCTACGAAATTAAACGGATTTCATTATCACTCTTTGTTTTTTTAAAAAAAAATTATTTAGGCTTCCTCCGTGAATCAAACTTCCAATTCACATAAAATTAACGAACTATGAATTCTTTTGAGACAAAATTGAGAATCCTAGTACTGTATTATCCACGTCCATTAAAACATTGCCGTGGTATGCCAATAAAACAATTTTTCAAAGTTTAGTGGAGTCTCCGCTTGATTATTTATTGTCTAAATCTTTGTTTGACACATATTTAATGGAATTCATAGCTTTTATATCAATTTTTCAATTACACATTTTATCAATTTTCATCAAAGTCTATTAAATATTTATTTTTAACAAAATCAAACACAAGCTTAATTTCATCTCTCTATGAAATTAAACGGAATTCATTATCACTCCTTTGCTTTTTCTGTTTTTTTGGAAATTAATATGTATTTTGGACAATCTAATAAATTTCTACTCTTATGTTGGGATAATGTCCCCATCTAAAAACCTATTTTTCTGCTAATAATAGGTTTTACCTGTCAATGCCATCTTATTTCATGTGACGATTGTTTATCTTATATTGTATAAGCATCCTTTTTTTTTTTTTTTATCAGAAAAGACAGGAATCTCCCTTTTTAAACTTATTTTTACTATTTTTTCTCCAAGAAGAACTAATACAATGAGAAATAATTGTTACCAAATGAATTTCAATTTCTTCCCAAACTGTTATTGAGATATTAATTAAATAAATAAAATTTTATTACATCTCTTATAATTTAATTTTTTAAATAAAATGATTTAACGAGAAAAGTATTCTCAAGAAAAGAAATAAATGTCTGGTTGATCTCTAAAGATGTTATTTAACTCATTTAGAGTCCGTTCGGTAGAGATTAAAATCGGATTAAAATTGAAAAGTTAATTGGTATTGTTGATTTTTATTAGACGAGTGGAATTTAATAACGATTATATTTTCAATTTTAATTGAATTTTAATCTCTATCGAACGAGACCTTAAAGTCTTAGTTGAAAGTACTGTAGTGAAAACGAGAATCGTGGTACCCATGCGAGAATTTAAAAACTTTTTAGGGTTTGAGAATCAGAAAATCACGTGGGAAAGACAATATTGTGGGGTCTACCATAGCTTCTTGCATGCAATCTGGAAGACAGACTTGTCGTACTCTTTCGCCGGCCTCAGTTAATTTTTTTATCACATAATCCCGACAGACACACATCATTTTAAATATGTTCAAAACCTAATTATAATTAAATCTTATCTTAATACTGTTTTAACCTTTCACGTGCCTTAATCTTAACGGTTAATCATTTGAAAATTATCATAATTATATATGCTTTTTTTTTCTTTTTTTTACCACTGTACATTTTTGCATGTAAAGGCTTTTCACTTTCGGTCATTCTGGACCCTCTTCGGTGAGATGGATAAGATATTTTTTAGTAAGTGCATGTATCAAATTATACTAAGTAAAATATTTATGGCTGCCAGCAGAAATTTGAAGAATTTATTTAACTTACTTGAGGTTGTAAAAAGTTAAAAACCATACAGGTCTTGCCATTGAATAATGATAATCTGAACTATATTTCATTTCACAATTTATTAAAAAATTGTACATGTTTTTACAGGGTTCAATTTGTGTAACATGTTGAAATTTATTGAATCAAAGCATTAAATTTGAATTATTTAATATAGTGGACTTCACAATTAATGGTGAAATAGAAAAAGTTTTTAATAAATTACAAGTTTTATAACCCATCCTCAAGAGACACTTGGAACTCTATTTGAAGGGGCCCATTATTCTAGAATTTGACACACTAACACATTGTTTGAGCCCACATTTTGCAATAGTGTTATGATGGAGCATGTGTAATTAAAAAATAAGGAAAAATTTTAAATTTGCATGAAAAATGAGTGATTTTAATGATGTCAAATCACTATTCAAGAGTGCATTTTGATGGAAAAAATGGAGCTCAAACAAGGACTAAATCAATTACAATATTAAATTGATTTGTAACTCTTCTCTCTTCAAAAATTGTGTTCGAATTATTTTGCTGAAATAAAATTATGTTCGAGCAATTTAAGTTTTTGTTTTTTATTTGGTTCAAAAAGAATATTATCAATACATTGATTTGATCGACAAGATTGGTGTAGTACAATATCAACTATGAAATAAGCGTTGTATCTTAAGAAACGAACATTTGGTAAATTCTCTTGAGACTAATGTAGGAGTGTAATCTATTTTAAGTAGATTTATTTTGACGTACCTCGCTTCATCTCTTCTTTATTTTTCTCTATTTTTCTTACCATTATTTGACAAGACATAAAAACTTGAACAACATAATTGGTTCAATATCTTAAACAGATTTTGTTAGTGCATATTTAATGACTTATACAACGTGATAAATTTAAGGTGAACAAGATAAAAAAATAAGAGATGGGTCACAAAGAAGAAAGAAAAAAAGGTAAAAGCAAAGTCATTACCTGTGGTGGAGGGCAGTGAGTTTTTGGCTTATTCTCGTGAATATTTGGTCCAATAAACTTCTTTTAATGGAGTCGGTAGTGACTAGTCACAAGCCTTGAAAAAAAAAACAAAAAAAAGTGAACAAATTAGTATATAAAACATTATAATCTTGGCCCACTTGATTGTAAGTTCAATCAATTTATTTTAATTTTTTAATTTTTTTTTATTTTTTTAAAATAATGATAGTTTCGCAGTTAAAATATTAACATGACTACCACTTTCATATCTAGGGAAAATCCTTACTTACTCTTCAATCATTAGGACTTTTACTACTTGATCAAATCAAACTTGGTAGATAAGTACAATTTATGTATCTAATGATATTCTTTTCCCATTATTTTAAAAACAAAAATTATTTAGAGTTGGAAGTGATCTCCAACCTATTTTATATTAAGAAAGAGATGAAACACGAAAGTGCAAATGTCGAAAGGGTAAAGTAATAACACCTCTTAATCCAAAGTGCGACATGGTTTGGTTCGAGCAAGCACGAAAGAGATTTCAAATATGATAAGCATAACATTGTCATGTGTATTTGATACTGCAAAATTATACATTAGTTTTTTTATTATCGGTATTTTGTTTCGTATCCGGTTTTCTCGTACCTAAATTTCACTGAAGAAAAAGTTCATCATTTTTATTTTCTTTCTTCAGATAACAATTTCTCAACAATCTAATCTTCTTATAGCATATGGCTAACACTAACCATAGTAAACTCACATCCCAACAAATCTAGATATAAGAGCATCCTTATTGCTTACAAAAAGTAAGGATAAACATACAATTTTTTATTTCTAGATATAAGAGCATCCTTATTGCTTACAAAAATTAAGGATAAGCACACAGTTTTCTTAAAATAAAAATAAAATCATATCTTAAAAAATATACATAAGAACTACGAAGTTAGCTCAGCAAAACTTCTTAATCTAGACAATATCTATTTTTTCATTTGTCGTATCAACTCGACAAAATCCCTATCAGGGTTTCATTGATGAGAATTTTTTCCAAATTTTTTATATCTTGTTTACGGTCCAATGTTTTTAAATTTAACAAATTCACAAAAGCATTATAGATGCTCAAAATACATGTAAGTATATCTTTGCAAGTTCCACAAAAGAACCCTAGGCGTAAAGGCGTCACACGTCTTAGTATTATTTTTGACAAAAGAACCCTAGGCGTAAAGACATTACACATCTTAGTACTATTTTTGAAATTGATTGACATAATGTATGGCATGATACGAGAATGATATCTATGTCAATATCTAGGTAGGGGCTCACAAGTTGGTGCCAACCGAACCAACCATAATGACAAGTGACCTATCAAGATCAAAGGTACAAAAATAACTTGTGAATATAACGCCAAATTAAGAACGCAATGGATTGAGACATGGAAAAGAAAAAGCCAGCAACAAAGCAAAAGAAATAGGCTCACATCAGTTTCAAACCCTTCTCGAGATCACCAAATTAGCCCATTAGATATTTACCTACACACACTTGCACGTTTGTGGAATCTCTCTTTCATGGAAGATGGCCGTTATATATATATAAAAGAAAAATATTAAACGCTTACATCTTTTGAATAAGTACCAAAAATATGAATAATATCAACGCTTTAAGCTTTATAGAGAAGAAATATTCGAGTTTACAGTTCTACAACACATACAAAATCGTCGCGAATATAGACAACCTATTTAAGCGTTTAGGCGTTAAAGAGGTGAAAATTTTCTTCATTTGTATTTTATATTCAACATGCCCTTCACATAGAGATGAAACAGAAGACACTAACATAATTCATTTATATTTTATCGTCAGCGTTACAAAGGGTAAAGAAAAACTGTCTTGAGTTTACATCTCATCAGCCCTGTATGGTGTTGCTTTAAGCTCGAGTAAGCAATGTGTTTCTTGAAAATTTGTCAGCCCGCAAATTTAAAATGAGTTGCCACTAGCCAATACTCCACTTCAGCCAGCAGGCACCAGCTGCCTCTGTCTACACCTTTATGATTGTTGAGAGATTTTTAATAAAACAAACAAGGGATAAAAGACAAAATATCAAATGATGGTCCTTGATAATAATTTAGTTCAAAAGTAATTCACTGTGGTCCATGTAAGTTTAACTTAATGATATAGTGTTAGGTTGTTCAATTTAACTAAACATATAGTGCATGTTTGGTATGCTGTATTAAATGATCTATAATTTTTAAAAACGCTAAGTCGGAGTAAGTTTCAAGCACCATGCTTGTCCATGCACACTGCATCCTCTCGTTGCACTTCCCAAAAGAACACTTCTACCCAATCTGCAAAAGAATATCAACCAAATGTTTTATCATGACTGCAAGATCTTATTAGAGTATACAATGACAACAGAAAGATAATACATGCAATCTTTAGAAAATGTTCACACATGAAACCAGAAGAAGAATGTGGTTACAAAAGTAAATATATCCAATAAAGAATCACAAAACAGTCGATCTGCAAATACTCAATTAAGTGCTTTCCCCATCTTAACTTCATCCTTGAGCAACTTCCTGTCAAACTCTTTCCTTTTCCATTTTTCGCTCTATTCAAATGGACACAGTAAAAACAGAAAAACTAACCATGGGTTGAGATGTATTTTTTTACGAAGCAGATAAAACTTAAGCACTAATCTTTAGTTTAAATGTTTTTGGGACATTAGAGTGAGAAACATTTGCTAACTGATTATTTATAGCACAAATTATATTTCTCTTAACACATCTTTTACATTAAGAATAAGCAAAGATGACCAGTTGAGGTTCAAAACAAAGAACATCATCATAATGCTTGTCATTTTAAGACTGGTCGGCACAATTCACCCTTGGAATTACTCAACATCACAATTAGGCTATAAAATGGGCTACAGCAAGAACGTCATCAAAATGCCTGTTGTTTTCAAAATTGGTGGTCGGCACAATTCACCCTTGGGATTACTCTACATCACAATTATTTGGGGTCCATTTGGTTTGTGTTTTTAGTTTTAAGTTCATTTTCAGTTTTCTGTTTTTAGGGTCTATTTTAAGACTGCACAAAACACATTTGATTTGTTTTATTCTAAAAAATTATTTCTCCAAACAGAAAACTAGAAAACATGTTTGGTTTGAAATTTTGAAAAATTGTTGTATGACATCTTATTTCAAGAAAAAAATTGATTATTTAGTAAAAAAATAACAATTTTAAATTATATCAAGTAATATATACATTTTAAAGTTGATGAATTTTATAATATAATTTCTCGCTATAAAAGTAAAATAAAAATAAATAAAAAATGAGTTCAAAATATAGAAAATAAAAATAGAAATTAATGATGTGAGCTGAAAACATTTTTATACGTGTTTATTCAAATATTTTTTAAAATTTTTTATGTAATAATTATTAAGAGCTTGAACTATTTTTATTTTTAATAACTATTATTTTTTAGAAATTTATTTTTCTAGAAGCTTAGGTTTTATTTTTAAAATTTATTTATTTATTTATTTTTTAGAAATTATCTAGTTTATTTTTCTATATTTTTTGAATTTCATTTTTTTGAATTTTGAATTTTAATTGTTAGAATTTTATATCTTATTTTTCAAAATTTTTAATTTTTGAAATTTTATTTAAACGCTTGTTTTTCATGTTTTAAGTGTTTTTAGAATTTTAGAATTTTAAGTTATATGTTAAAAATTTAACCTTATTTTTGAAAATATATTTTCAGAAATACCAGACCAAATAAGTATTCAATATTTTGCAAAACTAAAAATATTTTGAAAATAGCAAATCAAACGCACCCCTTAGCTATAAAATGGGCCACGGTCTACCAAGCCCTCCAACATGTTCAATAAAATAGAAATCCTTCAACTTCATGTTTTCACTTTTTCACGGCATCAATTACCTAGCTCTTCATTGAGATTCTTATAATCAAAGTTCGTAATTCCCCACATGAATATCGTTGTGATGCATCTCATTTCCACTCTGCATTCAAACCTTAAAATACAGGCTCTGTAAATAACACAACTCTTTGTGTCAGAACCATACTTAAATTGTAACTGCTCGATCCATCACCGACTGAACAATGCTTGTTCAGGACCCATTTTTCTGTTCTCCCAAAATACATGCCAAGTTTTCTTGACAATTTGCAGTAAGACAGCTAAGAAAACAACAAAACGGACTTATTTGCATTCTGCTGTCTAAATGCAAGAAAGATTGCCTTGAACTAGCAAGAGCAAGACAAGATTGAAGGATGAAACCAAGATGTCAAATTAAGATTCCACATAGGAATGAAGACCATCAGACACTGATTCTGATGATTCAGAAACAGTCCAAGATAGAAATTGAATAACATGATGACGTGGGAGACCTTTCTGATGAGTAGTGTCACATAGAAAATACCAAGGGGCTAAGTGACTCTCAAAAGTCAGATCCGAAACTAAAGACAAACTGCTATTATCAGCGATTTGTCCGAACAATGGAAATAAACATGACATTAGTTAACATTAGTCAGCATGTTAGTTAGGACCACCTATTATGAAAATCCTCTTTGATGTTTCTGCTAGTACGTGAGAGAGAATGGCACAACCCCCCCACCCAATAATAATAATAATAAACCTACTATAGAAATGCACCACCTGCTTTATTTTTGGTGAGAGATAGTTAATAAAACACACAAGGGATAAAAGACAAAATGCTCCACAGTATTTCAAAATGTCATTGTATTTAATTCCATTTTCACCTTATTTATTTATAATTTAATTCAGAAGTAATTCACTAAGGTCCATGATAACTTTAACTTTATTGACATGGTGTTAGGTTGTTCAACTTAAGTGTATGAAGTGTTGAACAATCTATAATTTCAAAAACAATAAAATGGAATAAGTTTCAAGTACCATGTTTGTTCCTGCACGCTGCACCCTCTAATTGCACTTCCTAAAAGAATACTCCTCATTTTTTGCTAAATTTGTCTTTTGAAGGTTTGGCACTTACCGCCCAATCTGCAAAATAGTGTCAATAAGAAATAGCACAGATGACCAGTTGACGTTAAGAACAAATAACATCATCAGAATGCCTGTCATTTGAAAACTGGTCGGCACAAGTCACCCTTGGGATTACTCTACATCACAATTAGGCTATTGATAACTGCATTTTATGCACTTGTTGGGGCTTCTATTCTTATTTATCGATAGATTTCGTGAATATTTTCTTAATTTAGATTAAATTATGTGAATTATAGGTAAAATCCAGATAGGACAAGTTTATATTGAAATTAGATTGAAGTTGTACAATATTGAAGAATTGATGACCAAAATAATCAAGACTTAAAGTTGAGAACCTGTCATGCAAATAAAAAAGACCTGAGATGCACAAGAAATTAATATGGAGGACCAAGGTGCACGAAATTGGAAGAAATTTCAGTTTTTGTGGCTTTCCTAATTTCCCTTAAATTCCACATGGAACATATTTTAGAACTCTTGTGAAAGTTATTCTAGATTTTTATATATAGTTTTCATTATTCTTTTTCATAGGACACACAATTTTAGAGATAAAAACGCGGAACATCAAGATTGAAGGGATTGAAAAAGATTCTTGATGTAAGATCCAATTTTTTCATTCATCAAGATTTCAAAACCGATTATGAACTCTATTCCTTTTTATTGTTTTTCTTTCATTAGTATGAATAGCTAAATTCATAGATAGGGCAAACAATGTAATCTACGTGTGACCCTTCAATTTAATTTTCAAGATTCTAGTAGTTTAAATTTTATGTGCTGATTTTATAGAATTAAACTCACTAATTCAATGATATGTGAATCTGTAACAAAACGAGAGGTAAATTATAGAATTATATCAAATAACAAAATCCGATAATTTGAATAAAAGTGTTGAGATGCCTTTTATGATTATTATGGTCATTACATGGGTTCTTAGAGGTTTCATGCATATAATTAAGGCTTATTTCGACTCACATTGAGATATGATAAATTGACTTAGTTAATAAAATCAACTTTAACTCGAGAGAGGTAAATTATTAAAAAGAATTCGATCGAACGCTACAATAGTTATGAATTTTGATAAGAGAATTAAAGGTGATCACTAGACGAAATTATAAGTCCTATTATCAACCTTCATACTTTAAAACTTGAATTTGATTAATTGTGTGCCTCGAATAAATTTGGATTAATTAGATAATTGAAATAGGTTATAGTCTACATGCCCTCTAACATGTTAAATCAAATATAAATCCTGCAATTTAACTTGTTTTCACTTTTCATCGCATTAATTACCTAGTCATCCAATGAGTGCTTCCTCAAGTGAATGTCAAAGTGATGCAAGTCTCATTTCCTCTTGCATTCGAATCTTAAATTGCATGCTTTGTTAGGACCATTAACTCTTTTAAGTGACCTAGTGTAATGACCCGAGCATCTGTGTCAAAACCATCATATCATACGTACTGTTTGATTTGGAAGAGTCTGAACACATCTTAGATTTCTTATAAAGCAGAGGTCTTGTGTTTGAATTCTAGGAGACGCGACAGAAATTCGTAAGAGATAAGATAGGTATAAGCTCTCCCAAAGCGGACAATACATACGATATAATGAATTGGACATAAATACTCAAATCGTTAAAAAAAATGTGCATTTTTTAACAAAACACGCGTTTCTTATAACGACTTGAGCCTCTGTGCCCAAACCGTTTTATCATATGTGCTATCCACTTTAGGAGAGTTCAAACTCACTTATCCCTCATGACTTTTTGTTGCATCCCTCAAGATTCGAACCAAAAATCTTCACTTTATGAGAGGCTTGAGTTGAATTCTAATATCAATTGAACAAGGGTGAATTCAGTATTTATTGAGCAAGAAGTGGATTCTATTAACAAATATAATCTTATTTTGTTTTATTGTTTATTAAGAGTACAATAGTCTTTTTAGTTTCCTTTATTTTAGACTATATATAGTCTCTTTATATTTAGATTTTGTATTCACTTTTCATTATGCAGAATTAATGAAATCCTAGCCTCCCTTTTTTCTTTCTTTTCTTTGAATTGTTTAACATGGTATCAGAGCAGTTTCAATTCTAAACAAATTAACCTCTGAATTTCGTTTCCGACCGCTAGTCCGGCTACCAATGTTGTTTTTCTTTTTTTATTTTCTTTTCTGATGTATCCCTACAAAGTCGCATCACATTCCGGGGGCCAGAACTCAATTTCTGCAGTTTGTTTAGAGTTTCTTCAGCTTTTGGTAATCTGGAACTTGGTCCAGTTTATTTGAAATTTGATTTAGTATATCCAGTTCATTTGGAATTTGGTTTAATATATGTCCAGTTCATCTGGAATTTGATTTGGTGTTGGTTCGATGTATCTCAAATTTGAAAATTTGGCCCAATTGATGGGATTGGAAATTTGGTTTGCAGTTTGTAGGTAATCTGGAATTTGTTTTACATATTTGGCCCAGTTGATGGAATTGAAAACTTGGTTTGCAGTTTGGCCCAGTTCGTGGAATTGGAAATTTGGTTTGCAGTTTGGCCCAATTGATGGGATTAAAAATTTGGTTTGTTTTTAATTCGTTATATTTGGATTTGAAATTTGCATCCGTTTGGATTTGTTGAGATTGTGTAGTTGTGTTGGCTACTTGCAGACATGTGTATTCACTTGGAATTTGGATTTTCTGCATATGAGGATGGGTTAAATCAGGACATTCGAGTTAGAAAAGATTCCCAAAAGGAGGCCTTTAGGATGAAATTTCTGGGTTTCAATTCATTATAGGACTAATTGTTGGTTTTGCACCAGTTTGGGTTCAAATTACTCGGTATGGGAATTGGTTCTTAATTTAATTTCTTGATTGATATTTTTGCAATAGACTTGAATGATATGTAGAGCAGTTGGTAGTAATTGCAAAGTAAAAGCATTAGTCTTGCAGTTGATTTCCTTTCTCCCAATTAAGTCTACTCGAGAGTGAAAAATGCTGGAGGCTGAAGTATGCTCGTCCGGGGTATTATTGCCTTTCCGTGAGGAAAGTGGCGATGAAGAGCTCTCCGTTCTTCCGAGGTATACTAAGGTTATTGTAACAAGGAACAATAGAATAAAGAGTTTTTTGGTGGGTCTACAAGGTGTTGTCAAGAAAGCTGTAGGACTTGGTGGTTGGCATTGGCTGGGTGTTCATTCGGTTCATCGTTTTTGGTTTCTTGCAAACGCAGGATGCTAAGCATCGTGAGTTTGAAGGGGGGCTGTTAACAAATATAATCTTATTTTGTTTTATTGTTTATTAAGAATATAATAGTCTTTTTAGTTTCCTTTATTTTAGACTATATATAGTCTCTTTATATTTAGATTTTGTATTCACTTTTCATTATGCAGAATTAATGAAACCCTAGCCTCCATTTTTTCTTTCTTTTCTTTGAATTGTTTAACAAATTTACCATCATTTCACATTCATTCTCAATCTGACTGCTTGTCGAAACTCTAACAGGCCAACGGAAAATTCACAATAACAGTCATTTGTTGAGCACGAGGTCGAATCACAATCATTCAACATTCATTCTCAATTTGGCTTCTTGTTTAACGAGCCAATGAAAATTCACAATAATAGTCCTTAAACACATGTTTAGTGGTCATCAATTTTTCGAGAAACTAAAAACTTTGCCCATCAATAAACATGTGTGGTTATGTTAGTTTAACAATAAGTTTTTCATTTTCCTTTTTTGTCCGCAATAATTAGTCTGCAAGACTACGTAACTAGATTGTACTTGTGCAAATAGCGAGTAAATGCATTTGGTAGAGAAAATAAGATTCGAAGGTAACAAAGTAAAGAAGGTAAAAAGAATCTCTAGAATTAATGGTCAATCGAGAACCTGTTACGTGTATCCTGTTCCAGCCTCAATTGAACGAATTCATGCCAATATCTGCCATCGTCCCCATTATTGGCTACTTCATTTTTACTTTAAATTGTAATCCATCAATCTCCTTGTACCAGTTTTTTGCTTTGCTTTCCTGTTCTTCCCATCCATCAGTCTCCTTGATAACAACACTCTATTGCCTTGTCCAAATTGAAAGCCCATAACAGCATTATTGGAAATCTACAGTGCAATACTATGTAATCCACCTGCAATCTTTGGAACTACGATAAATTATTGTCACCATTTATGGAAAACTGATTGTAAAGAAGATGAAACCAAATAACTGATGAATAAATTGGCTTCTATTCACGACTAACTCACCATCACCATTCAAATAATTGACCCAATGATCAATCAAACAGTGGACAGATGCGAGTGATAGGGAGAGAGATTTGATGTATTGATGTGGAGTACAATTTATGAATATCGGCCCCCTTTGTACAATGAAACACTGTTTGATAAAAATATCTAGTTGTCTTGACTTATTAAACCTTTAATGAACATGCAAGAAATGAAATTAGCTGACAATATTTATGCAAAACTAGAAAGTCTGAAGCACCTCACATTTTTAAGGTAGGTAGTTTAGATTTTTCTCGTTGGCATTACATTCTACATACTTTTGCATTATTTTTCTTATAGCATAATTCAACTCAAGAAGTACGATAAACACAAGGTAAGAGCTATGTTGGATAATATCATGATTATCATCTTTGGAACCAAGTCAAAAGGCAGACCTTCAAATTTAAATAGAAAGAAAATGTGTAAAGAAAAGTTACAAAAGGCAACTGACCATCAGGGCTAAAAGAAAAAGTTTAAGCAAGGCAAGGAAGTAACTGATGTAGTGACATATCAATGCAAAGTTGAAGACAAAAAGTTATCTTTGTCATAATATTAAGCATAACTTCCAAAAATAATGGAAAGTAATCAGAGATGAAATTGAATTAAAACGAGAAAAACAAAAAGGGGAACAGTTGAAAACAATGACAAGAAACAAGAATCAAATATGGCATTTCACTTGTATCATTTAAATGGTCGTGAATGTCATTACGGTTTGAAATACATGAATTAAAATATCTTAATTTTGCTTCAGCGTGGACCTACCTTTTCATTGTCTTCTCTTTCTAAATGGTGCAGCCTCTTTGTGAAAAGTTAGCACTTAATCAAAATACGAAACTCTTCATATATCAGCAGCTTCTGCCACAAAATGGTAATGAATAAACCCAAAGGTTCATATTTCTCATCCGTGGTTCCCATGCAACAGAAACTCCATTATCCAACAATCATATCTGGTGGCCAAGATCCACTGATTTCATTTATGCCACGAATCAAAAAAGAGAATGGATCGTTGAAAAGAGCAGGATTTTTTACAGCATAAAGAATAAAAGGAAAAAACGAAAATATAAGGTTTCGTTGCATCTAGAGAAGGCAAAGTACGTAAAATTGTCCCTGCCAGCATAGAAGGCTGTTTCTGACTTTCTCTGACTTGAGACCATGATACTTGGGTTGCAGATGTTGAGCAATTGCCCAAGGCTTCCCATTTAAAGTACACATTACATCATTAATATATAAGGATCCCTATATTTGTAATCAAGCTCAAAACCATGTTACAAGTAGGTTGTTGCCAAATATTCTTGAGTGTGCAAATTTAACATTGACACAAGGTGTGCTTCTCTCTTAGATGTACAAAATAGACCAATTTATCATTTCAACTGCAATCCCATGAATGGAAACCAACATGTTACTTCATCATGCGCGTCCATTTTCATCACTAGATCCCCTGCAGTGCCCGACCCAATGAAATCAGACTGAAGGTCAGGCATTCAAATAATTATGAGACAGCAACAGACATTCTAGGCCCTGGCAAAAGCCTGAGGATGAGAAAAAATCAGAGTAGCCTCTTCAAACTTTTTTCCTTAATAAGCAATTCAGATGGCTGATTAAATAAGTATGCGATTTTTTTACCCAACCAATCATCTCCCGAAACGATGTCTAAATTGTTTGCTTAAGCTCCCAACAAGTGAAGCATATGAAGCATAGTCAAGAACAAGACCTTTTGCGCTACGCAGCTTATCAACATCTTCTCGGTTTCCATATGTACAATGCCCTTCCAGTAGGATGTTATATGTAATGTCATCAGGAAAAATTCCTAGATTAAGCATTGCATTTAGGAGCATATCCGCATTTTTCATCTGTCCTTGTTTGCAATAACCATTCATAAGCACGTTATAAGTGACAACTCCTGGTTTATGTCCATCACTCTGCATCTCCTTAAGCAACTTGAAACCTTTTCTCACATCACCTTTCCTACAAAACCCGTCTATGATCATTGTATATGTTGCATCATTAGATCTCAAACCAACAGTCACCATTTCTCTCAACATTCTTTCTGCATCAACCACTTGCCCTCCCCGACACAAACCAGAAATAAGGGCTGTGTAAGCCACATTATCAAGCGCAATACTTTCCTTAATCATTTCTTCCCTAATCTCAAACGCCTTTTCCAAATTTCCCTCCTTACAATATCCATCAATAAGAGTAGTGTATGTTACTTTGTCAGGCTTCAAACCCTTCCGAGTCATCTGATCAACAAGGTCCCATGCTTCCGTCAAATCATCGTTCTTGCAAAGCCCATCGATAAGCGTATTATACGTGATCAAGTCGGGTTCCAAGCCTTGTCCCAACATTTGTTGATAAATTTCCATGGCCAAATCAATCCTCCCGTTCTTGCAATGCCCATTAATCAATGTAGTGAAAGTAACATCATTCGGAACCAATCCTTTGCCAAACATTTCGTTGAACAACTCATTTGCATCATCCATTTTGTTTTCCCTACACAACCCATTAATCAAGATACTGTAAGTATAAACATCAGGAAGAACTCCACTCCCCTCCATTGCATTCTTCAGCCTGAACCCCTCATCCAAATCACCCAACCTCACGTAACCATTCATCAAAGTATTGAAACTAACAACACTAGGCCTCAAACCCCATTTCCTGATTTCTTCAAAAATCGACTGTGCTACCCTCATTTCCCCTTCTTTGCAAAATTTGTGCATCAAAATATTGAAAAAATACAAACTTGCAGGATATCCACATTCCAAAATCTCCTTATGAAATTCCCAAGCCAACTTGAAAGACTTCAATTTCATTAAATGTTCAAGAATATTTTTACAAGCATCAAATGCAACCCGGATTTTATGCTTTTTAGACAACCTAAAACATTGAATAGCATCGGATACAAAATCTGATTCTAGATAAGCACCGATAAGGCTATCGAAAACATAAAGATCAGATCTTTGGGTACCTTTGGTTTCAAGAATTGTTGCAAAAACATCAGAAGCTGACTCTTTCCCCTTTCTTGAAACGATGGTTTGGAGCAAACTTTTGGCATCCGGGAGCATTTGGTGGGTGCAAAGAAAGTGAATCATGGTGCAGCAAGATTGGAGGTTGTGGCGGAAAGTGGAGTGACTGCGAGAGGAAAGCCATGAGAAGAAATAAAAGAGAGAGTTGGGAGAAAGTGAGTGCGGGTTTAGGCTGATTAGGGTGATGATATGTTGGGGTTTAAGAGAAGGGAGGATGTGTTTAAGCGAGGCTTGGAGCGGTTTTGTTGAGCAGTTTTTGATTGATTCAGACAGAGTAGTGAGGATGGGGTCTGGGTCTTGGATTTGGGGGCGGGTCCGGAGGCGGAATGGTGGCGTATTATAGCTGGCGGTTGTGGAAAAGATGCGGTGAAATTGAAGAGGGAAGATTTGGGTTGATGTTCTTGAAATGCCCATACGCCCTCTCCCAAAAATTTCCTCAAGTTTCGTCTGTATACTCACTTAGAAATTTGAAGTGTTAACCACTACCAGGCTTCTTCTACATAGAGATAAAAATTACTAACATGAATTAACGATAAAAAAAAAAAACATAAATATTCTTTCAATTACAAAAGAAAATGTCATTGTAACTCAATTTAAATTTTAAAAAAATTAACAATTCTCTTTCATCGAAATATTTCCTCCAACTCTAAAGCCTCCCTAAAATGTATTCAACTCATACATGTCCTCAATACTTACTCAATATGCACCTCTTGAAAAGTCATTAGATGCCAACATATCAATATTTTGAATCAATAAGAACTTTTTGTACTTTCTTGTATTTTGTTAGTTTGGTTTTCATTATTTTGAGTTTCGTTTATAATTATAATGCTATGCTGGATTATTTTAGCTTGTATCGATTGATAGATAATTATTGGATAGATTTGTGATTTTTATGAGCAGATTTATAGGAAATAACG
This sequence comes from Fraxinus excelsior, assembly GCA_019097785.1. Classification (NCBI taxonomy): domain Eukaryota; kingdom Viridiplantae; phylum Streptophyta; class Magnoliopsida; order Lamiales; family Oleaceae; genus Fraxinus; species Fraxinus excelsior. The sequence goes on along the minus strand of CM032623.1, from coordinate 11,406,666 downwards.
TAGTGCGTGCATTGTTAAACATACCGTCTGTTACGCTTGTTAATAAATCGTTTGTTTACATAGGCTCTTTAGTCAATTAAATAACTGTCTAGTTTTGAAGCATACTTAGCTAACTTTTTATTAATTTTATATTTAAAATGAAGATATGAATCCCAACTCTTTGCAGTTTGTTACTTTGGTCAATTTCTAAGGAATGAACATAGTTGATGGACATGAAATTGGACCGACTATAATAGAGGTGTTTATACCAGACGAAGCTCGAATTTATTTTTTTCAACAATACACATTTCTCAATTCTACCAAGAAAGATTACATCTGACTTGCAAGTGAGGTGGTAGATTCAACTCAACCAAAAACATCATTCTTGTATTTGTGTAACTCTTGTGAGGAATGATATCTCTAAGAACAAGAAACAAGTGATGATGATGTGGATGGTTTTTGGTACAAAATGAAGATACCTCGAGAAGATGACATAGTAAACTCGGAGACAATTGCTACGAATCAGGATCTCATTATGTAATAGAATACTCAAAGCAAATATAGAAAAACAATAAGTGCATGAAATACAAGACGCGCAGTAATCCTGATTGCGCCTAGGATACTCAACTTGGGACTTAGATTTCTAATGATGGTTATTAACTTTAGTTGAAACTTAAACGTTGAGACATTTATATCTAGGGAAAATCATCACAAATTGAATTAACGACTTTTATTGGTTAAATTCTACTGAACTTGAGAGGAAAAGGAATGAGTGATAAGAATTCAACCATTAGCATAAATACCCTAGGTGTGAGAATGGAGAACAAGTTTGTGGGTGTACATCTTTAAAAAGAGAGAAAATATTTGACATTTGCGGGTCGAAAAATAACCAAGCTTAGAGTTTATAGTGATTGAACTGACTATGTACTTACACATATATTGATCTAACATTGGATAAGTGAAAGAATTGATTTTCATAGCATATCTTGGAAGTCTTTTATGAATGGTTAAACATGAGGCAAAATGACAATCTTTCTAACTATGTTAGTTATATTTTATTTGTTTGTATTAAGTAGCTAATTTTGTTTGAAATTGACAAATATTCAAGTTTTGGGTAATTGATAAGTGTGACTTTTACATTTGTTCTGGCCTTTGAAAGTGAATTTTTGGAAGTCAAATGGATAGATTCATTGCTTAATTTAATTAAATATCGATTGTTGTAGGATTTGATGTTGGAAGGAATGATTAAAAAAAAGTGAAAATCAGCCAAAAATAAAGAAGAATAATTATAAAAAGTTCAGGGACTAAATCACAAATCTTTGAAACTTGATTCGGATCAAATTTCACGGGTTACCTTTCTTCTTAGCACAGAAAGGGACACCGTGCGATAGTAGTCTGCTCCGCTAGACTACATTCCGCCTTATTTGATCGTTTCGGGACGAAAGTAAATTTGATCACAATTTAAAGAAAGCTTACAACACAAAATTGAAATGCATTGAAAGAAACTTGAGCATTGATTGCTAAAAAGCTGAACATTACAATAGACGAAAGTGGGAAATTACAATGGCTAGTGCAGGGGGCGAACACTAGTAAGTTTGAAAATATTTGAAAGACCAATACCCCCTATAATAAACTTCGGAACAAAAACCCAAATGACGGGAGTAGACGTCTTTTGCCTGTGGAATCATATTTTTTCTTTTCTATTTTCTAACTATTTTACGAATTAAATAAACTATTTACAACACGGACCTTAAGCAAAGCTGCAGCCCGTGACATTCTCCCCCATTTGCTTTGGCGACGTCCTCGGAGCCATTGTGTATTCTTCTCACTATTGCATCCGCTTCATTTGACCAAGTACTCTTGAAGATATTTCCTAGAAACTCGAGTAGTTCGGTGGCCAAAAATCTGTTTAGCGACCTTCTTTACTGATTTCTTCAATTTGAACGCATGCTGCTTCAGATTTGTAGACTTTGTGTACTGTTTCTGATCAATATCTGTAGTATGAGGGAGTAGGTTGCTGGCTAGTAGAAATCTCAAAAGAACTTTTATTGGGAGAAGAGTTCCCTTGAGCATTGAAGCACATCAAAGCCACATCCGAATATTCCACCCAAATTTCATGCGAAACAGAGATAAAGTGCTGAAAATAATTACTCAGCGTAGAATTGAACTGCTCTGTCCGTCCGTCTGATCTTTGGTGAAGACTAGAATTCATGCTCAAAGTTGAACCAAGAAGTTTGAACAACTCGGTCCAAAATATGCCAATAAATCGAGAATCTCGATCATTGACGATAAGCAATCCCCAGTATTTGACAATATGTTTAGAGAAGAGTTGAGCTGTCTCTTCGGCTGATACATACTTGGGCGCTGTGGTGAAAGCTGGATCTTTAGATAATCGGTCTATCCCGCTGATGATAGTGCCAAAGTCTTCAACTCTTGACAATCTACCAATGTAGTCCATCGATTCGCTCTCGACTGATCTATTCGAGATGGAATGAGGCTCCAATAAATCTGCCTTTTTCTGATGATCTGCCACATCTGGCTGACGAACAAGAGAAGTTTTCCCATAATTTACAATGTCGTCCCACCTTTGAGGCCAATAGTAAGCGCGTTGTAGTAGTGCGGAAGTGTACTCCACGATAGTCTCACTTCCCAACACTTCTCCCTCTTATTCCCGAAGCTCTTCAAGCTCCGGTTGAGCCATACAGTATGGTGTCTTGGTGGGAGATTTGGCACCCGAAACAAGTCCAATCCCACGATCAATTGCCTTCCTCGTTGGCAATTTTCTTGGTAACTCATCTGGCATGATGTTTTCAACTTCCTTAGGCCTTGTGATAGGCGTTAGAATAGAACTAGTTGTTTCTTCGATATCCTCTACTCGAAGAGAACACAAGAATGAAGGTTCATTCCTCTTGAAACCTTTAATGTATTGCATTGCCAAGATGCCTTTCTCGCCAGTTTTCCCAACCTCTGTGGGAATAATGAATGGTTTGCTCCTCATCATTATTAATGAGTCAGAATGCGGCAACACTGATGTCTTTGTATCCCGAAGATATTTCAATCCAAGAATGAGCTTGAAATCATCCATCTGAACTACCGACAAATTTGTTCTTCCTTCGAAGGGACCCACTTTGATCGACACAGATTTTGCTATTCCCGCTATTAGTTGAGCAACGGAGTTGATCGCTTTGACCTTCCCCTTACCTCTTTACAGAACAAGTCTGAGCCGCTCTACTTCGGAACTTGCGAGGTAGTTGTACGTGGCACAGGTGTCCACCATAGCCCAGATTGGCTTTCCATTGATCATCACATCAATGTACATTAGGCCTTTAGCCTTGCAAATGCAAGCACTCGATTATTCAATCTTTGGCTCTCTTGCGGGAGTTGCATCCCTTTTTGTAATTCGGTGCGATAGTAATACGAGAATGCACCAATTACATCCTCGTCCCCTTCAGAGTCGGTGTCGCCATGACGGCTAGCTTGTGGGGTATTTTGTTTGGAACTAGAGCCACCACTTGCTAGTTGACAGTATGCATTCACCACCCGTTTTTGAGAACACTCTGCAACCCGATGGGGTCCTTCACATAGAAAGCACTTTAATTTAGGAGTGACATCAGATCTACCCTCCTTTGCCTTTCTATGATTCCATTCATTATTGGTACTGCCGTTATAGTTTCCTTGATGGTTGTTCTGATAGTTTTCCTGTGAGTTACTCTGGCGGTTGCCTTGATAGGATCCTCCCATATTCTGAGAGTAGCTCTCTCCCCCATTTGAGTTCGAGCCGGGTCTGAAAGGTCTCCTCCCACCTTCGACCGATTGACTATTTCCCGAAGGTCGATCCTCGCTCGATTCTGGTTGATAGTCACTTGCACATTCGGCACCTCCCATAGCCGCGCTCAAATCAGTGACCTTCTATCTCTGAAGTTCCGTGAGCATCCACAGTTTCAACCCTTCCATGAAGGTGAATAGCTTATCATTTTTCGACATATCTCGAATATTCAGCATATGTCCCGAAAAGGCTTTCACGTACTCCCTGATGGAGCTTGTGTGTTTCAGTTCTCGTAAGGCCCGACGTGCCTCGTATTCCACATTCTCTAGGAAAAACTGAGATCTGATAGCTTCCTTGAGAAGATCCCAAGAATCAATTCGGACCCTGTTGGCCTTAATATTGACATACTTCGTCCGCCACCATAGCTTTACATCTCCACCTAGATACATGGTAGCTGTTGTGACCTTTCTCGCTTCGTCCTTGATCGAAGCCGCAAGAAAGTATTGTTCCATATCGAACAAGAAGTTCTCAACTTCTTTAGCATCGTATGCCCCTCCGTAGGTACACGGTTCTGGAATTCTAAGTCTATGCACCGACTCATGTGTGATGGCTTGTCCGTTGCCAACCGCGCATTGAAGCATTAGTAATTGAGCTCTCAACGCTCCCATCTCATCCTGCAACTCATGTATGATAGCAACAGTTTCAGTCATAGCTGCGCATGCCTCTTGGCATTCATCTAATTGGATGCGTAATTCCCCAATTTTCCGTCTGTGCCGCCTCAGCTTTATCCTCGAGGTTCTCCATGGCAAAACACAACCTAGTGTTTGTCACCTCAAGTGCCTCCAAACGCTGTCTAGTGTTCCTCTTTTGAACATCTATAACCTCCGTGATGTTCGAGGAATTTGGATCAATTTCCATAGCTTTCTTATCGAGATCTTGAGCCGCAGCTCTGATACCAACTTTCACGGGTTACCTTTCTTCTTAGCACATAAAGAGACACTGTGCGGCAGTAGTCTATTCCGCTGGACTACATTCCACCTTACTCGATCGTTTCGGGACGAAAGTAAATTTGATCACAATTTAAAGAAAGCTTACAACACAAAATTGAAATGTATTGAAAGAAACTTGATCATTGATTGCTAAAAAGCTGAACATTACAATAGACGAAAGCGGGAAATTACAATGACTAGTGCAGGGGGTGAACACTAGTAAGTTTGAAAATGTTTGAAAGACCAATACCCCCTATAATAAACTTCGGAACAAAAACCCAAATGGTGGGAGTAGACGTCTTTTGCCTGTGGAATCATACTTTTTCTTTTCTATTTTCTAACTATTTTACGAATTAAATAAACTATTTACAACACGGGCCTTAAGCAAAGCTGCAGCCCGTGACACCAAGGGTGGACAATTGAAGATAATAGGGATTAAATTAGACAAAAATGGAAGTTGAAGGACTAATGGAAATGCAGAAGGGACCCGAGTAAAAACGAAGAAGAAATCAAGGACAAAAGTGAAGCAAAACAAAAGTCTACACCTTGCGATCACATAATGTATACTCCGTGATTACAAAGTCCTTCTATTGGATCCTACAAGCATAGGAGTTTAACCATGCGATCGCAGGGTTCATCTCAACAGAAAATATTATGTTTCTTGTTCAACTTAAACTATTTTTAAATTGTAATTCAGATTAGTTTTTAACCTACTTTTGTGGCCAAATTTCGAACCAAACTTTAAAGAGAGAATAAAAGGCAAGATAAAAAGAATACATGTTTGTACATGTAAATCGAAGATTATTGCTTTTGATTGAAGAAGAAGACTCAAGGAGATCATTCAAGAAGGATACCACGATTTTTCCTCTTTCTCTTTCTACAATCAAAATCTAGGCGATGTCTCAATATTCTCACATGTATTTTTGTAACTTTGTGATGTTCGGCTAAATTTCTAGTCATTAGGATAAAGATGACCCCTATGTTTTGATGTTTTAATTCAATTTTGAAACCTTGACATTTGATGCTTGTATATCTTGAATGGCTATTATATTATTAATGCTTTCAATTACGTAGCTAATAACTAAATTGAATTATTATCTTTATTTTATTCGAGAGAAATTATAAAGATTTGAGCAATTGATAATAATTATTATCGAGATCGATATATGATAGATATATACTTATATACCTTGCATAATCAATTAAATGTCAATTTATTAAATACATCCGCACATATTCGTGATCTTCATAGAGATGTTGTAGGTTCACATGTGAGTATATGTTTAATATTGATCGAAAGAGATTACTAAATAAATTAGGTACATTGATCGTCAAGTTAAACAAATCTTTTCATTGTCCTCTATTGATATTAATAAAGGGGATACAGAATTCTACTGCTTGTTTATAAACGTGTCTTAGTTATTCATTATTTTAATTTATAGATAATTCTAGGTTGATTTAGTTATAATTCCAAACAGCCATATTTGTGCTATTCATTTAAAGTTAATATTAATCAATATCGAGTTAAATATATGATCCTCGTGAAAACGATACTTTATCATATTTTATTATTTAATTACGATACTATACACTCGCTAAATTTTAGCGATCAATATTTTGCAAGATTTTTAAACACAAGAAAAAACACGTCTAAACTTTCTTAAACTTAATAAGTCAAATCTTTAACCCTTGTTTGTTACGCATTACTTTTAAAATATATTTTTCCCTCTCTTAATTATTTTTAATTACACATTTTTTAATAAAATAATATTACATATAAATCTAAACTTTTTCTTATTTTTTAACCACACATTTTTCAATAAAATGATATTCCAAAATGCATTTTGGATAAAGAAAATTGGGGCTCAAACAAGCGCTAGATTATTATTATTATTATTATTATTATTATTATTATTATTTTCCAATTCCTGACCATCACTTTCGTAGACTTAGGTAACGGAGGTCAAACTTTAAACAAAGTAGTTGGCCAAATAAGGCACCGTGAAACGATCTCAGTTAGCCAACATCATGAATTCCCACTAAGGCACAACATATGCGACAATACGGATGAAAAGGAATGCAATATAGATTTACGGGTGAATCACCCAACTTTTAGTCTTATCCTGATTATAAAAACTCAAGGACCGGAAAGGATTACACCAAGAATGAAGTTAATTGTACAACTTTTGTTGACAACTAGTTTGATAATTCATATGCTGTCAAGATCTCGACCATTGACTTCAAAAATAATTTTTTAAATGAATTGATATGATGTTTGATAAGTCACGTGTTGTAAACGAATTTGTAATGAGATTGTACAAGTAGCATGACTCATCTCTTGCACCAAAATTGTGAGAAGCACCCTAGTCACATTGGGTAGTAGGATGACAAACACGTGGGAAAATTAGGACGGGAAACCTGATCTTCGCGTCGAATCTGTCCATAATCTTATTCTATATTTTATTTGTTTTCATGTTCAAAGCATATTTAAAAAATATTAAATAATATTAAGAAAAAAAAATAAGTAAATATGTGGTAAATGATGACATTTTAATTCCTACTACACCCCATCTCCAAAAAATCTATGTGTGACGAAAAATGGGAAGACCCCTCATGTCTTGTTGTCTAGAGCATCTCCGATACTAATGTGAATTGTTTTAAAAGGTTGCTTCGTAGGTTAAAACTGACAATGTCTACAAAGTTTTATCTCCAACGCAACATATCTAGTATTAGATTTAGTTGATGTGACAACAAAAAAGTAGACATTGTCAAGAAGATCATCAAGATATAAAAGGTCTTTTATAAGGAGTAAGTCACCATATTTTTATCTCTTTTTGTTCATGTTACGTTTTTTCTTTTCACGGTTATTATTTTTTCTTTCTCATATAATAAAATATGCATTAGAGATGAAATTTGAGTTATAGACGAAATTATTGTGGATGAAATTTAAATTAAATCGTTTATTTATTATACATCAAAATCTGGTAAATTAAAAGTTTGCATTAGAAATACTTTAAGGTGTATGGAAAATAGAATGGCCAAATGGTCCGGTATGTAACCACAAAAAGAAAGGGATAGAAATTGTAAATCTACTTGCTTCCATTTTGGCATGTGATGAAGTCCCCCTATTCTAATGAGTAAACAAAAATTAAATTAGTCAATTTTAAAGTGCAATTCAGTCCATTCAAAATGTAGATACAAAATAAGTTTGAATGATTTTATGAACAACCATTCTTAACAATTTCCCTATAATTAGATCTTTGTGGGTGTCATTTCTGTTACGAGACAGAATACAAGAAATATTACAAATTCGTTGTTTGATTTGAGCCATAATTAATCATCTGCTTCTCACGTTCCATGAATAGTCGGAACATTGAGAAATATACGGGAATGCATTTTGGGAATTGGTCTGATTTTATCTCTGTTCCTTCCGTTGAAGAAGAATTATTTCATTATTCATTACTAATAATAGCGGAATCAATGGTGACGAGTCAAAAAGGAATTCTGACTGAACACTATTGGAAAACCAACACAATAAATGATTCTTTTTTTAATCGTGAAAGATTAAACACAAGCAAAATACGTAGTAACATCTCAAGGAACAACATAAGGGTCCATTTATCTCAATGCTTCATGAGGATAGTGGTTTCTGCAATCATTGAAGTAACAACATAAGGGTCCATATTTGAAGCAGGCCTCCTATCCTCAAAGTATCCTTTTCCTGCTTTCTCCGTCTCTCGACCTACACGGACCGATGCTCCACGGTTTGCGACCCCCTGTTGGGATACGTTCGAAAAACTGAATCAGCTTATCAAAGTAAAAGATATTGCTTCGATGTTACCAGAAAGAACTATGCAAGAATGATAATGAAGTACAAACATTAACTTGTTTACATATGATCGCTTAGAGAAATTTTCAATAACTTGTAAAGAGAGTTTATATTTACCCATTTGAAGGTGTTTATATCAGCAGTTTCGTGTTTTCCAGTGAGACGACGCTCATTGCCTGAACCATATGCAGAAATATGCTCTTTGTGTCTAAGTCCAAGCTTTTCAATTGCCTTCTTTATATCTTCGAAGCCTCCATCATCTCTCATAGACTTGGTGCTAAAAGAACATTATTTGGAAGCAGAAGAAAGATAGTTACCTTACACACTCAAATAGAAGCTGTAATTTTATCATCTATTAAACATTACCTGTAGTTGGTGTGAGCACCAGCTCCGTTCCAGTCGCCCTAAACCGGACAAAAAAGAATCATAAACCGAGCCAATATTCTATCATTGCTTTATTAGCCAAATGCATGATCCGAAAATTCTCACCTGAACAGGTTTGGGGTCAAATGATAATACGACCCCAGCAATCTCGGTGATCCTCTGTAAATCAATTCATTATCAAACATTTCAACACAATTTCCGAGTCCATTAGTGTGTGAAACATTTAACGGCTAAAAATATTAATGATTACAAGAAGTTATGTTAAGAGTACCTCAAGGATGTATCGAGCTACCCACACCTCATCACCAGCTGAGATGCCAACAGCAGGTCCTACTTGAAATTCCCACTGAATAGATTTTCATATTGAAAACTTATGAAGATGAAAATAAATTAAATCGCCAGTCGAGAGGAGATGCTAAAGACTGGTAAACTATACCTGGCCAGGCATCACTTCACCGTTGATGCCACTTATGTTGATTCCGGCATAGAGACATGCCTTGTAATGTGAATCTACGATATCACGTCCAAAAGCTTTATCAGCTCCAACTCCACAGTAATATGGGCCCTAGATGCAACACAAGAATTGATTATCATTTGATTAGCCAAAACTCTCGATTGAATGAAATGAAACATTCCGCAATTACAATTGTTAATGATGGAAACGAATCACTGGGAGACTTGAGGAAGAAATAAACAAAACAAAAGCAAGATTATTACTTGAGGTCCAGGATAACCTCCAGTGGGCCATCCCATAGGCCAGTTAACATCCTTTTGCAACAAGGTGTATTCTTGCTCGATACCGTACCTGTTAATATATTTTCACAAAGTCGGAGGTTGTAGAAATGAATTAAACTAAATGAGGAGTCGCAAATGGAACATAATGATGATACCATGGTTCTTCGGCAACAACATCAGGATGGTTGAATATTTTGGCTGCACTGTGCCTTTTGTTAGTTGGAATTGGCTCACCAGCTGGGGTGTAAGCATCACACATGACCTACGAGACAAAAAGAAAAGGCAATCTCGTATTGTAAGATAATCCACATGACAACATTATAAAACGCAAAATATTTATTCGTAATAAGGAAAAAACAACTCACCAATATGTTATTTCCCCTCCTGAATGGATCTCTGAAAATTGCCTGAGGACTGTCTCGTTGAATTGCATCATGAAATGCGTTAATTCGAATGCATATATAATTCATCATATAAAATAGCTTAAACGGAAAACGGCTTACTATAGAATGACTTCGCTGTCTTCTCCAGGCGCTTGGCCTGTGCTCGACCCATCATAGTTCCACTTGGGAAGCTTTGCAGGGTCATTAACAGGTCCAGTAAGTGTCTATCAAAACCAAAGATACTGTGTGAGGAATCTGTAAACTCATTATTAATCATTATTTATTACTTTCTTAAGAAGAAAATCTGAAACAAGAATGGTTAATTACCCTCGCTTTGCTTCTGAGGTCCATACCAGAGCCACCGATCCTGTTTAAAATATTGTTTAGTACAAGTAATTAGTCATCGATGTACAAAGACGACAAAAGGAAATGACCACGGAGAATAGGAAGAAATAGTTTCAATGTGAGATTCTATCCCTTAACACGCTCCCGCAAGATGGTGGCTCGTTTGAGCAAACCAATCTTGGAATCTGTGTGTTCAATTTTTTTTATTTTTTTTTGTCTTAATCGAATTGAATTGCTCGTTGGGGCTTAACGGACTCTGATACCATGATAAGATTTGAAGTTTCATCTTAAAAGTCAACCTTATTAAGAGGAATAGCCCAAACCTTTATAAATTGGTCTATATTTTCATCTTTATTCAATGTAGGATTCTATCCCTTAACAGTTTCTTCCACACGATAAGAATCAACTACACTGAACTAACATAAATGTAGCATAATCAGTGTCATAATATATAAATAATTCACAACTTCTGCAATCCGTAATCCTAATTTAGTGTTTCTTCATTTTTATTTTTATTTTTTAACTAGAAAATCTACTAAACTGGCCAGCTCGGTTCAAGACCGGTGTAGTTTGACAGGTTCTTGGATTTTTGCTTACTCCTAGTTTAACTGCTTCCCATGCTTACTGTTTAGTGTCCATGCCTCAGAATTAGATATGTCAACGAGTCGAGCCCGAACTTTTTTGGACCGAGCTTTTTTGGGCCCAAGTCAAGTCGAGCCGAGCCCGGTCAAAAAAAAAGAGGCTCGGCCCGATCTTTCGACCTGAGCCTTAGCGGGCCGAGCTGGCTCAATTTTTTATTTTTTTATTTTTTTTGTTGCACCTTATAGCCTAATGTCGGATAACATGTTAGATTTATAAATGAGTAACTATCCATTATAACAAAGTAAGAAATCTTTTTAATGATAGATTTGAATTTTCTTACAAATTTTCGTGGCCATTGGTGAAATTAGCTCAATTTTTATATGCAATCAAGTAATATACATCACTAATAATTTCACTTAATATAGAATAATAAACGTTTGTGTAAATGAGAAATGAAACACTAATAAACTAATAATGCAATAAATATTAAACAAACAAATATCGTCCATTTTCCAAAATAATCTATGTGATAAATTATGAGATAAAATTATCATTTATAATTAGTTTATTGATTTCATGATGAGAAGACTAAGTTTGGCAATTTTTTATAATTTTTTTTAAACAGGCCGGGCCGACTCCTCAAAATGAGGCTCGGTTCCAACCGTCCGAGCTTTTTTGTCATCCCCACTCAGAATAAATCCTATAAACATCACGTAGACAGCATAAAAATGTACATTCACAAAGAAGGATAACAACGAAAAGGCAAAATCAATCTCCATTAATAATGATTACTGTAGAATGATCGTAAAGAATGATAAATACAAAAGATCAGATATTTATCTGTTCTCAAAAACTCCAAAATAAAATGGGATCTTCTTCTGTTCATGGGGTTGATAGAAAAAAGGACGTAAAAATATAGAAAAAAAAGGCATAAACATCAAAATATCTGCGGATAAACATACACTAATGTGCAAAACTGTAAAAGAAAAAAAAGGATCAAGACATGTATAATGAGAAGCAGGTTAAGCAGAGCACGTAACGAAGAAGAAACAAATCAAAACGAAGAACCAAAGAATTTGACAATAAAAAAGATCAAAACCCAACAAAAATACATCAAGAGATAGGTAAAACAAAGTCCCATAACTTTTTTTGGGAGGAAAAAAATAAAGAAGCACAGAGAATCCAATTTTATCAAGAAACAGAGCAACCCCACTGATGCAATCAAGAAAACTCACCATATGTACTCAGCAATAATCTTCTCGGTAATGTCAGAGAGGTCGAGATTAATGAGATCTGAAAGCAGTGACATTTTGCAGGATTTCAACTGATTATTCTCTTTCTGTAATCTCAACCGGTAGAGACTGGCTTTTTATAAGGAGAGATGGAGAGTCGACGAGAGAAAAATTCGGCTATTTTTACGTTTATTTGATAATAACAATGCAAAAACAAATGTGGAGCTACATTTTATTGAATAATACAACAATACTTATTTCTAATAAACATAAAATCGATTTTTTTTTTTTTTTTAATCACGACTGTGTTAATTTTACTTTATTGTCTTGAAGAAATTAAATAAGGAAATAAATAAAATTGGTGAACATATAGGATAATAGGATTCTCATTTTACTCTGGTAGATCACACTTCTACCAGGTAATTTATATATAGAGGTAACGTCTTAATTTTATAGTGATTATTTATTTATTTTTATTGGTAAAAACATATTGCAAATAAATTAGCCCATGTATTTTTAAATTGTGGCATTTAAATTATTATACCCCTGTTTGATACACATTGTTTTTTCATTATCTTTCTTTTACTTATTTTCAACCATACATTTTTCAATAAAATAATATTTTCCATCACATCAATAATTTTTCATTCATTTTCAACTACACATTATCCATCAATCTATTATTCCAAAATATATTCTTTCAAAATAATGTGGCTCAAACACACCCTATATATTGTTCATAGTGTAGTGATGTCCTTCAAGTTTGGAATGACCATCCCCATTTAAAATGGATCGAAATCAACTATACTTGATTTGAATCGGGTAACATAAAGAACTACTCATTTCGAGCTGTGGTAATTACATAAAACCATGTGTTTAAAAATTGGTTTTTAAAAATCAGGTGTAAAGTTTATTTATTCAAAAATCAGGTAATATATTAAAACCTAATTGATAACCTAATTTACCTGTCTACTCCCTCCTCTTCCCCCATTCTTTTCCTCATGGCGAACGCCTCCCTCCTTCCCCTCCCCTCCCCTCCCCTCCCCTCCATTCTCTCCCTCGTCTCTCTCTGCAGCAACTCCAACGATGTAGCAGTGTTGCGACGCTATTGTAGTTTGCAGGAGTCGACGCTGGTGTAGTTCGCGACAGAGAGAGACAAGGTCGCCGTTCGCAGCATCGCGACGCTACTATTCGCAGCATCGCGTTTGGCAATGAGATCTGTGAATGATTTGACTGAGAATCAAACCCAAAGACTTCAAATGTTGAGGCATGTTATAGAAATGGAAGTGGAGGAACTGGCTGAAGAGTTGGCAAGTATTCAAGAAAGTGTGGTGGTACCACCAATGGAAGAGCTGATAAAGCAGGTAGGAAGAACAGCAGTGAATGGCGGAGGAATAAAATTGGAAGAGCTTTATTTTTTTGAATTTTCAGTGTTCTGTATTTTAGATTAAGAGTGCTATTTAATTTTTTTTTTTTTGTAATTGATAGGGTGTGGTTGGATGTGGTGATGGTGATGGTTGCGATGGTTGCGATGGTGGTGTTGGTACTAATTGTTGTGAGGAGGTGGTGGTTTTGCGGCCGGGCGGTGACAGTGGTGGTTATTGTTGTTGGTGTGGTACAGGCGGCAATAGTCGTCGTTTTTGTTGTTGACGATGGTTGTGGTGGGGGTGGTGTGGGATATTGTCTGTGACCAATTATTTGGTTGGTCTGTGACCAAGTATTGGTGGTGGATCGGGAGTGGGGGTGGGGTGTTTGACGTAGTGACCAACTATTTGGTTTACTGTGATTAACTATTAAACTATGACTTTAAAATTTGATAGTTTGTGACTAAAAATAATCTGCGACCAGCAAATTTGAAAATTTGTAATCGATAGATAAATTGTGACCTATAATTTTTTTATTTGTGACCTCGAAATTTGAAAATATATAATCGACCGATAAATTGTGACCTATAAAATTTTTGATTTGTGACCTCGAAAATAATCCGTGGCCAATTAATTTGATAATATGTGACTAATAAATAAATTGTGACCTGAACATTAACTACATAATTATGAATTTATTGTATTTAAATAATAAATATTTTTAATTAATTAGCTAAATACCTGCTTTTTGCAACTTTTAAACTTGAAACCTGATTTTTGTATTGGTGAAACTTAAAACCTGATCCATGAATTTTTCCCTTTCGAGTTTTGTCGTCTAGCCCAACAATTTATGAGGACCAATTCAACTAGTCATTTCGGTCCACTGACACTGCTCATCGGCATGCTTCGATTTGCTCCGTTATGTTTTGGTCAGTGTTCTAAAAAACGTAAAGCGTGTCAAGGTGTGGAGGCCAAGTTTTAAGCTTTACGAGCCTAAACGAAACTTAGGCGTAATTTTTTATTTTTAATCATGGTAAAAAAATTAATAATTCAAATAATACATACCAAATATCTAAAATTATAAAATATTGTATTTACTTAATAATTTCTACATAAAGATAAGTTTCAAAATCATAATTACGTAACGTAGATAACTTATAACTTAAATCTTATCTAATTTAACTCTTTATCGGACTCCAATTCAATATCTTCTTTTTCATATAATTTGTCCTCCGTATCGTCTGATACAAAATCATGTGGGTTTTATTAAAAAAAAAAAGAGGAAATTATATTAAACCAGGGGTTTAGTTTACCATTTTTAAAAATCAGGTTTACCTTTATAAAAATTAGGAAATTCAAGTTTACCTTTATAAAAATCAGGTTTATCGTCTTTAAAATCAGGTTTTAAGTTTATTTTTGCAAAAATCAGATAGTATATTAAAAATCCAATCCCTAACCTAATTTATCAATTCCGTCTCCACCATTCTACTTCATTTCTCTCCACTTTCTGAGCCCACCGCCTCCACCTCTCTCCCAATGGCGATTCGTCCACCACCACCACCCGCCGCCCGTCGCCTCCTCCACTTCTCCTCCCTTCTCTGCCACCGTGGGGGCAATTTTGCAGCCTCTGGAGGTCGATTTCCCCGTAGGCCAACAATTTCGAAAGATTAGTGAGGTGCCACTGCCAGTGCCGATATACTTCCCCTGTTAATTGGGAAGTGGGAGAGAGTATCGATATTACTCATTTCTTCTCCAGCGCCACGGATTCGTGACTAATGTCATGAAGGGCGTCAACGAATTGCAACGCCGTGCATCGCCACATTGCTACTGCGCGTAGAGACTTTCAATTTGATCGCGTGATATTGTGGTGGTTTTAGGGAACGTTACCGTACGATTTGTGGTGGTTTTGGGATTTTCTTCCTTCTCCAATCTTCTTAGCGGGGGTGGTTTTTGGTGTGTGTTTCTGTGGCGGATATGTATGTGTCTGGCTGTGGCAGTCTGTTGGTGGTTTGGGCGGAGTTTTAGGCTGTTTTTATTGGTGGTGGTTGGTGTTTTGTAAACGGTGGTGGTGGTGGTGGTGGTGGTGATTGTGCAGATTTTGGATTTTGGTGGTGGTTGGGATGTTGGATGTGACTTACTGTAATAGAGAGCTGTGACTAGTAAAAAATTTGATTTTTTTCAATATGTGACTATAACAAATTTTAATTTGTGGTTGAAAAATAATCTGTGACCATAACATTCTTGATTTGTGAAGTATAAATATTTTGATTGTGTCATCGAAATAATCTGTGACTTATTAATTTGATTGAAAAATAATCTGTGACCATAACATTCTTGATTTATGACTATAAATATTTTGATTGTGACATCAAAATAATCTATGACCTATTAATTTGATAAGTTGTGATCCGAAATTAATTTTTAACTAATTAATAATATATATGTGATCAAATGTAAAATTAAATATTTAATTAACTAATAAAAAGTAAAAGTCTGTAACCATAAATTTTTGATTTGTGACCAATGAAATCAACTGTGACCTATAAATTTTTTAATTTGTGACCTCGAAATAATTTGTAATCAATTAATTTGATAAACTGTGACCGGAAATTAATTTTTAATTAATTAATAAGATATATGTGACCAAATTGCACAATTAAATATTTAATTAATTAATAAAAAGCAAAAACCTGTTTTTTGCAATTTTGAGACTTTAGCACCTGATTTTTACAAATGTCAAAGTGAATACCTGATTTATGAATTTTTCAAAAAAAAAAAAACACACACACATGAGTGGGCTACTGGAGTTTTTAAAGTTTGAAAAAGATAATGGGCTACTGAGTTTGAGTTGTGAGTTTTTTTGAAAAAAAAAAAAAAGAAAAAAAATTGGGTCTCCTTAAAATCTGGGTCTGAGGCGGAGGCGTGCCTAATAACTAGGCACGCTTAGGAACGCCTAGGTGAGCATTAAGAAGCTAATATTGTCGTTGATCGCTTAATTTTCACTTAGGCTCAAAGCGAAGAGTTTTCATCACGCTTCCCGCCTAAACGACGCCTAGACGCGCTTTTTAGAACACTGGTTTTGGTAAGATTAATTTTGCTTTCTTTAAAGTCCTTTTATTTGAGTGTTTTAGCTTTTCAGTAGTTTAGTTTTAATTTTAAGTCCTAAATAATAATAATAAATCTCAAATAACTTGAATATTCCCATGATGCCTATCCCAACATGCTGCCAATCTTTCGACTGACTTAACATCTACAAAATCCAATTTAGCTGAATTTTAATCAATCATTTTGAAATTCGAAAAAAACGTCCCATATATATAATATATTTGAATGCTCGACAGTAGGTCAAAATGTATATGATACCGTTTGTTAGACTCCCAAGATTTTACCCAATGGCAAATTACCTAACTAACATAGGTAATTAGTACAAAACGTTCATACTTTCAATATTATTAGTAAAACGTCAATATCTTTGATTTATTTATTTTTTGACATTTTGACATTTATTTTCACATTTCATTGCTAAACATGTCCTTCCATTCACTTACCATTAGTTGCTCTGTTATTTTAATATAAAAAGCCAGAATAATTAGTACAAAGTGTTCCTACCTTTCAATATTATTGTGTAAAGCGTCTATACCTTTCATTTTTTTGACATTTTTATCTTTATTTTCGTCTTTCATTGCCAAAAAGCAATTTCATCCACTTATCGTCAGTTACTCTATTAATTCAATACAGAAAACTAATTTCTTTTTTCTAACACCAAGGTTAAAATAGTCTCAACCCATTTAATCCCTTCTTTTTACCTTCAAAATAGCTATTTCGTAAGTAACGGTAACATGGATATGAAAATAATTTATGAAATTATTACATTAAATAAAGAAAAAATGGCGTAAAAAACATTTTAATAGTTTATTACTGATAAAATTTAGAGGGATATGCTGGAAAATTCAGATGATTGTGCATTTGCCTTTATTAGGGGAGGCAGAAAGGTGATTAGGTTAGATGAAAAACAATGTTCTTGACGCTATTTTTTCTTTATTTAATGTAATAATTTTATAAATTATTTTCATATTCACATTACTGTTACTTATGTAATAACTATTTTGAAAGCGGGAAGAAGAGATTAAATGGGTTGAGACTATTTTACCCTTTGTATTTGAAAAAAAAAATTGGCCTTTTGTATTGAATTAACAAAGCGACAGTAAGTAGATGTAATGCCTTTTTAGCAATAAAATGTGGAAATAAGAGTGAAATGCAAAAAAATGAAAGATAAAGACGTTTTGTGCTAATTACCCCAACTTTTTATATTGAATTAATTAAGCAATTGACACTAAGTGGATGGAAAGACGTTTTGGGCAATAAAAGGTAGAAATAAGGGTAAAAATGTAAAAAAATAAAAGATGTGTATATTTTGCACAATAATATTGAAATGTATGGACGTTGTACACAATTTGAAACATCTTAAGCTTTTTTGTCAATCATATCAAGCGTCCAGAACTACCGCTCCCACATTATGATCAACATAGGGACCCTGTTGATGACATAACCAAAAAATTTAAAGTAGATGCCCTTGAACTGATGATTATCTAAACTCCCGAAACCTTTTTAGATTGGCGGGATACCATTGAAGAGTACTTTTGCTAGAATCAAATGTCTGACTACCAGCATATTCAATTCGTCAAAATTAAACTTGTCAAATTTACTAAACGCTATTGGCTAATGTGACATGTAACCTAGAACACTTAGAATACTTGATCATTGTATGGGGGAAAAAGAAAACAAAAATAACTGAAAAATACATCCCGCTTTACCATCAATATCAACTTTTAAAGTGTATTCTTAACCATAAATCAATATCCTCGACCGTGCCTAACTACACTTCCATCAAAACTAATAAGAGTCAGCCTGCATACTTTGCTCCCTTCCGCACCATACCTCTTCAATCGTGTGTCACAACTATTAGGATTGAGGTCATATTGTCTCTCAGTGTCCTCATAGTACCCTCTCTTGATCGAGCACCACTACTTCTAACTCCCGTGACCAATGGATATTTCACAATCAACCCTATTGACCATTCAGATGAGGACCTCGACTAATTTGAGTGACGAGGATGAAGATGTTATTGTCTCCGATATGAGATGCATCATCTCCACCACTGTTGACTATGTTCCTTGAAAACGAATTATCTGAATATTTAAAGAGAATATTATTTTATTATTAATGAAAAATTAAAGTGTTATACAAATAAATGTTGTAGAAGAATGTTGTATTTAGTTTCGAAGATTAACTTTATACAAGTGTTAAGTTTCATAGATAAGTTAATGCTCCTAGAGATTCATAACTTATATACAAAATATTCTATTATACTAAAAGTATATTGGTTGTTTTTTCAAAGCACAAATTTATATTTACCAATATTTTAGAAAAAAAATTGTATGTCCCAAAAAACCACAATTTTGTATTTATATACCATCTTTAAATATTATAGTTTTTGAGGAATATTATATGACCAACTGTTATGAATCTTAAAAACATAAAACTCAAAATTAATATTAGTACAATTGAAAAAAAAATATTGTATTGAACCAAAAGTTCAATAACTCTAATATTTTATGGTTTTGTATAACCAATTAGACCATCATTGATCATAATAATGAAAAATGAATATTCGCATAAATATTAATTGAAGAACCAAAAGACTTTAAATCTTATTAATTCTCATATGATGCTTGTTCTCTTTATGAAATTGGTTGTGGACCATCACTCGTTAAATTAGTTGGCATTGGATCCCTATAATCTTGGAAATTAATTAAGGTGATATCCCTCCATGTTGACCATGTAAATATTATTTATATCCTAATAGATACATCTACTAGATAATTGCAAGATATAATTATATATATGCAACCTAAAATTTACGAGATTAGTTGTTCAAATTTTAAATTATGAGCATAATTTCTAAATTATACAATGAAGACGTCGATTCTTGTTTATGCTAGTAAGTCTAAATTTCAGACTTTTTAATAAATGTTAGTTGGGATGACGTCAAACAGTTGAACATTATGATTTTTGAAATGTCTTCAACTAATTTTTAAATCATTACTATTGTTAATAAAGTGCTTCCATTTTTGTCTAGGAAATGCTATTTTATATGTAGCAAAACATGCAACATCAAAGTTTTTCCCGCTATATTAGACGTATGATCGGAGCATAATACTTGCATTTTATGATTTTGTCAATCACAGTGAAATGAGATGGACATTAAATTTTTTTAACATTTTTAGTTTGAAAACTTAATATTTTAAGTCCTAAATGGTGATATTTTACAACATGGTGTGTCGACTGTCGATTTGATTGGACATTTTTTTAAATATTAGTGAGATGATTAAGAAAAGGGTAATTATATTACCACTACAAATTTTACTAAGTGCACCACGATTTTTAATAGTTTTCTTATTTACTTAAATAACCTTAAGTAAAGTTACATAATTAGGGTTTTAATATACTTCTTAGTAAAATAAATTATTGTCCCATTACAAAAATAAACCTAATTTTCCCTAACTTCCATTCAAACGATACTATATCCAGAAAGCAAGAGTTGAAACCTTTTTCTGCATTTTCTTCTCATATGGCTGCACTAGATTTTATAGTGTGTGATGAAAGTGATGTATTTGTTACCAATAACAATGATAATATGGCACGAATATTAGCGGGACGCATGTATGCTTATTTTATATACGTTACATCTTGTGGAATTTATTGTTTTAGAGTGCTCACTAATGAATCTATTCCTCTTCATTACATGAGATACTTTGGACACAAACCTACCATCCACCCTAATGCTAAGAAGTTGTCCACGCAGTCCTTAAATCGAGATAAGATGACTTGGGAAGCATTTGCCTCCAAAGTTCGTACGTTTCGGAGACACTTCATGGGGGAGCCAAAAGAGGTAAGACGAGGCAGGGACGAGTTTCACGAAAACCCATCTTTCCATCTTTGAGAAGATTCTATGGCCATACCAAAGATGGATATGGATCTGCTAAAGCGCAGAAAGGGATATATCACCACTAAGAAAGACAAAGATATAACGTCTGAAAGTCAAAATAAGGATGATGACCTAGAATGGTTTGATCCTAAAGACAACGAAGATCCAAGTAAATGATGAGAAAAATGAGTGATATTGGATGATGTTACACACTACAATATTTTTTTTTAATTTTTAGTTTTTATTGGATTAGAGTATAATTGTAAATTTATTGTGGTGTATTTATTAAAAATATATTATAATTGTGGTGTACTAAGTAACTTTTGTAATGGTAATATAATTACCCTTAAGAAAATACATCGTTATATTATTTAGACCCTCCCACAAGACAATTTGAAGTAGAAGTTCAAAGATAATTTATTTAAATACATTTACTGATAAAAATATTAAGAATATCCCACATACCAATTTTATATGCTCCATTACGAATTGGCGTTAACGTTGTAGAACATTATGTTTACATTGTATTTGATAAATCACATCTAAAGTGTGATAACATTTGATTTTAAAACAAATATCTTCAAATAAACGGAGCAAATACTAAAGATGGTCTCATTGAGTATGCATATATTCTTGGTGAGTATATATACTTAATAAAAATTCATAAGAGGTTTACATACTTGAAATATTAAAATTGTTATATCTCAATAAGTTATATCATTATGAATATATAAATAGAATCTAAAATAAAAAAAATTTGACAATTTTTTACATAATGTAGCACTTCATGTTATGAATGATAGCATGGTTATTAAAGAAAATTTATCGAAGAGTATTAACGTAGAAATAATTGTCCAAATAAAATGACACAATCATAACAAAATTGAGCTTACTAAAAAAATTTAAAGTTTTGAAAATGCAATCTAAACGCCTAAAGGTGTATATTTATACAAAAAAGAATTGAGCAAAATGAAGTGGTAACGTGTAATGCACAAATCTAACATGTCGAATTTCACTATTTTTTTATTATAAATTCACACAGGGTTTTTCCTAGTAAGGCTTAAATGAGACATATTCTTTGTGTAATGAATGCTCATAACCTACAAAATATTTACTTTCAAAATAATAGTATTATATATTACAAATTGTGTACGAGACTTTTGAAGAAAACAACAAGATCCGGTTTTTATTGAATCATCATGTTAATATAATCATGAAAGATTGATAAATATTTTGTATGAAAAATGATATTGATCGAAGGCTATTACACGACAACATGAAACATACTTCACTAGAATTGTGATATTAAAGATGTTGATTTACAAAAAAAAAAAAAAAAAAAAAAAAAATGGATGGCTCGATACTTGAATTTTCTTTAATTGAAATTAGGAGTGTAGCTGTACCCTTCTTCCTTTGCTCAAATGTAGTCCCATTAGATTTTCTGACAAGATTTAACGAGTGAGCTTTTTATTACTCCAATTTTTTCTACAATAAATTGTACTTTTTTCGTTTGATATTTTTGTTTCACCGATTTTTCCCAAATTAGATTTTTAATGAGTCAATTATTGTTTAGATAGTCATCAAATGGGGAGTATTATAAAATTATGAGATAATTATTTATGACCATCTAATCTTATCAAAATAATTAGATAAATCGTATTTACAGTAGAAATTTATATCTTAATCAATTTATAACTTCCAGTGAAACCATATAAATAATGGTCATTATTATTTTGAACGACAAACTTTAGTTTAATTCTGTCCATTGTCTCCTAGTGTTCTTTCTTTTTGATAATAGTTTCATAACATAACTATTAGATAATCAGCACATAGCATCCTTACATTTCACTATTATTGTGAAAAACATCATTAGCTTTCATTTTTTGACATTTTGACCCTTATTTCCACATTTCAGTGCGCAAAATGTTCTTTTCATCTATTTTCTCAATTAAAAGATGTAAAATGACGACTATACCCTTCACTTTAAATAAAACAAAAAGAAAAAGAAAGAAATAATTGCAAACATAGTCCCATTTTTTTTTAAGAAAGTGCAAACGAGTCTCAAATAAATTATTAAAAGTGTAACTGACACATAATATCCCTACTTTTCATTATTATTATGAAAAAACGTCAACATCTTTCATTTTTTTTTAATTTTTTTTTTGGCATTTTCACTTGTGTAATTAGCACATAACGTCCTTACATTTTACTATTATTGTGGAAAATGTCATTATCTTTCGTAGTTTTGCATTTTCACTATTATTTCCACATTTCATTGTGTAAAATGACATTTTAATTTATTTTCACAATTAAAAGTTGTGAAATAACGAATATACCCTCATATTTAAATAAAACAAAAAGAAAAAGAGAGAACTAATTACAATCATAGTCCCAAATTTTTTTAAAGAGTGAAAACAAATCCCAAATAAATTATTAAAATGGTAATTAGCACACTATTATTGTGAAAAAAGTCCTTGTCTTTTTTTTTTTTTTGGTTGCATTTTCACCTTTAATTGCATCTTTAATTCCGCAAATCATCATTTCTATCCATTTTCACCAAACTTTTCAATAAAAGCTTTACAAAATATTTGTAATTTTCTAATAATTTATTTGGGAGTTGTTTGCACTTTCTATTTTTTTAATTTCTAATTTTTAATAATTTATTTAGGACTCGTTTGCATTTTTTAAAAAATTTGGGATTATGGTTGCAATTAATTCTTTGTTTTTTATATTTAAAATATGATGGTATATTCGTCATTTCACAGTTTTTTTATTAAGAAATTGAATAATAATGGATAGAAATAATGATTTGCGCAATTAAAGTTGTAATTAATGGTGCAAATGTCAAAAATGAAATGTATGAACGTTTTTCACAATAATAGTGAAAGGTTGAGACATTTTATGCTAATTACCCTTTTATTAATGTATTTGAAACTCGTTTGCACTTTTTTAAAAAATTGGATGGTTGTAATTAGTTATTTCTTTTTGTTTTTGTTTTAACTTTTAATTGAGAAAATGGAAGAAAATGACCTTTTGCACAATGAAGTGTAGAAATAAGAGTGAAAATGTCAAAAATGAAAGGTAAAGGCTGTTTTTACAATAATAGTGAAATGTAAAGACGTTATGTGAATCATTTTTCACCTTAATTACATATTTGATTGCACTTATATCCATTTTCGTCCAATTTTTCAATAAAAAATTGTGAAATGACGAATATATCTTCAAGTATATATATAGAAAATTAATTTCTAATTTTTTCAATAACTTATTTGAGATTCATTTGCACTTTGTTTTAAAAAAACTAGGACTATAGTTACAATTAGTTTTTTATTTAGATATGAGAGTATATTTGTCATTTCACACATTTCTTTTTTGAAAAATTGAATGAAAATGGATAGAAATAATGGTTTGTGCAATCAAATGTGCAATTAAGGGTGAAAATGTCCAAAAAAAAAAATTGAAAGTCATGAACGTTTTTCTCACAAAATAGTGAAAGGTAGGGACATTATGTGCTAAAGAAATTTTTTGTACATAAAATTGATTTTTATTTATTTATTTATAAGTATTTTTTAATTATGAAGTAATTTTCTTATCTTATAACTAATATTTTACTTTTAAGTATTTTTTTAATTACAATATAATTTGTTTGCCTATAAATATGTTTTAATATATTTTTATTTACAATTTAGTTTTGAAGAAAATATGTTGATTGAAAATAGTTATTGTACAAAGAGTAAAATTAGAAGAGAAGAATTGGTGGATTGAAAGAATCGTCAAAATTACACTACACTGATTTTGAGTAATTTTTTAACCATTCAAAATTGGTGCACAAAAAAATTAGCAAATACCGATTTTTTCAATCCTTTATAAACGTTGTCATCCAAAATCGGTTTAAAAAAATCCCAAGCAGGACCCAAAGCACATTATATCCAAACAATACTCACCACCCTCATCACCGTTACCACCAAATTTGTTGAACCACTAACCATCGCTATTGACCCTAGACTCTGACCATCGCCTACACATGTCATCAATAATCACTCATCCTTCCACAATCAACCCCTCATTTTTCCCACCATCAACGTTTGCCTCCCTAAACCACCTCCTTTTTGCAACCATTCTCTGCCCTCCCACCACAACCACTGCTTACCTCCACATCATCACCCCCTTCTATTCTGATTTTTGTTATTGTGGAAAGATGATTGGGGTTGTGCCATTGTTGTGGTATATAAGGAATGGTGGTGATATTGAAAGGAGAAGCAGATGCTGGCATGGTGGTGCAGATTGTGGTGATGGTCTTGGGATTGTAAATGTAACATGATTTGTTACAAGTGGTGGGGAGTGAAGGTGGGCGATTGTACAACACTAAATATTATAAGGCGGTGTAACATATTCTATGAAGCTTATAACATAATTCAACAAAATGTAACATATTATGTTACAAAGTTTGTTGTTATACAGGGAAAATGTAATTCAAGAATAAAAAAGGTTTATAGTATGTTTGTAATTGGTAAAATTTATTTAATTTATTTGTGAATTGTTCAAATTTTCTATTTGGACTATTTACCATGAGGTTTCACACTTTATGCTAGATGGGAAAGGAAAAGATCTTGAAGTGGATTGGTCTTGGGAGGCGTAGAGGGCTGTTGTGCTAGATGGGCTAATAATTTTTTCAAAGCATTTCGAGTTTTTTGAAAAAATTTGTGGTTTTTTTTTTCCATAATAATCAGTTCAATTTAAACCCAAATATGCGGAATTAACCAATAAAAAAGCAACAAGTCGCTTATTTATTATTTCTAGATGATTAAGTTTAAAATCAATTTAAACCCTAAGTTAAACAATCAAAACATATAGATCACAAGTGTAAAAAGTAAATAACATTAGAAATTGATGACAAATGAAAATCCTTCAAAGAACTCTTCACAATGATAAAAAAAATGCCAAGAAAATCTTGCCCAAAAGATCTACTAGAAAAAACTAACTTATAATTGGTCCAGACATAGCTAAATATTAGTTAAGTCTGATCGCCTAACTTGTAAATCACTAAAGAACCTCTTCGATTGTGTGACCAGCACTTCCCAATAATTTTGGGCTACTTTTCCCTCCGCATGAATTGCCGAGATCAAGCTTATTCCGGAACAACTGAAACTTCAAGTTGTCTCTTTCCAACTTTAGAACTTAGAGAGCTTATTGGAGAAGGTAAGGGTTTGTGATGTTTGACCTAAGGGTCTTTTCTGTTTTGATCTTTGGCTAAAGGAAGAAAATAATGGAATCAATGTTTGATCTTCAAAGGATGTTCTCTAGATTGAAAGTAAGGCTCAACCAATAATGAAATAATATTTGGGATGAATTATGAAGAATTGATCAAGTGGTTGAATGAAGAGATCTTTGAAAGGAGGTTTGGATTTTCAATAATATGATCTCTAATATCAAATAATGATTCAACACACTTTGAGACAAACCTATGATTGGATATTTATAGTATGTAGTGTTTGAGGTTGAATAGGATTGAAAAAAAACTTAAGATTTTTTAGACGTAACCTCCGCTCAAGCACTTCCCTCTCGCTTTGCGGGCTGTGACTCCTTCGCTTGAGTGCTACGATCGTACTTAACGAGCATCCGTGCCCTTGTATTGAGCGCTCTAGCACCAATTCGACATGCAGGGAATAGTAATGTGCCGACCTTTTCTCCTTGATCCATATTTGACATCTTTGACTCCTTCATGACTTATATTATCAATTATTGAATATTTTGACTTTAATTACAACTCAATAACTCATGATTTTGAACATGGAAATAGCCAATTACAATTAGGACCTAACATATAGTCTTTCTATCATCTAGGTGGCAAGTAGTGTATCTGTTTATTTCTCGTCCAATGCATTAAAACATGAGTAACGTCATATGTACAAATTGGAGAAGATCCTCGTGTGAGATGACACTAAATTATAAAGGTCAATAAAGTGATCTCATATCCACACATTTTATTAAAAAATATTAATTGATATTATTATTTCTCTCCACATCACATAGCTATCCAAAAATTGCATCATGTGAGTTAAGGGCATAAATTATTATGAACAATAGGTTTGGGCAATACGGTCAACAAGATGTTAAATTAATTTTGTAACTCAATATTATTTGGCAAACTTTCTTATAAGCTTCACTGAACAACCTTCTAACTTATTTTTGTTTTGCTTGTAAAACTTATTTAGAATTGTTCAGTCTAACTTGTAAAATTAGTTCAAATTGATACAAATAAAAGTAAGTCATCACTAAAATCCTATTGCTGTGTTTGATAAACAATCATAATACAGGGGGAAGAGACGAGTCTTTTGAATGAAAAACTTATGAATACTATCTACATAATTTACCTAGGTGTAGTTCGATGCACCAAATAACCTCAAAGTTTGTTCAATTTCTTGTAAGTTCTTTCTTTCTGTATTGCCTTTGTGATTTGTGACATTTATTGGTATCCCAAAAGATTATTCGTGTAAATATATTTTGTACGTTTCGTTATACTTGATAATTAAAGTATACTGACCACACTTTAAAGGTTTAATTAAATAAATCATGTGATCTTGTATTTAAATGAGTCTATTATTCAATGACATTTAATTGACACACAGATTAATGCTTAGCTCCAGTGAGACTCAATAACATTACTCGTGAACCCACACTTTAAAATGTATTAGCCTATTGCCGATGTAAACTAAATTGGGCAAAATATTTTTTTATTTGATCAAAAAAATTCATCATCTCAAATGACTAGTTTTAAAACCAACCCTATGTTTTAGTTAGGGGTAGGCACGATATGATTTAATTTGGTTTCGAAGAGAATGGAATCGAACCGAATACTAATGTGTATCTTATAAATGGAACCACTAATGGTTCCATCTCCAAGTATGGAACTCGACAAGAACTGAACCATTCGATTCCGCTTCTGGTTTGGTCCCATTCGATTCTTTCAATTGAAATTCTCAAATTCAATAACTAATGCAAATAAAATGTCTAATTATTAAAAAAAATCCCAAGTTATAATTGTTTGAAGTATATGAATTATTCACTTCAGTAAAACTATTTACATTGATGCTAATGAATAGCACTTTTCAAGTTGAATTAAACACGACAATGAAAATTAACTAGTTAATTATTTCTTCGAACGAGTTCTTTGATATATATGTCAAAATCCGAATTTCATTTTTTTTATACTGAGAAGCAGAAAATGCTAATTTGGAATAAAAAGAACCCAAGCCCTTAAAGTTCAAATTATATCTGGGAAATTTAAATAATATATTTGTCTAAGTTTATAAATAATATTATAAAGACACTGTTTAAAATAAAAATAAAACTTCTGGGTTAAGTCGAGTTTTTTACTTTTTGGAATTAGAATCGAGAATCAAATCAGATCGGAACCGGCTTATTATTGATTTTAATACCCAGAAACAATTAAAACTCGAGTAAATACCAAATTTATTATGGCCCTGTTTGGTTAAAATTAAAATCAAATTTGTAATAGATTTTGATAAAATTTGATGTAATATGTGGTTAAAAGATTGTAAATCTCATAAAATGTGTTGTTAAAATTAAGGGTAATTAGCGCAAAACGTCCTTACCATTACACGGTTTTGTGCAAAACGTCTCTACCTTTCATTTCTTGGTGCAGAACGTCCTTACCTTTCCAATTTTTCGCGCAAAACGTCCTTTTTGACCATTTTACCCTTCTATTGAAATAAAACAAACACAAAAGAAAAGAAAAATAGAGAATAATTTTCAATCTTACTCCTAAACTTCTAAAAAATGCAAATTAATCCAAAACTTATAAAAATATTAAAAAGAACAAAAAAAATCTATTTTGCCCCCTTTTAGCCGAATACATGAATTCATTTTTTCGACGACTCTCGACCGTTCAAACCGTTAGATATTGGTTCCAACATGTTCTCCTCATTACACTCTACAACTACATACTAAGAAATCCCTATAACTCGTTGTAATTTGGCCGAAAATCAAATTCAAAAATCGCAGCATGAAAATCGGTTAAACACCGGCCACCCAACCGGCTGGAATCCACCACTGGTCGACTCTCCTCATAAAGTCAAAGCTACTTATGTAAACAATTTCCTCCAACAAGCAACCAACAACCACCAATTTCAAAGAAAAACAGTCCAATCGCTACGCTCGCGAGTTCGCACCAACGAACATTTCAGACCCAAATTGAAGATGATTGGAGCCAAATTGAAGGGGACCCATGGTTGAGCTAGGTGTGCCAGGTGATAGAGCACCCAACCCAGGTGGTCCGCCACCATAGGTCATCACGGTGGCTTCAGAATTGGAGGAAAACTAGTGCGGTGCCGTGATAGTCGCGACGGGCAGCTTTCAATTTGAAATTCAGATCTTATCCTTGCTGTTTGGGCTAAATTATTTGCATGTTCGAGGCGTCTTGAGTAGGGGAGTTGGCTGGTGGTATGTTTCGGTCAGAAAGGTGGTCGGACAGCGTGATTCCAACGTTTGACCGCATTTCATGCAGTGAAGTTTATAGCTCGATTCCGGTCAAATATGTCTAAGTAGGGGCTGCTGGTTGAGTGAGTTGTGAAGAGGGCAATGAGGGTTTCAAAGTGGTATGTTGATCGACGACCAAGGTGATCGGAGGTTGGGGATTTTGCCTTCAAATGTGACGGCTTAGAGGTTGATGATTTTTTCATATTTGTGACTAATTTGCACATTTTTAAAAGTTTGAACTCATAATTACAATTTATTCTTTATTTTTCCTTTCTTTTGTGTTTGTTTTATTTCAATAGAAGGGTAAAATGGTCAAAATGACTTTTCACACCAAAAATTGGAAAGGTAAGGACGTTCTGCACCAAGAAACGAAAGGTATGGACGTTTTGCACAAAACCATGTAAAGGTAGGGACATTTTGCGCTAATTACCCTTAAAATTAATTATTGACTTCGACTTAAAACTCTATTTGATGGTAATTTTTTTTTTTTTTTGGAAAAATATTGTTTTGAATAGTGAATTTTTGGAGAATGTGTGGTTAAAAAGTAAGAAAATATTTTGAGTTTACGTATAAAATATTTTATTATTGTGTGGTTGAAAATAAGTATGTAAAAAAAGAGTTTTGAAATAATAGAAGACAAACGTGTGCTAAATTTTTAGTTGTACCAAACTCGTGCTATATGCAATTTTTTAAGCTTCTCTAGTTATACTAAGTCAAATTGTTATATTTTAATCTCATAATATTCTATTTGTTATAAATGGTAAATTTATTAATGAATGACAATTGCACTCATACAACCCTAGAAATTATTACAATTGTATTCCTAATCATACCTTATCAATATAGGGCTTTGGTTATCATTATAATATACATAAGTCTATTGACTATTATTCTCTCTTCTCTTTTTCTCTCTTTTCACAGCACGTTATCAGTACAAATGTTTAATTTTTCAAAGTCAAGTGAAGGTAGTAATCTTTTATTATCATAATCATCAAAATTAACTGGGTCTACATAATGATTGTGATACATGTCTATATAATTAATCTTTTACATCTGCAGATTTTTTTTTTTTTTTTGCTAATACATATTTGGTAGCTAATTTTTATTTATAAATTCATATCATGTTTGTATTGTAATTAATACTTTTAAGCTGATTACATTTTTTTTAATGTTCTTTCCTAAACATTAAATTAATAATTTATCATGTTATTGCTCCTGAAATATCATAACATTATAATTAATATTATAAAAGAATATTACTTGTTCCTGAAGAGCATAAATTATAATTTTCAATATTCAAAAAAAATATTGATATATTACTCTTGAAGAAGCAATAATATAATACAATGCGCTTCGAAATAGCACATGTTTTGAAGAACGTATTATTTTAAATCAGGATATAAGGAAAGTAGGTTACTTAATTCATGTTAATATTGACTACTTGATGTTTAATCAAAATTTTCAAATTAATTGTATTTCCTTTTGTTTTATTGTGAAGTTAATCAAATAGCAAATATCACAACACTTGAATTTGTTGTACTTGACATATCTGAAAAAAACATATTTGTCATGGGTACTCGATACTAATATACATTTTATCTCTAGAAGAGCATACGATTCGATGTTTCAATATTCTCAAATAATATCATACTAGTATTTCTGAAACAGCATAGATTATGAAATACTAATAAAATTTAAGATGTATTATCAAGATATTTGTTTAGTAGATAGTGCAAATATGCACACAATTTTTCAAGATAAAAGTGTTTTTTAAATAATATTAATACGTTTAATAATACATTTTATTCTAGTAAATCTAGAAAAAGATTTGCTTAGTTTTAAATATATTCGCTGCAATGGATATCACATTGAGACAATGCAAGAAAATAATGTTGAATATCGTTACATAACTTCTTTTGTATCTGACTATAATCGAATAAAAGAAAAACTCAATGCCCTCCCATATGGCATGTATTGTACATTTATAAAAATGATTGAATCAAGATATTATCACAAACCAAAAGTTAGTTGATCCAAAGAATTTTAGACTTTGACATGATCGACTTGGACATCCAAGATGTATAATGATGCGTCGAATAATAATCAACTCACATGGACATGTAAATATCTTAGAGTACCCCATAAACAAACTTCTAAGTTCTTGATGAGCAAGCCTCTTGAATTGCTTCATATGGATTTCACGGGACCATCTAGAACCAAAAGTCTTGGTGGTAAAAGATATATCTTGGTTGTGGTTGATAACTTTTCTCGATTTACTTAGATTGAATTGCTCAGAGATAAAACTGAAGTGTTCGGTCTTATCATCTCATTGTGTAAGAGACTTAGAAATGAGAAAGGTTACTCTGTATCCAGAATTCGTAGTAATCATGGAAAAGAGTTCGAAAACTCGAATCTTAAGAATTTGTGTTTAGAATATGGAATCCAGCATGAGTTCTCATCGCCAATCACTCTACAACAGAATGGGGTAATTGAGAGTAAAAATCATGTGATTCAGGAAATGGCTAGAGCTATGCTTCATGGTAAAGAATTGGCTATGCATTTTTGGGGTGAAACCATAAACATTGCATGTCACATTGTTAATATGGTTTATCTTAGACCTAAAACCAACATAACACCCTATGAGATCTGGAAGGGTAAACGTCCTAATGTCAAGTACTTTCGTGTATTTGGCAGCAAGTGCTACATCCTGAGAGATAGAAAAAATTGGGAAAGTTTGATTCCAAAAGCGACGAGGGTATATTCTTGGGACACTCCAAAAATAGTCGGGCTTGTCGGGTGTACAATAATCGCATACGAGTTGTGATGAAATTTATAAATGTGGTTGTTGATGATGCTTGTAGTGAGGGGGAGATTGGTGGAGATTGTGTTGAGCTGGATAATTTGAATGTTGATCCAGATAAGGATACTGAATCTAAGGACACTTCAGTTCCTGATCCCTCACGCGCATCGAATGAGTTGGTTGCTTTTAATAAGGAGTCTATTTTGAATGGTGAAGCTGAACCACCTAAAGAACCTTCGTCCAGAGTTCAGTCGAATCACCCTAAAGATAATATCATTGGAGATTTAGAAGAAGGTATGATACTTCGCAAGAGGGTTTTAAACAACCTATCATATACGAGTTATGTGTCTTAGATTGAACCGAAAAAGGTCGAAGAAGCCTTTAGGGACGAATGTTGGGTAAATGTCATGCATGAAGAATTGAATCAGTTTGTGAGAAACAAAGTGTGGGATTTAGTTCCTAGGCCTGATGAGTTCCTAGTACTAAGTGGATATTCAAGAATAAAACTGATGATCAAGGTACCATAACTGGAATAAGGCTAGGTTAGTTGCCCAAAGATACACTCAGGTTGAAGGTGTTGATTTTGATGAGACGTTTACCCCGGTAGCTAGGCTTGAATATATTAGAATCCTTTTGGCTGTTGTCTGTACTCTAGGTTTCAAACTATATCAAATGGATGTCAAGAGTGTTTTTTTGAATGGAATTCTTCAGGAAGAAGCCTATGTGGAACAACCTAAAGGGTGGTTCATTGATTCGAAGTATCCTCACTATGTGTATCGATTGAATAAAGCCTTATATGAGTTGAAATAAGCTCCTAGAGCCTGGTATGATAGGCTTACTGCATACCTCTTGGAACATTGTTTCACAAGAGACAATGCTGACAGGACCTTGTTTATAAGACAAATTGAAAATACCATCATCATACCTCTGATTTATGTGGATGACATCGTCTTTGGTTCTCCTGTTGATTCTCTTGCTCATGAGTTCGCTGGGTGTATGAAACAAGAATTTGATATGAGCATGATTGGAGAATTAATGTACTTTCTTGGTCTTCAAGTCAAGCAGACCAATGAGAGATTATTCATATTCAATCGAATTACGCTAATAATCTTGTCAAACGTTTTGGACTAGACAACAATAATCATGCTAGAACCCTCATGAGCACAAGTGTTAAGTTAGGTCTCAACCCCACAAGTATCAGTGTTGATCAAACATTGTATATGAGTATGATAGATAGCTTACTCTTCCTCTCTGATAGTAAACCTGACATTGCTTTTAGTGTTGGAGTTTGTGCTCATTTTCAGGCTGATCCCAAGAAGTCATACCTGAGCGTTGTACGACGTATTATTAGATATGTCATGGCACTGTTGATTATGTGATCCTGTACTTTTGGGATTCTACCTTTAATCTTGCTGGCTATTTCGATGCTGATTGGGCTGAAAATGCCTATGATAGAAAAAATACTTTTGGAGGTTGTTTTTATGTTGGTGCTAATCTCGTTATTTGAATGAGTAAGAAACAAAATTCTATCTCATTATCTACAACAGAGGCCGAGTATACTGCACTTAGCTACTTTGGATGAAACAGATGTTGAGTGATTATAGGATTGAACAAGGAATAATGACTGTATTTTGTGATAATATCAATGCTATTAATATTTCGAAAAATCATGTTCAACACTCACGATCTAAACATATTGATATTAGATATCATTTTATTTGGGAGCTTGTGGAAACTCAAACGGTTACTCTTGAACATATTTCCACTGAAAACCAATTAGCTTACTTATTCACTAAACCGTTGGATGGGCTTCGGTTTGAATCTCTTAGAACAACTATTGATATTTGTGTGTCTCGTTGACTAAGTATAATTAATGCATGCTCGTGTTCTACTTTTTTGTGACATTGAGTTATGCATGCATCATGTTTATTTACTTATTTGTTCTCATACATTTTCACTTTCCATTATTTATGGTTTGTTTATGTGACTTTTCTTTTGTTTTGTATACTCGGTATATTCATGTTTAATTCTAAAAACAAAAACAATTTTTTTTTATTGTTATGATTTTACATTTAAAAAAAAAAAAGAACAAAAAGGTTGCTGTAGGAAATTGTTTTTATAGCATGATATATAATACATTTGATTTTGTAGGTCGTAATAAAGCATGAGTCTATTTAGTGAGCTATAATATATTTCTCATCGCTAACTTATGATACTTTTGGAGTATTTAATATAGGTCTTTTCATATACCATCTGCACTACACACACTATGATCTTGATAGTGAGACTCTACCGCATGTGTGAGATTTGGGATGACATTCACATGTTAGTAAGGTGACTTTGAACATGAATTGACCAACTTATTTAGACCCAAACTCGAGATTAATCTTGCAATAATAAGTAAATATATAAAAAAACGATGAAAGGAACTCAATATCTTATGCTACTTTTCGAGACCTACTTGACTTGAATAATTAAGTCTGCGGGGTTTCTCATAACCCGATGCCTATAGTTAATTGACTTTGAGTTAACCGACCTAAAACTCATTACAAGGGTCATGTGAGTCGCTTAATAAAAAGAAGCTTACACTTAAGATGAAAACAATATATATGAGCATTCATGTTTACTGCTATAATATAAGATAATTGTTTTATACTGCAAGTCAGGCGGAGAAAAGACATTTTTCACAAAAATGAGATTTCATATGTAAGTTCTAATGTGCTTTACTGGTTTGACTTTCACAAGTAGAAGAATATACTTATTAGTTGTAATGTTTTGCAAGTCATTTATCACAAAATTAAGGTTTCGAGTCCGACTATTATAGGACTAGTGACACTTAACACATATGGGCCACATATATCATTTACTCCATGGGTAATCTGATTTAGATTTGTGGGAAAGTTTATTTTTCATCGCATATACTTATGACTGCTTAAGCTTCCTTTATTAAGTTGTTTTATGTTGTTCGTTATCCCTTGTCATTTTGTGACAAAAATGGGGAGTAGAAAAATCAAATCAAAAAGTTTATCAAAATGTGTATCATTGTGTTTTTGCATGTCTGAGGGGTCCTTGGGGTGAGACATTTACCTATTACTTTAAAATCTTTGAAAGTTTGCAGTAAGGGGGCGTATTTTCATTTTTAACTTCAGCTTCGCTAAATTAAGTTTTTTGATGTTTTTATAGTGTCAATATCTCGTTTTGATATGTTGAGTTGCATTGATACTATGTCTTAGTTTAGCTTGTGATTTAAAATTGAAAAATATGATTTATGAGTTACAATTACTAAAATGATTCTTACATTTAAACTGTTTGAACTATATTTATTATTGATCATGTTTTCCACACATTTTACATTGAGTATTTGAGTTGTTTATTTCAGGAAATAGGTACTGAACCATGAATTGAAGATTTCATTCAAAACAATTTTAGTTGAAGTTTGAGTCATATTTTGAGTCTGTAATTTCCATTTAATTACTACATTGACTTAAATTGTAGTTTTGTCACAAAATGTCAAATGGAGAGTTTGTTAGGTTCTAGATAAGTTGTTAAATTCATTTATAGTGGATTGACTGGCAAAGTGCTGGTGTTGATTTACTACTTTCGTTATATTGATTGATCATACAAATTGCGGTATTCAAATTTAGGACTAAATTGACTTGTATAAATAATCATCTAGAAAAGAATTAAAAGACGACTTCTTGTTGTTTAATTCATTAATAATTTTTATTCCGCATTATACACATATTCACCATATCTAGGTGTTGTTAGGGTTGAACGATGTATTTTTCTATTTGAATGCTACAAATATAATAATATTTGATAAGTTCGATACATGTTCAATCAAGAATAAGGAGAGAGAAATTCTCAATTCATTATGTCAAAAATCTTAGTTTCTTTACAATGAATGAAATAAATATATTTATACTAAAACCTAATTAATATAGTTAAAACAGAAAATAATTTTAAATATAACAAAATATATCAAAAGATTCTATTTTAGTCTAACTAGAAAACTCCAAAAAAATGGAAATTTTCGGCATCTTTTTCTACCATGCGGTCGCATGGCTATACGATTTTCCGCCAACTTGTTATCGGCATGTTTTTATGCGACTGCAAGCCCAAAAGTACCACGTGCTCATGTAGCCTTATGCAGAATTTTGTGACGATTCCGAATTGTACTCATGGGCGAAAATCCGGTAACCAAGCTAAGAGTTATGCCTATTTTAATTCATATTACTCGTTTTCTTTCCAAATATTTTTCAAACCTTGCATCTAACTCGTTTCGCCTCCCGAGCCCTTCACGAAACTTGAACATTGGTTTCTCAACTTCATTCATCTGAACTTCATTGCTTGAATCATTGACTCGTGTGATCCGACCAAATGATTGTCCGTCCGGGATCATATCAGGTTCCCCTCATTTTTATTTGTTTCGAACAAAAAATCCATTTTCTTATCCATTTACTGTGTTAAATGGATAGTTATCTCATAAAAATAAACTAAAGGATGGTAATTTCTTGGGTGATGGTAATATTTTTCTTTGCTGAAATGTAAATCATGCAAATAACGCATGGAATCAACCGAAAAGAGTAGACTCTGAAATTAAAATTAAGTTTCTATAATTATGGGCGAGATTTGTATGAGGTTTCAGACCTTAATTAACTTGTACGGAATGGACCATTTCAATTTTTAATTGATGCAAATGAAGAAAAAAAAAAATTCTTTATCCAATTATATTGTGCAGTTTCCTTTTAGGGTTTGACATTTCAGAGAGAACATGCCACTAGAAGCTTCTCAATTTTATAAATGCATGAATTATGAAACCTTGCAATAGAGGTCAACGCTATTAACTTTCTTAACATTTTTATTTAATAATAATTGGTCCAAATAGAAGATTCTTTAGATGTGATACAAAACGAATCTTTATTTAAATTAGTTGAGACGAGGTTTCATTTTGATAATAAATCCATGTTTGAGCCATACACTTTAAAACTCATTTTCAATCATATTCTCTAAATAATTTTCCACTAGAGACGGCAAAAAAACCCGCCCCGCCCCAACCCGACGGGGCCCCGCCCCGACGAGTTGGCGGGGCGGGACGAGGATGCCCCGTCCCGCCCCGTCCCGTTTAGTTAAAAAAATAATAATAATAAAATTGAACGTTGTTTATTTAATTTTGGACATTGTTTGGTTTGGATATTGATGTAATTATTTTAAATATTATTTGCTTTGGATTATAAAATTTTGAATTGTATTTAATTAGAAAATTTTGATTTAAAAAAAAAAAAAAACTAAATGGGGCATTAAACGGGGCAAAAATCAGTCCCGCCGGGGCGGGGCAGGGGTGCCCCGCCCCGTTGCCATCACTATTTTCCACGTAAATTTAAAAGTTTTCCTTATTTTTTAACTACAATTTTTCCATAAAAATCATTTTATACAAAATTTATAAAAAAAAAAAAAGATCCAAAAGGACTAAATATCATTAAATATTGCTAAATTTGTTATTCTCAAATTATATAAGTTGATATACTTATGAACCAACCGTCGACACATATGAACAGAATTTTCTTAATATTGGGAAATGAACATGATTAACAACATAAAAAATAAACTGTCACACTCGATCCATCAAAGCCTTTTTTTTCCTTTTTAATTTGATACGTTCTAGCTTTGTCTCATTCGCTCAAGTCTCAACGAAAGCACGAGATCAATGTAGACTACAACACTGCAACAAGCTGAGTAATCATGCAGCTCACTTCCTAGCGCGGCATGCATGGACCCTTGATGATATGACCATTTGGTGGCACAGTGTTCCTTTTTTCATTGAAAATGTAATTTTCATTGATAGGCACTATTGTACCCTTTCTTAAGGCTTTTTGCCTTTATGAATGAAATATATTTCCCATAAAAAAAAAAAAAACAAAAAAATAAAAGCACGAGATCAAGCCAAGAGAGGAGTCATATGTCTAAAATAGGACATTTATTTATTCATTTTTAATTTTCAACACGTCCCTTTGCATGTTAATCAAATTAATTTTTTTTATTAAATATTTGATACACATAGATTGGTCATAAAAAAAATATAAAGTTATTACTTTTGCTTACTATAAAAATTTAAAATGTTAAATAGCGGACAATATTATTCACTTAACAAGATATATCTAATGTGAAAGCATGTTTAGGAACAATTTTAATTTGCTAGAATAATCCAAAAATAAAAATAAAAATAGTAAATATAGTTAAGGGTGATTATGTTGACACAAAACCATATTTTAATTGCATTTAAACTCCTCAATATTTGCTCATTGTAGCAATTATTTTTTATTTTTTCCATTGAATTTTCGTATCTTCAACATTCAATTAATCAGTACATCTTGTATTTGATAATAATTTATATCAAAATATTTTTTTACCATGCTTTCACATGTGGGGAAAATATTTTTTGGGCATTTTTATTTATTTATTTTGAAAAACATGATGAAAAAAATAAGTTGCTTATACTCTATATCAACGGACTTTCTGAACATAAACTATTATCAAATACAAAATGTGTTAACTAATAGAAACTTTGATGACAAGGATGTCATTAAAAACCGTTAGAGTCATAAATGATATAACGAGTAAAGATTGAGAACCTTGGGTGTAATTAAAATGCAGTTCAAGAAATAAAAATTATGGTGTAAATATAGTTGAAAAAATATCTTATATTTTTTTTAATATATCCCTGTATTAAATGATGATTTTAATGATTAAAATTTTAAAATACAGAGCGTTTGACTTTTAAAAATCTCTTGAAAATGCTCTTGATACATATTATACTTTTGGAAGGAATTATATCTTTGTTTTGTCAATAATTTCACCTAACCCACAAGATTTTAAATCAAACTCTTAAAACTGTGGACGGGCAGAGAGGGTGGCCTTTCCCTATCCGTGTCCCGTCGTCCAGACAAGATTTTTACGCCTTCTCGTTGCCCGATATTGCAATTTTATGCCCCATTAATTCCCGTTTCCTCTTATAATGGTTCTTTAATTTTTACCTTTTACAGCTTAGGAATAGAGTAAATCATGTTACTTTGCTCCTTCACTTAAGCTATAACAAATGATAAATAGATGATAGTTACGACTTTTTTGATATGTTAGGGACTTTCAATAATATTGTATAGAATCAAAAAGAAAAAAAAAATAGAAATTTATTTTATGTCCGATATGATATTATTAATCCGTCGAACAAACGTGTATTATGTCTAGTTGATCACTTCAACAAATTCATCCCTCCAAAACTCCCCTTGCCCTCCTCGTCCCTTATTCTTTAACAAAAAGATCGAGTGGCATTTCACAGTTCAAAAGACCTAATATTGATTTCTGATCAATTAGGTCTAGGATACTCATTAATTGGATTAAAATACACAAATAAAATAATATTGCAAATAATAAAAATAACATAACCGGGCATTTCATAGTTCAAAATTATCGATATTAGTCCTTGTCATTGAATAAGAGTTTCCAATTTGAGTTTGAAATAAATAGGTAAATAAAAAACTTGGCTGGTGTTAAATATTCCTAATCCCAATTTTTTCACAAAAGCAACAATAATGTCCTTAACTTTCAACTTGTGGCACTTATGTCCCTCACCTTTATTGAGGATCGAGTGACAACCCCACATGACAGACATCTATTTAGTTATTAAATAGTAATCATGAGACACACACGACATTTGACTAAAGGTTAGGGGTTATTCTCTTCGTATTTCGATTTTTCGTTTTGAGTTTTGAAATCATTTTGAATTTTGTGTTTTGAGTGTTCATTTTGAAATTATTGAAAATGTGTTCATTCTGTCATTTTGAAAAATTATTTTCAAAAATTCAAAATTGAAAAATGTGTTCTTCTCTCTCTCTCTCTCTCACGACACCTCGCAAGGCCGTCGGCACTGAAGACCGACTTCTTCTGTTGTTGGGTGTGGCAACGTTGGTTGGATGCAGTGGCGATAGTATTTTTTTTTTGTGGCGGTTGGTTCTAGCAGTGGCTGTTGGTTGTGGCTGTGGTGGTGGCAGTGGTTGTGGCTATGGTGTGGTGGTAGCTGTGGATTCGAAAATTGGACCAGTTTCTGAATCAATTGGTGCAATTGACGTGTAACGCATGGTCCTATGTGACTGCAAAAGACTCGATTGGGGCCAATTTGATGATTCAATGTAGTGGGTATGAGGAATTGAAGCAAACAAATCCGGAACCAGTGTTGGTCTGTGGGTGGTTGGTTGTGCGGGTGGTTTTTTGGTGTGGCGGTGGTGGCGGCTGTGGTTGGTTGGGGTAATGTTGGGGGCGACGACTGCGGTTGGTGGTGTTTTGCAGGCGGCAACGATGGTGGTTGGGGTGATACTAACTGAAAACAACAAAAATGCGTTTTGAAAATTTTGGTCAAGTTATCTATAAACACCTAAATTTTGGGGTTTTGTTTTGTAAATTTTAAACTTGTTTTAAAAAAAAAAAAAAAACGTTTTCGAAAACAGGAAGATAAATACGTTTTCAATGTTTTTAAAAATCGAAAACAGAAAACGACTTGAAAACAACAAATGGAATGAACCCTTTTAATGTCCAAAAAACATAGCAACAT
Organism: Fraxinus excelsior; assembly: GCA_019097785.1. NCBI lineage: Eukaryota > Viridiplantae > Streptophyta > Magnoliopsida > Lamiales > Oleaceae > Fraxinus > Fraxinus excelsior. The sequence continues at coordinate 11,366,186 of CM032623.1, read as the reverse complement.
GTATTGTAATTTGAACGGTCATCGTTTAAATTTTTTGGATATTTTTACCATTTAGTTAGATATTACCCATGTTTTGAAAGTGTAAATCATGACTAGACGTGGATGCTAAATTTCAAGTTTCACGAATTTAGACGAGTTTAGGTGAGGTTTGGGGATAACGAAAATTACTTATTTTATTATTATTTTAAAAAATCATTCGAAAAATTATTTAATAATTAAAATAATAAATATCAAATATCTGTAATTATAAAATACTGTATTTATTTAATAATTTTTTAATTAATCAATTATATAGTTTTCATTCAAAATACAAAAGTTGATCTATTTTTCATGGTTTCAACTTTCAATTAGATAAGTCTTAATTAATAAATTTATAGGAACTTCATATATCTTTTAACAAGGCGGTAAGTGTCAAAATCACAATTACATAATATACATAGCACATTCGCTTAAATCTTATCTAATTTTTTTATCGGATAAAGTTATTTTTTTACTTATATATATAAAATCGTTTAAAATTTTGAAACTAAAGTCAAATAAAAATCTTTTTTAAAAAATAAAAAATTAATAAAGTAAAGTCAAATAAAAGTTTTTTTTTAAAAAAATAATAATGCGAACCTAGACATGCATTAAGAGGGTGTTTGGTAGAGATTAAAATCGAATTAAAATTGAAAAATGAGCCGTTATTGTTAACTTTTATTAGGTGGGTGGGACCCAATAACGGTCATATTTTCAATTTTAATCTGATTAGTAGCCCTACCAAACAGGCTCTAAATGATCAATTTTGTTGTTGATCTCTTAATTCACGCTTTCTGCCAAGGTAAAGTATTTTGTCTTCGACTCACACTTAGACTATGCTTAGGCGCGTTTTTTAAAATATTGGATATTACTAATGGATCGAATCGTGAGCCGTTGTTTGGTTCCACGTGGTTTAGGTTTAGATAGTCAAATATCTCTTGAAACCAAATCGATACATTCGCCCAATTTTTTAAAAAGAATTATTCGTTCTATCCAGATATAATATTTATTTGATTAATTTGTATTTCAATAAATCTTGCTTGCTAGTCAGCTACTCTTTAAAAAGTAATAATTTATTTATGATAATATTTTTTTGTCTAAAGAATAAAATTGCAAGCTTAAATTTAATGCTAAACCTCATATCACTTTATAGGCTAAGCTTGTATTTCGTCAAAAATAGTATTGTTGTGTTTATATTAAAAAGTTATCAATTTAAGTGTAATATTTAAATTTTAAATCAATATATTTATTTTTTTTACTTGCTTAAATTATGTGATTTTTATGTCGCTAAAGCTGTGGTTTGAAATCGAAAAATTGTTTGATTTAATTTGGTTTGAAAACAGTTCAAAAGTCGAAAAGCTGAATATCATGTGCAAGTCACGTGAAATATAACATCTAGATAAATTGTGTCTTTTAAATTTGGCTTACCACAATTCATTAAAGGGTAAGAAAGTAAGAAACAACAATGATCAATATTACAAATAAAATATGGGTAGGGGTGATTATAATGCCACCACAATTTTTAATTAATACATCATATTTTAATTGTAGTTCAACTCCTCAAATTTTGCTCATTATAATAATTATTTTCTTCATTTTTTTTTTTTTTTTGTCAAATTCTTATCTTTCACCTCACATAAATTTGTATGTCTTGTCTTTGATGACGATTTATGGGAAAAATAAAAAATAAAAAAATCCATGCTTCGAAATAAAGAAAAAAGTATTTTTTTTCGTACTTTCTATTTTTTTTTTTTAAATATGATGAAAAATAATTTATTTTACTTTATTTCAACAGACTTTTGAACATAAAATTAATCTCTAATACAAAATATGTTAATTAGTGAAAAGTTTAACGATATGACATGAAAATCGTGAAGGACATAAGTATTAAAATGAGTAAGGATTAAAAATCTTAAATATAATTAAAATGTGTTGCAAGAAATAAAAATTGTGGTGTGAATATAGTTATTAATTTCTTACATCATATTTTAATTGCACTTAAGGTTCTTAATCATTATCTCATTTATGTCCTTAATGATTTTTCTTGTCATTTTTATCTTCAAAATTTTTTTAGTTAAGACATTTATTATTTGATAACAGTTTTATATCAAAACAATTTGTTGGAATGGCATAAAAAATAATTTTTCCATCATATATTTTTTAAAAAATAAATAAAAAGTGCGAAAAAATAATTTTTCCTCATCTTAAAGCATGAAAATAAAATATTTTAATATAAATCAATATCATGGATGAAACAAACTAATTAATGGAAGATTGGAGATAGAAGTTCGACGAAAAAAAGTTTAAAAAATAATTGCTACAATAAGCAAAGCTTGAGTAACTTAACTTCAATTAAAATGTAATGTATCAAATAAAAACTGTTGTAGCAATATAATCAGCTATAAAATATTGAAGACGTGATTATAACATTTGTAATAGATTGACAACCCGCAAAGGAATTTATCCAAGAAAGAATAGAGTCCACAATTGACGCGTCGGCGACACGTAATTGGCGTTGGTTGCAAATGGTTTCGTCTCTCTCATCATATCCTGGATTTCGTAAAGTCTTTTGTGTGAGTTGTGAGAGAGAAAATTTAAAACGGTCATTATTCTTCCAACGGTTTCCCGGAGCAATATGATAAATGTATTGACGAAGTCCTTCTTGTTTTGTCTATAAAATCTTGTGGCCTCACTTCTGCACTTATTTAATTAATGAATGCTTTTCTTCTCAGCTCTTAATTATCATAATTTTGTGTTCATCATTGGGCTTTCAAAGTGTTGCTAAAGGAAAATGGAATTGAAGAACATGGTTACTCTTGTTTCTCGTACAGGCAGGCATCTCCAGCGTTACAATTTTCATGGCCATCGCCAAGTTGTCGGGTTTGTTTCCCTTCTCTCCCTCTCCCAGTGTGGGAATTTTTCGTGGGCATAATTAAGTTTTCTGTTTGAATTTATGTGTATAATTTATGAATGTGCAGATGTATTCCATATAGATATAAAGGTATTACTGGGAAATCAGTAGTCGACGAGGATGCAATTGAAGTTCTTGTTATTAGTTCCCAGAGAAAAGGCAAAGGGATGTTGTTTCCAAAGGTACTATTTACTCTTTTTTTAGTCACCAAGACCAGATTATATTATAGACATTTTCAATTTCTGAGAAATTAATGTATGTGTATTACCAGGGAGGTTGGGAGAAAGATGAATCCATTAAAGAAGCCGCATTGCGTGAAACAGTAGAGGAAGCCGGGGTACTAGGCGATGTTGAGGTTAGTTCGAGTTACACAGACTCTTATTGCTTCTGATAGCCTCTGACTTTCTTAGAAAAATGTTGTCTTTTAGAAGATTTACCTTAACCAATCCAAACAATGTAATTTTAAGTAAGCAGAATTTTGTTTGATCTTTACATCAATTATGTGTTAGTTTCTGTTTAATATTTCTTCCACGAGAGATTACACTAAATATTGAATATCTGATAAAGGTTTTTTCACTTTGCAGTCTGAATTGGGTAAATGGAGTTTTAAAAGTAACAACAATGGCAACTGTTACGAGGGACGTATGTTTCCATTACTTGTCAAAGAGCAGCTAGAGTTTTGGCCAGAGAAAGATGTACGCCAAAGAATATGGGTAAAAAGAATTTCGTGTACCTTTCTAAAATCTTTCCTATTGATGATTGCAAGTGCTGATTACACATAGTAACTTGATTCTTATAGGTGAGCGTAAGAGAAGCTAGGAAAGATTGCCATTATTGGTGGATGAAGGAAGCCTTGGAATTATTGGTGAGTCGCCTCACATCGCAAGGTCACGGTGTTGTTGACGCTAAAATGGAAAGCTGTTTGAGCCAGGAAGAAAGTATAACTCGTAGTAGCAAAATTTTGAAGGTTTTCTAAAGAAGTGAGATTGACTTCGACGGGAAATTAAGATAAGATTATGTAACTCTTGTTTCGTTTTCTTGTAATTGCCAGTCTTGTACATATTAAGTTGATTGAAAAACCACTTTAAGTTGTTTGCGAAGGAGTCGACGTTTTGATCATGTAAAACATTTTTTCATCAATGCAAATCCATGCTCGATGCATCCCTTCGAGAACATTTTTTTTGTATTCTTGATGAAACGCCTTGATATTTCTTATGGAGGCTCTTTAGGGATACAATTAAATTGCTTAGTAGATTTTTGGTGCTTCTATATATTTGTTCACATGTCCCGGCCGGTTGACCCTCTGTTCAGCCGGTTTTTGAAGTCGAACCGGCTAGTGAGGGATTTAGAATTTAATTGCTGGTGGGTTTTTTTTTTTTTTTTTTTTCTCTTGTACTGTCAAGTGAAAGCATTTGCCCTGGTATATAGGTTAGGTTACAAGATGATGTCCCGAATTGTATCGATTAGTATTAAGGCAGGTCCATTCGAACATGGATGAAGGTGGGAGACAAGCTTACTTTTTTAAATAGTTATTAGATCCAGACCTGGTAGTTGAACGGGTCAATTGTTCAACTAGTGGGTCATTATTAGATTTTAATTTTAATTAAATTATATTTTTGAAATGAAAAGAAAGTCATTTTACTAAATCTAAATATATATATTTTGCTCACATTATATGACGGAGGATCGTCAGTTTCCATGAACCTGTTTGGTACGGCTTAAAATTCAGTTAAAATTGAAAATATGGCCGTTATAGGGTCCCACCCGTCTAATAAAAGTCAACAATAATGACTATATTTTCAATTTTAATCTGATTTTAATCTCTACCACACACCCTCCATATTGTTCACGGAGGTGAAATATCATGCAGTTACCCAGGGTTCGAATCACTTCCGCTGAAAATTTAACATAAAATTTTAATGCCCTGACCATGAACCGGATCCTATTCCACTTAAAACCATTCGAACCGGACGGTTATTGAGCGGTTTAAACGGTTTTGATCGGTTCCTATGCTTCCTTGATCAGTTAAAGACCATTATCTAGTTCGGAGGTTCACGGTCCGATCGGTTGGTCCGATTCGATCCAATTTTAATAACTATAAGGTTTTTTTTTTTTTTTTACAAAGTTTGATATATCATAGCGAGTATGGTGTAAATAGAAGCGTAAAATTGATTGGACTTACGCGGACAACAAAAAGTGTGACGGTCTGCCTTAGGAAGATTTCAACGTTGTGTGATGCAGGGAAATTTAATTACAAGAATAATATTATTTATATCAAAAGAATAATGTTATTTATATTTATTAGAAATTATCATCAATTTATATGGTAAGTGATGTGCTGTGATATAGACCTCGTTCTGTATGGATTAAAATTCAATTACAATTGAAAATATGGTCGTTATTGGGTCTCACTTATCTAATAAAAGTCAACAATAACGACTAGTTTTTCAATTTTAATTTGATTTTAATCCCTACCGAACGGGCCCATAATAAGATCAATTAAATGTACGAATATTAATGTCAAATCATATCGTGATCACTCTCATGAATATAAATAGCATTACTCGTCTTACGATGCTAATTAGAACTTTCTCGTTCGTTGGATGAGAATTGTTGATGCTTAAATTTGTTCAGTGGCAACAGGTTTGCAGAGTTGTCAAAGGCCCACCTCATTATTTTAGAAGATGACACATCTACATTTATCTCTCGAATGCAATCTAAATTCCTTTTTTTTTTTTTTTCGAAGATCCCACAGTATCACATGTGCTTAATTTTTATAAATGGGTTACAAAAATACATTCAACTCAAGTATTTTGATTGTCCTTATAAAGAAAAATACACTTTGTAAATAATAATAATAATAATAATAATAATAATAATGTTGATTAACCAATTGATCACAATTTTACGATTCAGGCAGAATATGCAGGTCTGTTAGAACTTCATATATGTAGTTTCACAAACAGTTTGACTGAAGCGACTCAACTGATTTGTGTTTCGCAAAATTAACTAAAACAATCAAAAGCAAATAGAAAACAACTTCCTCAATTTTTGTATCCTTTTTGAATTGTTGAAGAAGTGGAATCAATCTTTAATCTTGATTTTATTTCCCACTTCACTATTGTATTTGCTCATAACTACGGCTTGGATTAAGATTCGTCAATCTTAACTTACGCTAAGTAGTTTGATCCTTGAACATAATTATATTACTCGCGTCAGGGTGTATTCTCTTTCTAATATAATTGAAGAACACAGAATTTGCTTTTAGATACCGAGTTGAATCTTCTGTCAGTTAAAAAATCTTTGAAATATGTTAGAGCACTTCTGAACATCAAGCTGCAGGTTTGCCAGGTGTATAATTTTTTTCTCTCAAAGACCATTCGATCCTTAATGTCTCTTTTCACTTATATAAAGATTTCCACAAGGTCCAGACATCTCTTACTTCAAAATGATGTTATACACGGCAAGAATCACGTAAGATATAGTTGATATGATCCACAGTTAAATTAAGGAAAGGTTTTATAAGTTAATATAATCTTTCATTCTTTTAATTATTCATCCAATCAACCTTGTCTAAGATGATAAGTAAATGTTTCTGTATATACTACTTTAAGAAAAGTAATAGTTGCACTTTATTTAGGTTTTGGAAACCCAAAGGAAATAGCAGCCAAAATTTTACAAACCTGTAGCACCCAATTAGTTATGACCGACTGACTTACCTGTCTTTGGACTTCACTTTTGCACATGTTTGAACATTAAAAACATTCTAATGTAAGCAACCTAATAAATAAAAGATAAGTAAAAATATACCATATATTTTACTTACAGACTTTAGATATTCTTTTTTATGGAAATTAGCTTTCTAAATTCCAAATTATTTTGAATGATCTAATTAAATAATTTCTTATGTATTTTATTTGAATAAACTAGATAGACGAAATCTCCTAAAGCGATGACGAATAAATGGCACATGTTGACTCAATTTTTATGCACATGGATTGAAGAAAGAATCCTATTCTATAATATTGGTTGGCTGAAATTAATTGGCTTGTGAGCCATAAGTTATTATATCATTATATAACTTCTTTAATGGTAGATAAGGATGCATCGTTACTCTTTCGTATCCAAATATAATTAAATTTGTTTATCTTCTGAAAATTGGAGAAATTCTTATTTTGATTGGTCTAAATAAAGATTAAATGTAGGGTGATATTTGATGTGCCATATTTTTATTGCACTTAAGTTCCTCAATCCTTGTTCTTCGTATAGTTTATATTCGTAACTTTTTTTCCCTCATATTCTTATCTTCAATCTCTCACTAACTAGCGCATCTCGTCCTTAATGATGATTTCTTTAAAAATATTTTGTTTTCATGTTTTGAAACGAGGAAAAATATTAAATCTCGTCTTTGTATTTATTTATTTTTTAAAAATATAATGGGAAGTAAGTTGTTTTACGTACGTCCTTTCAATGGACTTTTTAGATAGAAACTCTTATCAGATACAAGATGTATTAACTAATGAGAAATTGATAAGAATGCCTCAAAAAAAGTGTTAAGTGTAAGTATTATGTCCTAGGTCTAATCAACTTTGGACATAAGCACTTTTAATGTATATATAATTGATGCATATTTATGGCAATATTTATTATTGAATTAATATTCTAATTAATTAAATAATAGAATCCGTAGATTCAAGTTTTGGTGATTTGTTAATCACAAAGAGTTGTGATTGTGAGATACAAATTACATATAACTGAATCTTAAATCGTCCGTGGTCGTATGTAATAACGAGATACGGGTATCGTTATTATGGATAGACCATCACGTGTGTCGTTTCTTACTTATGAAGTAAGTAGTTGATCTTACAAGCTAAAGTGTGGAGACACTTGAATGAACACGTGAATGTTTTGTTATAGAACAAAACATTGGAGACCCGCTGAGAGATTCCACATGGAAAACTATCTGAGTGTCAGTGGTTAATCTCTAACGTTCGGTAGTGGAATTGGTCCTTTGACTTGAGGTCATCATAGTGCCTTATGTGAGGACAGTCATGCTTTGGTGATGTCGGATGTTGCTCTGTCAAGGGTCGCTAATATGGCATCGTTCGGGTATGTCAAGAATCATATGAAGGTTGTGAATGATCAATAGATGATTCGTCACTCTTAGATAGTAAGAGATTATGATCTACATTTCATCCAGTTAAGTTGATAATGAAATCTTTGGCCAAGGTGAACTCATAAGTCGGAAAAGAGTTTTCGACTTACATTGACTTAACAGTAGGATAAAAGATATGATCGATAATTGAGATTGACACACGTCCATATCTCGTAATTGATCGGATCATATTGACGAAAGGATTATAGTTTCACGGTAAACGAACAAGTTTGGTTTTGTCACGCCACGTGACATTTCCCGTCACATGTATTGCCCTGACACATTGCTAGATGTCAATTTGGGACAACGAATGTAAATTGATGATAAATTAAAAGGGTATTTTAATTTATCAATTTTGATTAGATCAAAATAATAATTTACGTCGTTAGGCATCGTGATCGGGAACCTAATGGGTCACACAAAAAAGAGAATCAGAAGAATGAGATTTACCAATTAATTAATTAACAAGTATTGGATAATTAATTAATTGAGTTGCTTATTAATAGGCCCGAATTAATTAATTGGATTAATTAATTCATGGACCGGATTTAATTAATTTGATTAATTAAATGTTGGACCGGGTTAAATTAAGAGATGGGCCATCCCGTTTGGACTTGTATTAATAAGCTGTTAGGGTTTGAAAATTGGAATGGATTTTTCATTATTCTTACTAGCACGAGAAAAGAAAACCCTAGCCGTCATTCTTGTTCTCTGTGTGGATCACCATTGGAGGCTGGACAATTTGACAGCTTGGATTGTAGATCGTGATCATTGGAGTTCGTGAATCAGCAAAATAGTTTGCAGAATTCATCAAATGTATTATTTCTATCACAGTTTCTATCTAAACACAATGTAGATCCTGTTTGGGAATCGAAATTTGTGTTGCGCATGATTAAGTAGGTTCCCAACAATGGTATCAGAGCCTACTTTGTGTTTGTTAGAAATTGTTTTGCGTGATTAAACAGTCAAAAGTTGATTGTTTATATTTGTTTCTTGAATCTGGCGATTTAGATAATTATTTTTTTATAATCAAAATCTGATTTTGAAAAAGAAAATAATTTTAGGATCGAAAATCGAATCGGAACAAGGTTGGCGGCGGTGCCCATGGCGGCAACACCGCCGCCGGCGACAAGGCAGCGTGCGATAAGCGTGCTATCGCACGCTGCTGCTAGCAGGAGCAGCGGCGACAAGGCAGCGCGCTGCCTATGCTCAAGGCAGCGTGCCGTCGCACGCTGCTGCTAGCAGAAGCAGCGGCGATTGTCGCCGCTGCACAGAAAACTGCAGCGTTCGCGCTGCAGTCTAACAGCAGCGCGAACGCTGCCTGCGTGCGGCGGATGTCATACAGCGGCGACGATCTGCCGCAGGTGGCTATTGGAGGCGCCATTACCGGCGCCGCTATTTACAACAAAGAAAATTGTGAAATTCTAGGGTTTACAGAAAACGGGTGGAGGCGGGGGCTTCTGTTGCAATTTGTGAAATTGCAGGCCCCCGCCTGAAATTATTAGAAAGGGGTCTGCTTGCAATTTTAAATGAAGGACTGTCTTGCCATTTCCAAAATTGAAAAGGGGCCGCCTGAAATTATTAGAAAGGGGTCTGCTTGCAATTTTAAATGAAGGACTGTCTTGCCATTTCCAAAATTGAAAAGGGGTTTGCTTTTAATTTGAGACTTGGGTCAAATTGCAATATTCAAAAAGAGTTTTGAATTTAAATATTAAAATGGTTTTAAATTTGATTTTAAAATAGGTTTGACCTAAAATCTCAATTTTGACCCGTTTAAAATTTTATCTAAAATTGACTACTTTTCATATTTTTGTTAAAATTGAATTTTAACTTAAATATTAAATTTTGACCCTAAATTGAATTTTATTTTATTTAGGAGTTTTATCCTAAATTAAAATATTAATTCAATTAAATTAGAATTGAACTCTAATCTAATATTTAATTAAAATTTGATTTTAATTAAATTATATCACCCTAATATATTCTTGAAATTAGAGTTGGACTCTAATTTGACATTTAATTGAAATTTGATTTTGATTAAATTTTCTCACCCTAAAATCTTTTTGAATTAGAGTTGGACTCTAATTTTGTATTTATTTAAAATTTGATTTTAATTAAATAAGTTCGCCCTAATATTTTGAAATTGGAGTTTGACTCTAATTTTATATTTAATTAAAATTTGAATTTAAATTTAATTTAATCGCCTTAAGTTTTGAAATTAGAGTTGGACTCTTATTTGATATTTAATTAGAATTCGATTTTAATTAAATTATCTTATTTTAAAACTTTGAAATTAGAGTTGGACTCTAATTTTATATTTAATTAAAATTTGATTTTAGTTAAATAGTTTCGCCTTGTAATAGTGGAATTAGAATGAGATTCTAATTTGGTATATAAAATTAAAATTTGATTTTAATTAAATATACCCGCTAATTAAATTAATTGATTAATTTGAATAATTAATTGTTCCGATCCATTTGTCTGAATTAGTTTAGACGACTTTATTGCTGGAAGCTTGAAATTTTGAAACATGTTTGCATATAATATTAAATATTATATAGGAATGCATATGTATGATGAATGTTTTACTAGTGGATGATTATGGACTCGACCATGTGGATGTGTTGAATGGTTAGTTTTATTCTTGTTGTTTTATGGGCCTGCGAGCTCTAATTTATTTTGGACCTGCGAGGTCGTTATTATTGTTATTATTATGGGCATGCGCGTCCAATATTATTTAGGCTTGCGTGCCAACTAATATAAGATACAAGTTGCAGCTGTACTAATTGAAGATACAAGAAGAGGAGGAGACCATAGAGATGGAGCATTGTATGAATCAATAATATACCCCATAGGAACTGACCAACTAGTCTTCCTTATGGCTCGAGAAGACTAGATAGTATAAGTCCATAATCGTCCACACTATTATATGTATGTTTATTTGCATGCTAGATGTATAATAAGATATATATAATTATTACGATGAGACATTTGCATGCAAAACCCCTCGTTGAAAATATTAAGCCATTTTCTTATTCGCCTTCCATCATTATAGTGAAAAACGAGAATCCAAAATCGATCTCAGCTTGTTGAGTACACTCAAAGCTGATCTATTATGGATATGTTTGACACTATGAAATATTAGATATTTCTGAATGATGAGTTTGACTTAACTAAAACTTATCTTTTGTTGAGTACACTCAAAGAGATAAATTTTAGAGGCATGTTAAAATATTAAGTCATATTTATATTAGCCTTCCATCATTATAGTGAAAAACGAGAGTCTGAAATCGATCTCAACTTGTTGAGTACACTCAAGGCTGGTCTATTGGGGATATGTTTGACACTATGAAATATTAGATATTTCTAAATGATGGGTTTGACTTAACTAAAATTTATCTCTTGTTGAGTACACTCAAGGAGATGAATTTTGGAGGCATGTTAAGCTAACACATAAGATGTGTGAAGACAAAAAGTTGTCGCTTAATGATCTGGGAGTTGTATGGAGATACAATTGATAATAGTATCAACCCAAATGTTTTATTAAGGTTTGTTGAGTACACTCAAGATTTTAATATAACAAATGGGATCCCAACCTACTGGGAATCAAGTATGAATTCCATAAATTTATGTGAGAGGGTCATAAATTTGAGTTAAACAGTGGGAGCGAAATTAATTTAATAAAAGACCATGTTAAATTAATCGATGCATTTTATATATTATTCTTTTCCTTTTCGTCGTTTACATTTATTGAATCTTGAGTAACCATATGTATTTGAGCGGCATACTGTATGCCAACAACCAAACCAAATTTTCTTGATTGACACTGCAATCTGAGAATTGTTCTCAAGCATGAAAAAATGGTCATGTCCTTGAGTAGCCCTTTTCAGAGACACTTGTTGATGACTCAATAAAGGAAGAGGTGTCTGTTATAATAAACACAGTTATGACGATAGTACTGCAACATGTGTGATGTTTGCGACTATGTCACCTGAGTTACAAAAGCAACATAAGAGTATAGATGCTAACACATGATTTTCATCTCAAAGTGTTGAATGATAAATAATCACGTGTGGAAAGATATGAGATTTCCTAACAACTATACCAGTGCATAATGGCAGAAGAGTCTCCGGCCAGTTCTGGTGTGCTGAAGACGTTGACTACTTTGAGAAGTTGTCTCAATTGAGTTCAATCATGAACAATGAACTAAGTATGACTTTGTTCAACAATCGTTGCCAGTAGGTTATTCGTGACTAATTATGAATTTAACATGGATAAATTCGAATGCACACTTATTGAGTTGTTGAACATGCTTAAGACTGTTAAGCCCAATATCTATGTTTGTAGTGGGCAAATCTTAGTCATAGATTCCTGTAGGGAAGTCTAAAGGTTGTTTTAGGAAAATAACCAAGATGACTAAGACAGTTAAAGCAAACAAGGACAATACTAAATCTAATGACCATTATTATCATTTTGGAATGATATGTCATTGGAAAAGAAATTGCAAGGCTTATATCTACTTCATTAGTTTCGTGGGTATTTGATACCAGATATGAATTTCATATTTGTATAAATATGCAGAAACTAAACAGAAGTAGATCACTGCAAAAAGGGGAAGAAGTTGACATGTACGTTGAATATTAGCAAATGTTGCTGCATTGCCTATAGGAGCAACTTCTTACCTTTGCCTTTAGGCTTAATATTAGAATTAGAGAAATATTGTTTTGTTCTTGCAATTACCAAGAGCATTAAATAAATTTCATGTTTGGACATAAATTATTTTAATGTTAAGGACAATTGTTGTTCATTTTATCTTGATAAAATCTTAATGGTCATGGCAAATTACAAAATGACATTTATATTCTAAACATTGAGTATTCTATAATGAGTATAGATAAAGAAAGACATAAAAATGATAATCTGAATAACACCTATATCTGGCATTGCAGATTTGGTCATATAAATGAAAATGCAATTCCAAACTTACATGGAGATGTACACTTGGGTCAAATGATTTTAAATCATTTGACAAATGCAAAATATGTCTGTTAGGCATAATGACCATATCTCCTTTTACTTGAAAAGGAGAAAGATCTGCATAATTACTGAGTCTAATACATAGTGATGTATGTGGACACATATCAATCAATGCTAGATAAAGTTTCTCTTATCTCATCACATTTACTAGACGGCTATTTCAGAAATGGTCATGTATATTTGATGAAATTCAAGTATGAAACTTTTGAAATGTTCAAGGGATTCAAACTAGAAATTGAGAAACAAATAGGTAAATAAATTTTCACACTAAGATTTGATCGATGTGGAGAATATCTAAAATGTAGAATTCTAGATTATCTAAAAGAGAATGTGATTCTCTCGCAGTGGATTCCTCTACATGCATTGCAACATAATAGTGTATTTGCAATGAGGAATCATGCACTATTAAATATAGTGCAATAAGGACAAGCCATGCAAATACTTTAAAATCGTTTTGAGGTCATGCACTGATTGCCACGTGCGACGCACCAATCGTGTCCCATCTAAATCGGTTAACAAAACTCCATACAAGTTATGGAAAGACAGAATGCCCCATTTTTCTCATATGAAAGATTGGGGCAGTGACTCTTATATGAAGCGCACTGAATCGGATAAGTTTGAAACTAAATTCGATAAATATATATTTGTGGGATATTCAAGAGACAATTGGATATCAATTCTATAATCTCATTGAGAAGAAGGAGTTCATCTCAAGACATGTCATACTCCTAAAGAAAATGTTTGTTCTAGGAGAGGACAGTGAGAGTAGAGTAAATCTTGAAAGAATTCAATGATTCACAGATATAGTTAACCAAGTAGATAACCTGAGTCTGATCCTAAAGTGTTGAGGGACATACTCTTGATCAGGAAGTGGAGACTCCTGAGGACACGACAGTTCCAGTAAATCTTGTAGGATCATTCGACCTTCTGGAAGGTAAGAATCCATGATTATTAATCTAGCATTACTAATCGAGGATGATAAACCTACTAATTATGCCTAAGCAAAGTCAAGTGTTGACTCGATAAGATGACATAAGGCTATAATATCCGATATGAACTTAATGTTGCCAAGGTTTGGACCTTGGTCAACCCGCCTAATGGATTAGAACCCATAGGTTGTAAATGAGTTTACAAGAAAAGTTCAATATGGATTAAAATAAGCTTTTTGGAGCTGAAATATTCGATTTGATATAAAAGTCAAAATGTTTGATTTTATCAAAAATGAATTGTGTGTTTAAAAGAAAATAGTGGGAGCATTGTCGCATTCCTAATATTATATGCATGAGACATATTAATAGGAAACGACGTCTTTATATTTCAATTGTTGAAATTATGGTTATTAAATAATTTCTTCATAATAGATATGCGAGAAATAGCTTGATCTATAGAGATAAATTTATAATATTGCTTAACTCATCCAGATCTATATAGATAAAATCTTAAGAAGATTTTATGTGGAGAAAATGAACTGGGAGTTCATGGATACATTGATGCTAACTTCTAGTCGGACTAGAATTATAGCATATTTCAATTAGGATATTGGTTTACTCTTAAGCGATGTGTTGAAAAGGTTCCAAATCGAAAATCATCGTTGATTCAATAATAGAAGCCTTATACATCACTGCTTTAGAAAGCAACAAAAGTTGTTGTCTGGGTCAAAGTGTTCATTAATGAACTTGGAGTAGTTCCTAACATTGTTGATCACATGCTTCTGTATTGTGATAATAGTGGAGCCATCGTGCAAACGAGGGAACTAAGGTCTCATCATTGATCCAAACATGTGTTAAGACAGTATTATCTCATTGGAAAGATAATACAATGAAATGACGTATAGAAAGAACGAATTCCCACAAGTTATTAAATTGCAGATCCATTGACAAAGAGTTGTCGCAGCATAAACATGATTGTCATGTGGGCTCTTATGATATAAGATATATAAGGGATTGGATCTAGTGCAAGTGGGAGTTTGTAAGTATTATGCCCTAGGTCCAATCAACTTTGGACATAAGCACTTTTAATGTATATATAATCGATGCATATTTATGGCAATATTTATTATTGAATTAATATTCTAATTAATTAAATAATAGAATCCGTAGATTCAAGTTTTGGTGATTTGTTAATCACAAAGAGTTGTGATTGTGAGATACAAATTACATATAACTGAATCTTAAATCGTCCGTGGTCGTATGTAATAACGAGATACGGGTATCGTTATTATGGATAGACCATCACGTGTGTCGTTTCTTACTTATGAAGTAAGTAGTTGATCTTACAAGCTAAAGTGTGGAGACACTTGAATGAACACGTGAATGTTTTGTTATAGAACAAAACACTGGAGACCCGCTGAGAGATTCCACATGGAAAACTATCTGAGTGTCAGTGGTTAATCTCTAACGTTCGGTAGTGGAATTGGTCCTTTGACTTGAGGTCATCATAGTGCCTTATGTGATGACAGTCATGCTTTGGTGATGTCGGATGTTGCTCTGTCAAGGGTCGCTAATATGGCATCGTTCGGGTATGTCAAGAATCATATGAAGGTTGTGAATGATCAATAGATGATTCGTCACTCTTAGATAGTAAGAGATTATGATCTACATTTCATCCAGTTAAGTTGATAATGAAATCTTTGGCCAAGGTGAACTCATAAGTCGGAAAAGAGTTTTCGACTTACATTGACTTAACAGTAGGATAAAAGATATGATCGATAATTGAGATTGACACACGTCCATATCTCGTAATTGATCGGATCATATTGACGAAAGGATTATAGTTTCACGGTAAACGAACAAGTTTGGTTTTGTCACGCCACGTGACATTTCCCGTCACATGTATTGCCCTGACACATTGCTAGATGTCAATTTGGGACAACGAATGTAAATTGATGATAAATTAAAAGGGTATTTTAATTTATCAATTTTGATTAGATCAAAATAATAATTTACGTCGTTAGGCATCGTGATCGGGAACCTAATGGGTCACACAAAAAAGAGAATCAGAAGAATGAGATTTACCAATTAATTAATTAACAAGTGTTGGATAATTAATTAATTGAGTTGCTTATTAATATGCCCGAATTAATTAATTGGATTAATTAATTCATGGACCGGATTTAATTAATTTGATTAATTAAATGTTGGACCGGGTTAAGTTAAGAGATGAGCCAGCCCGTTTGGACTTGTATTAATAGGCTGTTAGGGTTTGAAAATTGGAATGGATTTTTCATTATTCTTGCTAGCACGAGAAAAGAAAACCCTAGCCGTCATTCTTGTTCTCTGTGTGGATCACCATTGGAGGCTGGACAATTGGACAGCTTGGATTGTAGATCGTGATCATTGGAGTTCGTGAATCAGCAAAAGAGTTTGCAGAATTTATCAAAGGTATTATTTCTATCACAATTTCTATCTAAATACAATGTAGATCCTGTTTGGGAATCGAAATTTGTCTTACTTCCGTTGCGCATGATTAAGTAGGTTCTCAACATTAAGGACATAAGTGTTATTGAGTAAAGATTGAAAATTTTAAATACAATTAAAATGTGGTGCAAAAAATAAAAATTATGGTGCGAATATAAATTACCTTTAAATGTATTGTAATTTTAGATAATGATGCATGATTATGTTTATTCCCTTTTAAGTGATTCAACTGATTGCTCAAAGTCATTGATCGGCAGTACATTACATGGGGAGTATTCTAGCTTACATGGTTGAACTCGCTTTGAGAAACGGATCCGATTTCTTTTGAACACAAGTGTGCAATATATGAGAGTTTGGTTTTGTGTTCAAACTCCTTTGATTCTTAAAATTAGATTTTGAGGAGTGTTACTCAAAGATTTATATTTGAATCATTCGTACTTAATGGTCTAAGCTTTTGTATCGAAATCTATTGTGATCTCTTTTACATCTTGTCGTCGAGACTCCAATTAAAGACCACGCCATAGTCCACGTGGAGATGTGAGTCAAATCTGACTAAGTCAACATTGACTCAATTGGTCAGAATAAATAAGTCAGAAAAAGTCAGTACTCTTTGTTTTGAAACTCCCTTTGGCTGAAACCCATGCTTCATCCGAAACTCTATTTAGCTGAAGCCCTTACATCTTTTAGATGATCTGCTGGCAATCTTTATGAATGATTGATGTAAAGTTAGTAATGATAGATGTCAGGGTTGTCGCCTAGAATATAGGGTGGATGATCCATTTTCAATGTATTAAATGCATAGTAGATTGAGTGATGTCGGCCAAGGAGAAAAGGTCACGTGGTTATTATCCAACGATTACCATATCGGTCAGAACTCTATAAATAATCAACTCTTTACACTTGAAAAACACACTGCTTTCTCTCTTGCTCATCCTATATTTAGAGTTAAGTTTGTTTTTACTTTGGTTGAGTTGTTTGTGATTGTTTGTTTATATGCATTCGTCTTCGATCATATTGTCGGTATTCGAACATTTTTGTCTCGTGTCGTTAAAGCATCTTCCACGTCCAGAAATGTTGCCCCTTCTCCATCTGGAGTTTCGGTCAAAAGTTACCACTCGTCGAACTAGGCCGTTCCAAAATATATAAATGTTTTTTTTTCTTATTTTTATCTCAATTTTCGGGGTTATTACGGGATATCAATCGAAATCGAAATCGAAATCTCTTATTCTTAACACCATTTCGAAATACTCACGATCTAGTTTATCGTATTCTTAACCGCGAGCGAAACGGCCAACCGTAGTAAAAGTTACTACTCGTCGAAATAGGCCGTTCCAAAGCACGTAAACAAAATACTTTGACAGAAACTATCATCAAGGACGGGATATGTCAATTAATGGAATATTGTACATAAAAATTCAATGAAAAATGTTAGGGATGCAAATGTTTCAATGAGCAAATTAAAATTGAGAATCTTAAATGCAGTAAAAATATGTGGTGTCGGTATAACTACCCTTTGAATTAATGCAGTAAAAATGCAGTAAAAATCGATATATTTTTTACTATTTTAGTATAGATTTTGTAAATTTTATTGCATACAAAATTAAATTGTTTGAGCCAATTTATCCTGCATGGTGCCCCTTAAATTTTTTGAGCCAAATTCTGCAAATGGATTGCTGGGATTATCGCGACCTAATTAAGCTATAATTAAATTGGAATTTTTATGTTGAATAGTATGTATGCACCCACATATTTATATCTAAATATTTAGTTCAAAAAACAAAAGCGATCATACCGATCTATCCAAGAAAAGAGCAGCACCAAGATCTCTACTTCCTATAAGTTTAGAATTCAACAGTAACTACTACTTTTTATTTTTATTTACAAGATTTGACTGTTGGGAAAACTTTACTGTCATAATAATCGTTCATGTTGGATCATCAAGAATTTCTAAACTGAAACTGAAGCAAAAGCGTACCTAAATTAGACATGGCTAATGCAATAAATGAATCATGCGATTTTGATTGGATCTTCCGATCAACATGTTGTTTCTTTGTTTCTCTTTGATGATGAGAGTCAAAACAAAATTAACAAATGTATGATCCGAAGACCATAACAGTATATATATATATACACACTAAAGGCACATTAACCTTATTCGACCCATCATGAAATTAGGAACAATCCTAGTCTCTACACATAAAAGCTCATAATTTATTTAGATGCTTTAAAGTCCAAAATATCAAAACCAAAATTGATAGCCCTAAACTTAATACACAACATGTCACATATAAGTACACATGTTCGATTAAAGTTCTTACATTGATAGCCCACAAAGATTTACAATAAGGAGAAGTTTCATCTGTTATACCATCTACTCACTTTGTTCATGACTGGTAAGCGTCATAAAGGTCATAGAATGATTTTTGTTCACGATGACAGAACTTTATGTTATCTAAATATTTAAAATTATTCTACAATTTAGGAGACTCAAATTTTATTTACACGACATGAAAGTTCTCCTACCACGTATGAGTTTCAAGGAGAATAAGGTCTATTGGTCTAACAGGTGACGTGGGTTGCTTCTTCATTTGGAATCCCTACTTTGTTGCTTGTGGTCTCTAATGGCGATGGTACAGTTGTTGGTGTTTGTCTACATTCAAAAAAGGAAAAACTAACCAACTTTACTAAAAGATTGAAAGGGCACAAAAGCACTTTTTTGCATGAGTCCTCACTACAGTCTGTATATTGCAAATTTACAAAAGTTCAGTGGTGTAAAAAACATGTACACATTTGCCCATGTTTTGTAAAGATTCTTTAAAGTTCAGATTCATTTTTAATTACATATTATTTCAATAAAATAATTTTGTATGTAATCTATAACTTTTCATTATTTTTTAATCACATTCTTCGAAAAAATCATTATATTCTCAAAATACCTACAACAAACATGCCCTATATATCTTGTTGGGATCCTTTTCATTTTTTATATGGAAATTTTAGAATATAGTATATAGAGAGATGATCTAATGCACACCGTTGTTCATCTTATTCTAAGTACCAAAGATATGAAATATCAATTTATTGTTGGAAAATATTATGGCGAATCTTAAGATTTGAATTAAATTTGTTATTCATCAATGAATAAATATAACATGTCATCGATGCTTAATCTGAAATGAATACCGATGCTCATTAGATCATTTTTCATAGTATATATAATTTCTTTCCTATATTTTTAGTTTCTTTGTGTTAGTTACAATGCATAAGTAACAAAGAAAGAAATCAAACTAGTAGAAGAAATTGATTAAAAGTACACACCAGCTTTAAAATAATATAGTAAAAAGAAGATTTTAGATGCATGGAACCTTAAGTGGCAATTATGTATCATGATTCCATAATAGTTTTAGGGTTTTGCTATGTGTACAGTCCCCTCAAAATAGGGGGTTCACGATTTTTTTTATTGGCTATGAGCCCTCCTATTGTGAAGGACCTCAGTGTACAAATAGGAAAATCCATAGTTTTATGATGACAATCAATGGATAACTTTATATCCTAAAAAGGCATGCTTAACTCTTGTTTAGTAGGAATTAAAATTAGATTTTTAATAAATTTTGAAAAAAATTGATAAAATATGTCAAAAATTAGTCAAACGTTTAATTATTGGTTAACTAACGGTTTCTGTCAATTTGGACTCCGGGTGCGAATTGTTTAAAGGTTTGGTACCATGGATGGTACAAATAAAAGTTTTGAGCAAAGTCTACAAAAAGAGTGAACGATTTGGTACCGTGACTACAATTTTTCCTAAAATTAATTCTTACCTTTACTTTACTATAAATCTAGATTTTAATTCCTACTAAATAGGGTTAGGTTTATACAACAAATTTGTTGCTTCTCAATAAATCTTGAGATCAAGTTTCTTCTTTGGCCGAATTGAAAAATTATATTGGTGTTAGACACTTGATAAAAAAGAATTGACTGTTAACTTTTGAGGACAGAGTTGGATTACTCTTCTTAATAAAGATGACATTTAAACCACAAATTTTATGATTTGACAGGGCTTTTGTTGTTCCTTTTACTTTTTGTGGAAAATCTTGCTCTAAAAACTCATCTAGTCATAAAAAGCATTTCCAAAAAATTATGTAAATATGTTCAAAATTAAATTGATGTATCAAAACAAATCACCATCTTGCAAGAATCCACAATTGATTATTACTTTGAGTGCTTGATCTACTTTTTTTTTTAATAACGTTGAGCTTTTAAAATGAAATTCTGAATTTGTTAATTACAAGAAAGAAAGCACGGAGCATGAAATAATTGGTCAAAAAAAGGATTGTGAAATCACAATACTGGATGTATAATTGAATAGTTTCTATTGTAACATGCACCTTTCAAAGTTCAAAAGCGTACGCATAATTTCTTCTATACACAAATGAATACAGCTTGAGAAAAAAGAAATATTGAGGGCTAAGGAAAAAGCGGGTCCCATTTCTTTTCCAGGAAAAAAAGTTTGCAAGTCTAAATTTATTGTTAAATGATTTTATTTAAAATGACAAATTCTGTTTAAATACTCGTTGATGCAGCCATTCTATTGGCACTCACAGATGACACATAGAGCATACAAACGTTCTTAGATTGGTGCACACAACTGCCGATCGCCGTTGATTTGCACCTCCCATAACATCTCTCTCTCTAAAAATGGCAAAAACAGTTCATCATCTTCTTGAAATCCTAACGATCCTCAACTTTTTCTCCAGTTTCTTCATGCCTGCACATTCCAGCTCTTTGAGCTCTTTCGTCTATGGTGGCTGCTCACAGATAAAGTACGCACCGGACTCGCCATACGAGTCGAACCTCAACTCACTCCTTTCTTTCCTAGTGAACTCAGCCACTTACTCTTCCTACAACAAGTACACAGTCATGGGGTCAAGCCCACATGACGTAGTATACGGTATGTACCAATGCCGGGGAGATTTAGCCATGCCTGATTGCGCCACCTGCGTGGCGCAAGCAGTGACTCAACTCGGCCCATTGTGCTCGCAAACATGCGGCGGAGCCATACAGTTAGAAGGGTGCTTTGTGAAATATGACAATGCTACATTCATAGGGGTGGAGGACAAGACTGCTGTGATGAAGAAATGCGGACCGTCTGATGGTTTCAAGAACGATGAAATGAGCCGCCGTGATGCGGTGCTAGCAGGCTTGAATGGTGGAGGTGGGGCCTACAGGGTGGGTGGCTCCGAGGATGTTGAAGGGGTGGCGCAATGTGTGGGGGATTTGAGTATGGGCCAGTGTCAAGATTGTTTGA
The DNA here is from genome assembly GCA_019097785.1 of Fraxinus excelsior. Classification (NCBI taxonomy): domain Eukaryota; kingdom Viridiplantae; phylum Streptophyta; class Magnoliopsida; order Lamiales; family Oleaceae; genus Fraxinus; species Fraxinus excelsior. The sequence goes on along the minus strand of CM032623.1, from coordinate 11,344,344 downwards.
CGGAGGCGATTAGGCGGCTGAAAGGTGAGTGCGGTGGCGCTGTTTTTGGGGACATGTTCTTGGCCAAGTGCTATGCTAGGTACTCAACCAGTGGAGCTCATGTTTATGCAAGATCCAACCATGGTACGTAAGCCATTCTTGAATTAAAAGAACTTATATTTATGTTAAGATTATTATGCTTGCTTAAATAGGAAATAAAATACAAGAAGAAATTAACTAATTAATTTGGATTTTTTTGTCATTTCTTTAATTTATTTTTGAGACTATTTATGAGTTCTTGTCCCTTGCATACTTCAATGCTAATGTTCCAAACATATTGGCCAATATTTACCATATATAAATTAGCTTCAACTTGTCGACGTGCCCATCGAAATTTGGACGGTACACAAGAAAAGATCGAACATTTTTTTTCTTTTATAATACTATATATCCTGTATATATATGTTCGGCGTCGATGGATGATTTTCCCGGTTGTCTTTCTTTCTTTACAGATTCGTCAAACAATGAATCGGAGAAGACATTTGCTATAATAATTGGAATATTAGCTGGGGTTGCTTTATTCATCGTTTTCTTGGTGTTCATGAGAAGGTTCTTTGGGGGAAATGGTAATTGGATACAAACTACGTAAATTCGTTTTTTCTTCCTCTTAATCAATTAAGTAATATAGTAATTAATAATATTTGATTAAATAATTAATTTGACACTTTTTCTTCTTTTTGCAGGTAAATGAAATAACAAAAGTTTAAAGAAAATTCGTGTCCCAATTCAATTTGTAGCTAGCTAGAATTTGCTACTTTTGATATGTCTTGCCATATTTTCATGGTGGACATCAACTTTGCTTTTCTATCTTTTCTGCTAAAAATAATTTGGAATTTGTATCAAAAAGGATACTCTCTGAAAAAGATGTCAACTAGGAGCATGGACTCCAATACAAAACCTAAAAAAGAGAAGGGAAAAGAGGAGGCTTAACAAAAGTTATTTTTTTTTGTAAAGGCATGCAATTGTAATATTTCTATGATGCATTTTTTCTGTTACGTATTCGAGTTTTGAACATTAAATACATGTACATACATATGTATATATAGTGCAATCCATCCAACGGGGTATAACATATATGCGAGCTAATGATAGAAATTAGAAAGTTACGTTTGTTATTACTGCTTTTTCAATAATTTGATATTCCAAAAATATCGACACCCAAAATATAGTATCTCACGTACCCTCTTCATGTTTCCAATGAACTTGCGTCTATTTAGATACTTTGTCGATCCCTCATAGCCTTTTGAGTTGTCCTCTTCAAAGTAGGCAACACTAAGAATATTACACTTTTCATATAGTATATATCACCATCCATGTCAATAACTGAATATGCGTTTTCCGCACATCGACGATCATGTAAGTAGGTCCTCCAGCAATTATCGAGAAATCATCATCATAAACATTCAAGATGCTTTGGAAATAAGGCTTTCTAGTTGCGTACAATATCATTAGATACAAGACTAGATAGTTCGTGTGGTAAAGATTCTTTAAAATTCATTTTTCTCCAAACTTATGTATTCTCCCAATAAAAAAAAAAAATTGACACGCAATTCCAAAATTTCTCCTTACTTTTCAAAATCTATGTCAAACGAAGCCCTTAAACTTTTTATAGCTACTAGCTAGCATCACAAGTTTTATTTCAGATTAACTAAACTATATGTTTAGAACAGCTCATTCGATAACCGAAACATAATAAGTTTTTCGATGCCCTGATAATCACAAAATAATATAAATAATGTCAGCAAAAGTATAATTGAATGAAAGCCAACACGTCCAAGGATATGCAATGAGTCATGACTCATTAGGGTACTATTTTATTTTATTTTTTTGCCTTTTACTTCTCTATGATCGATGCTGGAAGCTTTTAGCTAAAGTAGTGTACATGTATGTGAAAGAATCATTCTGCATATTCTCTCACTCAATATCCCTATCTTTACATCGTGCTTAAAGGCTAAGGAATCCATATATAATTGAGAAAGGTGCTTCAAAATAAAACATCAGAAAAGGTTTGAAACATTATAGAGGTATCCAACAACTTTAGGCAAGCATCTTTTAAGGCCACATTTGTATTGTACAATGAGACATAAAACTAAAGATGTAAAGTTAATGAATTGTACCGGGACAGCGTCATGGCTTGGGCTTATGTTAGGCTCGAATTACATTTTATTCGAATATTTCGAGTGACTCACAAGTACTATCTATTTGTTGACAACTCGTTTTTATATACTTATAAATTTAAACCAGTTATAAACACTTCTCAAACATGTTTTAATTTTGAAATTATCTCTTGGGGTGATACGGGGATTCTACACTACAAGTGTTGTCATTCGTGATGACAGAAGAGTGGTGATTGCAGCGCAGGCTAAAAGGATGGTGAGATAACTTAGTGCTGCAAAAGTTGAGGCCATGACAGCGTGTGATGGTTTAATTCATGCAGAAAACTCGAGCTTAATTTAGAGACCGTGGAATGTGTGATTCTCTCCGGATTGGGCAGAGCCTAAAATCAGATTACGACTCTTAATGCTTCTATTCTATTAGATATTAACTCTTCCTTCTGTGAAGTTCATTGTGGTTATTGTTTAATTCTCCTAGAGGAATGAAGTAGCTCGCATTATGGCTTCTTTTGGCTTGTTTTCGGTACTATAGCATGAGTGTTTGCCTATTTTTCATTTCGATTGTTGTTCGTGATGCCTTTCATCGAATGTTTGATGTTTTTTATTTTATTATTTTTATTATTACTATTATTTTTCTTGGAGATTGGTTGTTTCATCCACTTGTAAATACCATTTGAAATTCAAAGTACAGTGGACAAGCATATTGACGGGTGTAAAAGTTTGTTGGCAATTTTTGACTAACTCACCACACCAATGGGGACTCTCCCACATAGGGGTGAGAGTAGGTCGGAAAACTACTTTCATGTTTGGTGCATAAATCACTTTTTTCGTTGAGAATTCCTCATTTTCGGGAAAGCGCTGGCAACTACAGAAAGGAAGGGGTCCATGTAGCTGCTGCGCCCGCGTTAGTATGATTTTTGGACCAACTCAAAATTGAATACAATACAATTTGAATGTAATTTTCATCCCAAATCAACTCAAAATTGGGGGTAAAATCAAGAGAAAAATACATAATTACTATAGTTACAAGATATACTTTCTAATTTAAAAATCTTGTTAAATTCTTTCAAAAGTCAAATGATCACTTAGGTAGTCACATTTGTAATCACTTGATAAAATTTTGTGTGTTAATTAATTAAACAAGTCAAGATCTCAATAACATATAATATATGGTCACAGCTTTTTTTGGGTGTGGGGTGGGGTGCACATACTTTTGAAAATTATAAAAATAAAAAATCTTTGTACTTGATTATTGTAATGAAAACTTAAAAATCATTTTTGTGTGTAATTTTCCATAAAATCAAACTAACCCAAATCAGCTAATTTTGGGAAAATTTCATATGTAAGAGATTAAGTATGACTCATTTTAAAATTAAGAAATAAGGTTTTTTTTTTTTGGCAAATATCCTAGCTTGAAAATCCAAGCCGTAGGATATGAATATATTCAAGAGAAAACAATACAATGCAAAGAGGGGGACGGAAGAGCCTTACCTCCACGAGTACATCAAAATCTCTACACTTACTACTAATGAAATACATCACATGCGGCTTATACAAAACAAATGCAAGATCAAATTAGTTCACTAATCTGATATTTGCCATGCCAATTCTGTCTAGCCTCACAATACCCTTGATTCTTCCCAAGAATTCATTAGCTTCAATTACTTTGAATTTCCTATCATCATACCCCTTGGATGCAAACCAGACGGCAGCTTGGCTGCCCTCCCTCCAAGTATGAGTAAGCTTGTTCTCCATCTTCTCCAGCAGCCATCTAATGGATTGCAATGTGTATTGGACTCCCCATGGACCTTTGTTTTGCTTAATCAATGTAATGGCCGCCTTAGAATCAGTCTCAACCCATACTTTCCTGATTCCCTGTGACCAGCACAACTTCAACCCAGTTTCCATAGCTCTAAGTTCTGCTTCCATGATAGATCCTTCTCCATAATACTCGTGGAATCCCCATATAGGATTCCCCAGGTTATTTCTCAGTATACCCCTACCTGCAGTCTGGGAATCACCCTTCATAGCCCCATCCGTATTCAGTTTATACCATCCAAATTCCGGTTTAATCCACTTGACTGTTGTGGGTTTTTTTCCCCTGATCCTTCCAGCCTGTTGTATTCTGCCAGCCCTTATGAGTGCATTGATCAGGATATATACTTGCTTGATAATCCTGTCTGCCCTTACTACATAGCGTTTATGCTTCGCATTGTTTCTGGCCAACCAGATAAACCATATGACAACCAGTGGGACAACATTTCTAATCTCGCCCGGCTTAGCTTTCTTCTGTAGGAACCAGTGCATCAGTAAAGTTCTGGGATGTTCACTTCTAATCTCTTGCACATTCATAACCCTGGAGAAATGTGACCAAACCTCCTTAGCAATTCGGCCATCCAAGAATACATGTTTAATACTTTCTGAGTTTCTGCAACACTGACATTTGGAGGCTAATTGTATGGCAAATTTCTTCTTGATAATATCATCAACTGGTAGCCAATTATGCCAGAGCTTCCATCCTAAAAAACTAATTTTTTGAGGAATGCTTTTATCCCAGATATGTTTAAAAGCCAATTGTACTAATTTACCCTGCCTGAATAAATTGATACAAGAGGAGATGGAAAATTCCCCAGAAGAATTGGGTTTCCATAATATCTTATCAGGTATCTTAGTGATCGAGATCTTCACAATTTCATTAACTACAGCCGGTAGAATGATATTCAGTGAGGTAGTATCCCATTCGTCATTGTTTCTGAAGTCCATAACTAGCTTATCTTGGGGCAAATCCTGTATCAGTCTCCCTTGTATAATTCCAGACTTTAGCCAAGCATCATACTTGAAATTAATTTTACCTTTTCCAATTCTCCAAGCAATTTGGGGTTCGGCAATGTTTCTGGCTTTAATCATCCTCCTCCAAATTCCAGAATCTTGAGTGCTGTGATTAACAGTACTAGCATGGCTGGTCCTACAGTACTTGGCTAACAAAACCTGACTCCATAGTGATTTTTGCTCTCTAAACTTCCACCAAAGTTTGCAGTCAAAAGCAAGATTCAGGTCTGATATAGATTTGCATCCAATTCCCCATTCTTCCACAGGATAACAGATGTTTTCCCAGGATGCCCAATGTATTTTCTTGCTTTGGCTAGAATCTCCCCAGATGAAGCTGTTGAACAATCTAGAAATTTTGTTGATAATGCATTGTGGAGGGTCGAGGATTTGAAGTAAGTGTATTGGCATGGAGCTCAACACATGTTTGATAAGTGTAATCCGACCTCCTGCTGACAACCATCTATGCTCCCAACCCAATACTCTACGTTTGATTTTGCTGATCAACTCTTCAAATAAAGCAGCCTTTTTATGCCCTTTGTAAAGGGGAACTCCAAGGTAAATCATTGGCAATGGCTGGAATTGAAATCCAGTACTATCAGCGATCACATTTCTGTGGACTTCCTTTTTGGTATAAAACGAGCTTTTATTGCAGTTTATAGCCTGCCCCGAATTGTCAGTGTAATGACTGATGAACTTCATAATTTTGTTCAAGGCGGGTTTTTGGCCATTAGAGAATATAATAATGTCATCTGCAAAGGCCAAATGTGATATTGGGATCCCTCCACCATATCTGAACTGAAGGTCAACGTTACTAGTAAATAGTTTATTCAGCCCCCTAGCCAAACACTCAGCCATAATGATAAAGAGAGAGGGGGAGATAGGGTCTCCTTGTCTCAGCCCTCTAGTAGATTTAAAATGTCCCTTAAGCTCACCATTGATCAAAATGGAAAAGCCGCAATTATTGATGCACCTTTTGATTTTATCAGTCCATTTTTGATTAAAACCAAACTTCTCCATTACCTTGTAAAGAAAATCTCAATCGACCCTATCATAAGCCTTCGCCATGTCCAGTTTTAAGACCACATTGCCACCTCTAGTCTTCCTATCAATATTTTGGATAAGTTCCTGTGCCAGTAGAATATTGTCTCCTATATCCCTCCCTGGGGTAAAACCACTTTGCGTTGTTGAGATGATTCTAGGCAAGACTTTATTAAGTCTAGAGGACATGACCTTCGTGAGGATTTTATTGACCACGTTACACAAGCTAATTGGTCTGAAATCTTTCCACTCCTTGGCCTCAGCCTTTTTAGGAATAAGGTTTATTATTTAAAAATCAAATATTAATTAAATTCTATTTATGAAATAATTAATTAAATATATTATGATCACAATTACATGTTTATATGTCACATATTATCAAATCAATTGGTCAAAATTATTTTTCGATTACAAATAAAAAATTTTATAGGTCATATTTATTTATCAGTCACAAATCACAAATTTTATAATTAACAATTTATTTCACGATCACAAATTATCAAACTAATTAGTCACAATTTATAAAATTCTGAGTCACAATTACAAATTTAATCATAATCACACATTCTTCTATATCACATATTATTTACTAATAACAAATTAACAATTTATTGTTCACAATACCCAAATAAGTAGTGACAAAAACTCTTCACATTGCACTTCACCCCACCCCTACCCCTACTCCTAACCATCACCAACATCACCACCATCCCAGTCATGTCGCCACTCCATCGGCAACAACCAAAAGCCATGCCCTCTCACCACCATCGCCAGCACCACAACAACTTGCACTACCAATAGAACCACCATCACCACCACAAACAACCACTAACAAACCACCCACAGAAAACTACATACTCACAACAATTGCCACACGACATCACTACCACTACCTGCACAACCACTGCTATCACTACAAACAACCACCAACAAACAACTCACAAGAAAATAACCTATCCAAAAGATCAAAAAACCACCCACAAATCCGATAACCACTAATAGCGTCACGTGCAACACGCAGTGAAGAACCACTGCTCTCAGCATGCAACGAGGTAACGGTGTGCTCAGCAGTGTTTCACATCGTTGCGTGCGGTGGTGGAGATGAGTCGCTTGAGAGAGGCTACACGATGGTGGAGAAGAGATTGTCACCAAAGAAGAGATCATGACTTGGATAAAGTGAGAGAAGATATAAGAGATGGAAATAATCTAAGGTTTGGATGTGAAATTGGGTAAGGTGGAAGTGGTTGGAATGTGTCTGTAGATTAATTTACTTAATTTTCTAATATTATTATTAATATTTAAAAACTATGTTATCATCTGATTTTTGTATAAAAAACTTTAAATCCGAATTTTTAACTTGAAACTTAAAAGATGATTGGGTGTAATTACCACATTAATTTTTGGGGTACTTACAAAAATACCCTTAAAATTAGGGATGATTTGAAAAAATATATGAAAGGTTTTTAGGAAGTAAAAAATAATGTGTAAAATGAAAAAGTGATACAATGTCATTTTTTTTTTATAAAAATTGTCACTTTTTTACTTTTTTTTTTTAAAAAGTAACACACTCTAAAAAAGTGATACAAACTCAAAAAAGTGACACAAATTCAAAAAAGTGACAAATACCAAAATAGCATCATTCATTTGTGCAGTATCAGTAATCATGTTCTTAAAATAATCAGCACGTCCCGACCAATTCACATGCTGATTATGTTAAGAAAATATAACAGATTATTTCATTTTTTATCTTCTTAAAAAGTGACAAAAACCTAAAAAAAGGTGACAAAATTTAATAAAGTGACAAAATGTCACTTTTATACAATTGACGAGCAAGTTTGACATCCCTAAATGGTAATGCATAAAATTAAGTAAGTGACAGTGTGACACAATTTCAATTTTATAAAAAAAAATGATTTTTTAGTTAAAAAAAAGTGACTAAAAAACCAAAAAAAAAAAGTAATAGAAAATAGTGACAAACACTATAAAAAGTGACTAAAACTCAAAAAAAGTGACAGAACTTAAAAAACAGTAATTAGATAGCAATCAAGAACGGGAGATAGAAAACGGAAAACAAATATTTTCCCCTTTATATCAATAACATTAATTGTGCGGAAAATATAAAACAAGTTGTGAAGTATCATAACGCAAATATAATTCATAACCAAAAAAATCCATCAAAGCATCAGTAGTTTTACAAGTGGATTTTCTATCCAAGATTACAAGTTCTGTATAACTCCAAATCTAAGGAAAAGTAAGGATTAGCATATTGTAAATCTTTGCAGTAAAAATGCAGAAAATGACATATCTATATAAGCTGAAACATCATGCTTATCCATAGAAGATGTTTATCTTCTTTAGAAACATTCTATTATAAACTAGAGGTGGTGGAGGATTTTTTTCACAATAATCATTCACAATTTACCCAATTCCATCTCTAGGTTATAATAGAAAACAAAAGCGTAAAATGTTCTTTCTGTTTTGGATTTGAATTTCAGAAAAACCGTTGGTTGCATTTCTTTCTTCCTCTGCTTGTCTTGCTCAGGTTTTCCTCTTTCCTTTCTTCCCCACTTCAATTGGCCTCCTTGCTTCTCCTCATAACAAGTTAACATGGCTGAACGACCATTAGTTACTCGTATATGATATAGCAATTCTAAATAAGCAATAAGCAGGAAACTAAGACTACAAGTAGGGACTCAAATAGGGAAGTAGGGGACATACGGGGGGAATGTAGGCTTGAATATGTTTCCCCCTAAATTGTCATTCAATTCATGCAAATGGATAGATACAATGACGTGTAAGTGTTTATGTGTGTATATTGTATGTATCATACAAAAATCATGGCATAATTCACCCAAAAATGCATTCGGAGCAATTAATCGAACACTTGATATGCACAGTAATTGAAAGGAGTAAAATCTTCTCATGATTCTATGCTAAATCCAATATTCCACAACCAATCCACAAAACCATCATCAACTACGCCCATACTCCCAACAAAACCATGAGTAAAAATTTAAGACAAATAAGAAAAATTTCGAAACCCATAAAATTGAGCCAATTTACCTTTAATTTCTTGAATTTTTTATGGATGGAAGTGTGAATTTGTGGATGAATGATGTTGGAATATAATTAATCTTCAAAGTCCACCGAAATTTGGAGAAAAACGGGATGATGTTGATGAGGAATTTGAAAAAATCGTGAGCCAAGCCGGGTCTTGTGTGTGTATATGTATATAATTGAATGGCGGTGGGTTTTGGGATGCATAAATTACAGTGATTAGAAATTTCAATTTATGTTAAGTGCATTAATATAATTGGTTTCTTTTTTAGAGTAGTGAGCCTAATTTCCCCTTAATTTTTGAGGTAATTACCTAAAACCAGCTGTTTAGTTTTTCATTTTTAAAAATCAGGTTTTAACATTATTAAATCAAAAATCAGGTTTTAATTTCACAATTAATATCAAAATAATATTTTAAATTAAATTAATCTATATACCCACCATACCACATACCCCACTATATTTCAATCTCATTTCCCAAACCCTAATCATTTTTTCCCTCCTCCCTCCCCCTTTCGTCTCCCCCTCTCCTCCTCCCTTCCCCCTCTCCCTCCTAACGGAGTATAAGCAGGGTCGACGCTGCACGTTGCTGTGAGGGGCAAAGCGGTGTCTCTGGCAGCATCAAAGGGGGTGGGTGGGTGTGGCGGTGGTAGTGGACTACAAGTGGGGATGTGTGGTTGTGGACGTGTTGGTATGTTTCGGGCGGTGGTGGTGGATCTGTGGTGACGGTCTTGTGGTGGTGAAGGTGATCCGTGTGGTAGTGGTTGTTTTTTGTTATTGTTGTGGCAGGTCAACGGTGGCTGTGGCGGGCGGATCTGTTGGTGACGGATGTGTGTGGCTGATCTTGGTGGTAGATCTGTTATGGGTGGTTTTGGGTTGTGTTTGGGTGGTGGTGGAGGTGGTTTTTGGTATTTTTTATTGTTGGTGGTGGTGCATGTGGATTTGGTGGTGGTAGTGGATATTGGCGACGGTGAGGTGGTTTTGCGGTAGATCTGGAGATTGTCTTGGTATTTGTTTGCGGTCGATTGGATTTAGTGACGACGATTTTGTTGTTGGTTGTGTGCAATGGCTGTGGCTGTGAGGGTGATCGTGTCGGTGATCGTGGGTAGGATAAGATGAGTTGGGGGTGGGTGTCTGTGACCTAAAAATTGTGATTGTGACTTATTATAATGAAGTTGTGACAAATAAAAATTTTGACTCACTGGGATGGGATGTAGCGTTTGTGACCAATTATTTGGTCGATCTGTGACCAGTGACCAATTATTGATGGTGTACTGAGATTGGGTCTGTGACCATAAAATTCCTTAATTTGTGACTGAAAATATAACTTATGACCAACAAATTTGGAATAATTTTTTAAATGGTGACCAATTAAAAATCTGTGACCTGTAATTTTTTTATCAGTGACCAATGAAGTCAATTGTGAATGATTTAATTTTTTGATCTGTGATCTCGAAATAATCTGTAACCAATTAATTTAATAACTTGTGACTGAAAATTAATTTTTTAACTATTTAATAAGATATATGTGACCTCGGAATTGGAGCAGTTATCGAAATTAAGCGGTGGCGAAACAATCATCGGAATTAAGCGTAGCCGAAGAACAGTCGCCGAAGCAATGGGGGTGGTGGAGGTGGGGTGGAGTGGGGTTGGGTTGGTGGGTCAATTATATTATAATATATTATAGTTAAATATTTAATTTAATAGATTAATTGCAAAATATAATTAATTAATTCATGAAAAAAATCTGAATTTTATAAATTTAAACATTGGGGCTTGATTTTTGATTTCGTGAAAGTTAATCCTTGACCCATGAATTTTTCCCTTAAGTTTTTGGTAAGTTCAAATTGGATTGTTCGGTTTAGTTTGGGCCCAATTCAAATTAGACCATTAAAAATGAAGATTTTTAAGGTCTTTTTTCGTAATTGTGAAAACTTGAAATATTTGTATTTTTAAATAAATAATAGGTCCCACAAATATAAAAAGAGAGAAGAAACTAATTATAAATATTACGCAACAATAATGAGATAGAGGTACGGATTGTTTGAGCTTTTTTATTATTATTATTATTATTATTATTATTTTGTTGAGTAAGTATTAGTTCAAGGTTAAGTTTAATAATTGTTCATTAATTAAACATCAGTCTGGTCCGAATTAAAATTCGATTTTTATCCAAATCAAAATCAAATAATCAATGTTAACCACATTTTCATGGATCTCACAATTTTTCAACCACGCTTTTTAAAAACTTCTATTACAATTTACTAAAAAATCTAATTTTAATTTACAACAAACCCCCTTTAAATAAGATACCTTTCTTGACCCACTCCACCTGTTTGTTTATTTATTTCCCACCGAGCCTCAATCTGGGAATCAAACTTTCTTGAAATTCCTTCTCTCAATTCGATCCAAATTGAATCCCTAAATCAATCAGTCATCAATGGCTTTGGAATGGGTGGTGCTAGGCTACGCTGCTGGAGCAGAGGGCATCATGCTCCTCCTCCTGACTCTCCCGGGTCTCTACCCGCTCCGTAAGGGATTGATCACCGTAACCCGCAACCTCTTAAAGCCATTCCTCTCCATCGTACCCTTCTGCCTGTTCCTGTTAATGGATATTTACTGGAAGTACGAGACCCGACCCACCTGTGAATCCGAATCCTGCTCCCCATCCGAAAATCTCCGTCACCAGAAATCCATCATGAAGTCACAGCGGAATGCCCTTCTCATTGCCTCCGCTCTCATTTTCTACTGGCTTCTGTATTCGGTTACCGGGCTTGTCGTCAAGATCGACCAGTTGAATAAGCGTGTCGAAAAGTTGAAGGCCCAGGATTGATTTGGCCTCATGGGCTGGACGTCGGATCTCAGATAAGCACATTTGCTAAAACAGAAGAGAATTCCCACTTATTGTTATTAGTTATCGCTAATTGATTAATAATGAACTAGAAACTTCATTTTGCAATTACAATGTATGTCGCTGGGTCATGAATGCTTCTCCATTACGTTTAATTAATTACACGAATAATTGCTTATATTTGTTGAGTGCTATAAATTTATTTTTGGGGGTTGCTTATTCAACTTTGTTGGCCTTTGATTGTGCAAAAGCTGTACATTCACTTAGTACTGTTATAACCTGATTTGGACTGATCGCTTTAGACTTTAAGGTGTAGGCTAGAGAGGATTTCAGATTGATCCTATGTGTTGATTAATAATCTATTATCTTTTTTTTTTTAATATGGACATAGCAGAATCATTAGTATATGATAGGTTGTAGAAGAATAATATCATTGTGTTGTTGATTATAATGAAATTAGTGGTAAAATTATTTAGGCATTGGTTAAGCTTAAGTTTTTAACATCCACTGGAGTATGAATATATTCACTAGTATTTTTTTATTTTTTTTAGAAATGAAGAATTCTCTCTATGTCTTTGCAGTAATATCGAGTATTTTTGTAGGATCATACATTGCTAGTCCAGAACATGAATTTAATAGCACTGATTGATTTCAGAAAATCAGTGCTGGACGAGTAAAAATCCATTCCTTTTTTTAGGCATGTTTTGTTGGGAGCATTGGATAGGACTGAAAAGTATTGTGGAAGGAAAAGAAGTTAATTTTTTTTTATTATTTTTTTTTCTTAAATTATGGTGTCCAATCATGTTCAGTTATGTATTGAATACACACAGAAGCTATTGATTCATCTTTAGGTGGTTCTCCTCTAAGAATGGAAGTTTACTATATTTATGTAGGGAGTGCAAAATGTACATGTTATTTACTTCTGTATATTGAGAAAAATAATGTTATATGATAAATTTGAAAGATAGTCTTCAATAGCTGGCTTAAGGATAAGGTGATTGGTCATATTGTGTGACATTGAGCAACTTTTTTTTTTTTTTTTTGAAGCAATACAAGTTGTCATTATCTATTGGGATGAGAGAAACCATAAATTGTATTAAAATGTAATATCAGACTCTGGTGTCACTTGAATACAAAATGAAGCATGTATTGTATACACTTCCTGTAGCTAAAACACGTACAACACACCCACTAACATAATTAACAGTAAGAATATTCCTCCTGACCATCTAAAAAATACAGTAATCGGTTATACGTACTTCCTGCTTCCACCAACACCACCACTCTCAATAGTTAATCAATTTTCCTTTCACTTCAACAGCGTATCAATTCTACTCATCAGCTCTCAGTTTTTGTCCTTGAGTTGACGGCAGCTAGTGGAACCACCTTGAATTTGTCTTTTAATCTGTCAAAAAATATTGCTGAATAAGCTTTAGTGAACATATCAGCTGAGAGTGCAGGTTTGAATTAATTTAGCATCTATTTTTACCCTGACAAAATAGGGTCTAAGATGGATAGATTTGGCCTTTGCATATAGTATAAGTGGTTGAAATATGTATAAAACTCAAATTGTATATAACTGGGGCCTTTAGGCTTAATGTTATGCAACAAATGCTAGATCCATGTCATTTTTGCTTCAGTGTTGCAAGGCTCTTGAGATCTGCCTCTCTACTGGATCTTAATGTTGTTTTCAAATTGTTGGTACACCAAGTTTTATCTCCAACATAAATGCAAAATCTTGAAGTTGATCTCCTATCATTACATTCAATAACTCAGTCATCATAATAGAGCTTTTCGGTAGGAGATTGCTAGCTATATGAAGATTAAACCCATGTTCCATGGCGCCCTTTAGATGTCTATGCATCTTCTGTACTGCCTTCTCGTGTGTATGGAGAGGAGTTTTCCGTTTTCCATATATTTACGCACCTTGTTGATTTTGAATGTGATTTCATGTCGTTTGACAGAGGCATAATCTAGAGCACCAACAATGCTCGTCTATAGAGTTGGGTTTCCAGAGGGATCTTGTGTCCAACTCCAGTGATCAAAGGTGAATGGATCTAGAAGCTCAAGTTTTAGATTCTTCCGACAGGTCTTGAACATATTCTGTTTAGGAAAGGTGAAACCCCCCATTTTGAAGCTCATTAACTCTAATTCTCAAGTTTCACCTAGTAGAACCCAATAGCATGGATCTTGACAGTTAAAAAATGAACTCAATTAGACCTTTCATTTACCTCAGAAAGACGAAGAAGACATTTTCAATCAAGGATAAGGGGTTTTGAGATAATCCATAGTAGATCTAGTGAAGGTGAAGGTAAACTAGTTTAGGTTGTCATATTCGCAAACTCTGATCCACTAATTTTTGAAGAAGACACGGAGAAAGAAAGATGGATTGGAGGAAAAGAATGATACTTGGAAGTTGATTAAAATTCCCAAGGGACAAAAATTCATCAAGGTAAAGTGAGTCTAAAAAAATGAGAATCATGCAAAAGCGAGCAGGATTTCACCAAAACGAGTGAAAGATTCATCAGATAGATGTCTAGTCAGTCTTTCTATATGGATATTGTGACGAAGAAGACCATTGAGATATTGAAGAAAGTTTAGAAATTAAAGGCTCAAGCAAACATCTACACCCTGTAATTAAAAAAACAGACATTTTCTTTCAAATTGTCTATCAAAACATGTGTGTATAGGCGTGACATATTATTTCTACAGGTCATCTCAGTAATTGGTATGTCTCTACGTAGTCTTCACTCTCAACATAATTCAAATGATGATGTTATTTAATTTCTCAAAAGAGGTACTGTATGCTACCCAAGTATTAAGACATTCAAAATGTATCATAAGATCCCTGTTAAAGTTAAAATTAAAATTAAAATTGTAATAAGGGTGTGTGTGGCACACTTTTATTGGATTAAAGGGCTAGGACTGGTAGGATAAAATTAAGATGGATTATAGTGTTAGAATATTGACAAAATTTTATACAATTTTTTGTTCTAATCTTAGAAAAAAATAAGTTACTTTCAATGACATTTTTTCTCTAAATATGTTTGGATAACTTTTCTTTTAAAATTACTTATTATAAGTAATCGTGAACATAAAGTAATTTATTTATTCTTAACTTTGATTAACAAAAACTATTATTATTTTAAAACTTATAAGTAAGTTTACTTTTGTCTTAAAAAATTTGGATAACTTACTTTACTTTTACTTTTAAATAAATTACTCTTACGTGGAGGTCAAAATGGGTGGGTTCAAGCCCACAATATTTATCGTAGTCGATTTGATCCTTAGATTTTGAATATGGGCCGAGTAGGTATATTTCCATATGAGCAATTATTTTTGGGGCAGCGTGGTTTTGCTGGTGTGGAGTGGGATGAGATGAGATGGGATGGGATGGGATGAAGAGTTTTTGTGACCAATTATTTAGGTAATTTTAACAAATAATATAGGTAGTTTGTGACCAACAAATAATATGAGACCAAACAAATGCAAGACTTGCGACTAAATTTCTAATTGTGATACAAAATTTTGTGTCACTGTGGTTGTGACATTATAAGTGATTTTGTGACTAGTACGTGAATACGATAAATTGTTTGCTATTGTGACCGTAACATATTTAATTAATTATTAAGTCACAAATTGTTAACATTTGTGACCAAATGGTTTTTGAGATTTTTTTCACAAGTTTCTTATTTTTGAAAGTGTATCTTGATTCTTATGGGTTTGTGACACAGTGTAAAACATAAATTCAAGCTAAAATCTTAAAAATACAAATTTGGAATCCATCAGTTAATGAAAATTAAACTCACAAAAAATTTTTAATTTCAAAATTCCTAAAAACAACAAATTAACCTTTTATTTATAAGGGTTAAAACGATAATGTAGCCTAAATGAACTAAATTTGTAAATAATTTGAAATAAACTAAATGGCAAAAATAGCGCTAAAATCTAAAAAATCAATTTTCGAGTCCCATGGCTAAAATCCATCATACGTCACGCCAAAGCTGTGTTGAGTCCGTCTCATCATTCTCTTTCCCAAAAGGTACTATGAGTTCAAATCTGAGCTTGAACGTTAAGTCTGCAATTTAATATCTTTTCCTTTTTCGGCCAACTATTTCTTAATTCATTCGGTCATCTGTTCAATATCAATTTGGAGGGGGACATGAGCCCAATAGCTCATGTTAATCTAATATTGTGTTCACAATTATTAATCTATTTTCTTGATTCTTTCGGGTATAGAGGTGGACACGAAGGTGTATGAATAATTGAGAAAAAGTTGTGAGAACACGAGTCTTATGTAAAACACTTAGTCACAATGTAATACCATTACTCTTGTATGTAATAGCATTGATGATGTGAATTCTATTATGTGGTTATGTATAGAAGCTTGGTGATGTATTTCTCCTCTCTTATTTTTCAATAATGCTGAATGTACAGGAAAATTGTGCCAGAAGTTATACAGAATACTCACATGATGTGGGTCCCACATGTATTGTATCTTCCCTATTTTCTTTCGTTTCTGTAGGGCAAGGATTGTTCCTCACTTTTATTAGAAAAATAACTGATTTTAGGAGCACAAGTTAACCACCTAAATTACTTTTCAAAGTAATAACAAAATATTATTAAGGGCATGTTTGACCTCATTTTTAGTGTAGAATGCATTTTGAAATAATAGATCGATGGAAAATGTGTGGTTAAAAATGAATGAAAAGTTTTTGAATTGCATGTAATATTATTTTATTAAATAATGTGGCTGAAAAGAAAAAAAAAATTTATTTTGAAAAAATGGGGATCAAACAGGCCTTAAAATTGTTTACACTTCTACAATTATATTTATGAATTTAATCAAACACATGTTTTTTCAACTTTACCAACTTTTTGCCTGTCAAATTCACTTTAGGTTTAGAGTTTATTCACTTTAGAGTTTAGATTAAGAGCCTATTTGGCTAAATTTAGCCATTTAGTTATAAGTTCTAGATGGTTTGTAATTATAGGAGGGTCCAAAATGTCACCAAGAATTCATCAAACGTACATGTGCATAACGTGAAATCCGACATATTTAAATTGTGATGATAAATTTCCCACTGCCGACAAATAATAAAAAGAAAAGAAAATGACACGACCTTGAGTGTAGGCTCCATCACTAATAAAGACTTTCAATCGTTTGCGTGCCATAACAAAATTCCTAAGAACATGCTTCTTGGTTATGAACTTGCAATAATTGTGTCTTTTAAAAACTATGTTTTCAAATAAAAATTCCTAGTAAAAGTAATTCGTGAAAAGCTCAGACGCATATATTTGACAAGAAAAAAAAGGTGATTTACTTTCCTTAGCCGAACATGTTCTAAGTCTCAGAGGTGGAACAAGCACTCGACGAGCTCCTACAACCTTCCATGCCAACTCTGCTGAATATTTTTTTCCTCATATTAGGCAAATGCGGACTCGAATAACCATTTGTGCTCACTTGGATTCTTGGATCTGTCACTGCTGGGCCGTAGCCCCCCCAAATGCCCAAAAAAAAAAAATTTTGGTAGAGAATTTTTTTTTTTTAAAAAAAAAAAAACAGTTTTTCATGTGTAAATTATTTTTTTTTCGCATATTAACCCGGTTTGAAAATTTGTAGCCCGGTCTTGGATCCAATCCTGGATCCGTCCATGCTGCTAAGTCTTAATAATTTTACGGGTTCTAAAACAAGTTGACACTAGTACAGTAGTACCATGAACTTTGTCTATGAAAAATTAATTCAAGAAAAAAAATTATTTTAGTGGCCTGAAATCATCGCTGCAGGAAGCCGAAGTGCAATTAGCCAATACACATACTCCATCACATGTGCGCATACTACAAGTTTGCATGCATCTTAGGTCAATGTCGTGATTGGGAAGCCATCGAAAACGAGAAAAGAATCCAAATAATTGATTCTTAGTTGCACAAGGTAGTCAATGAGTACATCGGACGAAGACACTTGCATTTAGAGGTTAGCCAAAGTAGCCGAGTCATGTGCAGTGCCATTCCAATTCGACGATGCTGGTAATGTCAGAATGTGTGGTCCAACTCGAGAATCTCAAGGTTCAACACGGAAAAGCTTTGGCCATGAACTTTCCTTCCATGCCTCACCACATGTCGGATGAGGGTGTGAGCACCTCAAATCATCAAAGCCGCATTCTAAGACTAGTTAAGAGCTTTTTACCAGAGGCCGTAACTCTTGTTGAACAAGAAATGTTGCCCTGTTCTTTCAGTGCTTTTTTTTTTTGTCAAAACTCTAGATGATTACACTATAATGTTCGAGTCAATTGAGCGGCTCGACCAAGGGATGCCAATTAGTAGATTAGCACAGAGGAACACTACGTAGCAAGGGATGGTGTCGTCACATCCACCAACGTGATTGCATTTTGGAGGTGGTATTTGTCCATGAGGCATGATAGATTATGATGGATATGTAGGTGAGCTTGACTAAGAAAGACGAGATGTTCGCTTTTTTTTTTTTAATTATTATTCGTGTTAATATGTTCTTAATTGTTTTAAGCAAGTTTTTTTTGGTACTTTTATGAGACTTTAATTGAAATTTTTCCTTAATTTTTGTTATTTTATTGCTTTTTTATTTTAATTTTTGTGAATTTAATAAGGCTGACAAATCCATTATTTAATGATCAAAATGGAGGAAACAACGAATTTTGCTACATAATTGAAAGGTTTGGGATGAATTATGCTAAAAATATATCAATGGTAGATTAATAATATTGTAAAAGTTGGAGACAAAAAGTACAAATTTTCCTTAAGATAAAAATATAAATTAAAAAATATGTCCTGCATTAAGGTATATTTACAATTCACACATCATATGTTTTAATTTTATATTTTATATACTGTTTTACTTACTGTTAATGAAAAACATATTTTTCAGAAAATACAAAAATATTTACAAATTTGTCATTATAAATAGCTTAACAAATCAAAATATTTTGATCCGTTTAACCATATGTGACGACAAATCCGTAAATATTTCTATTTTTCTGCAAAATGTGTTTTTGTTACCAATAAGAGCTTGTTTGGTAAAAATTAAAATTCAATTAAAATTGAAAATATAGTCGTTATTGGGTCTCACTCGTCTAATAGAAGTCAACAATAACGGCTAGTTTTTCAATTTTAATCCGATTTTAATTTCTACCAAACAGATTCTAAGTAAAATTGAGTTTGCAAAATGTAATTTTACAAAATATCGTGTGTGCGTGTGTGTATGTGTGTGTACACACGTGTAGCGTGATTGATTATCTCTCCACCCTATCTTGATGTCTAGGGCCCACAACCGCCGTGTCAAATAGCACATCGTTAGGGGTGTGATTAAGAAAGAATAGTAAGAGCTTGTAGTAAAGTGGATTAAGATGTATTTTATAAAATGACGTGTTTATTATACCGTACTAAAAAAAGTACAAATATTAAAAAATAGAAATTAAAAATCATGCTGTTTAATAAGGCGAATTTGCTGGGAAATTCTCCTTCCTAGGCGTATATCAGAAATATCAACTTTCAGTGAAATTTTTCTGAAACGTGTAAGGGTGTTGGAAATGGGATGATATGAAAATGGCAAGATAGATTAAGCATCTGTTTTGAATAGTATTTTTATGATAATATGAGGTTAAAATGTATAGAAAAGTTTTTGATATACGTGTACAATATTTATTTTGTGTAGCATTGAAAATGATTATGTAACAAATTATAAAATAAAGGAAAAATTCATATGTACCGTCATTAGTGGGTTGTAATTTTTACAACTCACTCACATTAGTGTGGAACCCACTAATTAATTACTAATAACTGTACATGTAGCATGTTTCTAAAATAAATTAATGATTGAAAATTAGAAAATATTCAAATTTCTAATTGAGAAGCAAAACACGAAGGAAATTAAGTGTAAATAATTTTTAGTTTGCGAATAAAATTCCTTTTTTTTTTTCTAGTGATATCTTTTAAATCGATGTGAACTGAATTTTACTATTATGTAAAAATATTCGTTTAATTTTTGCAATTAATGTTGTAACTGTGGGAATGCATGTATAGCCACTGGCGGACCCGTAGTGGTCCTGATAGGTAACGTGATCCACCAACTTTCAATTATTATTATTATTTTTTTGAAATCAAAAATCAAAAATCAATATTGTGAAGATTTTCAAAAGCTTGATCATTTATGGTATTTGATAATCGAAAGGCTTGATCATTGTTTAGAATTTTGAATTGGAACCCTAATGTAACTTTTTGGACGGGAATCAATTTCTACTTTTCTACTTTTACACGTCATAAAAATGTGTATAAATTAAGTTCTTATTTGACCACCATTAAATTTTCTATGTTTTTATCTCAATTTTTAGGGTCATTACGGAATGCCAACAGAATCGAAATATTACATTCTTAATACTATTTTGAAGTGCTCACGGCTTAATTTTTCATTTCGTTAATAGCGCCCGAAACGGTAAACCGTAGCAAATGTTAGGCGCATCTAAGTAGCCCGTTTCAAACTAGTATTTTGAGAATTTTGATAACGTGTTAACTTTAAAAAGTCTTCAATGATCATACACTAGTCGAATCCATAAATCGACTACGTCATCTTCATACTCGTTTCGAGAACTACATCGAATGGTTCAAACGAAAATTGAAAATAATTAAATGTGTCAAATGTGCGACTTAAAAAGAGGCACATAACTCTTCAAATGAGCCACTTTGACGCACCGTAATATTCGTTACGATTTTTAATAGGACCAAAAACAAATAGCATTTATATCATCATGTATGATGTTGATTTCATTAAAGTCTCCCATACACTAGTGATTTCATTGAAATTCCAATATACAACATTAATATATCA
The DNA here is from genome assembly GCA_019097785.1 of Fraxinus excelsior. NCBI lineage: Eukaryota > Viridiplantae > Streptophyta > Magnoliopsida > Lamiales > Oleaceae > Fraxinus > Fraxinus excelsior. The sequence goes on along the minus strand of CM032623.1, from coordinate 11,323,559 downwards.
TATTCGTGGCTCGTGGGCTGAGCCAAGCTTCGGCTCGTCTTTTTTTTTTTTTATTAAGATAAACTTTTAAAAAAAAAAAAAAAAAGATAAACTCTGTACGACTTGACTCGTGCGAGTCGACCACGAGCCGAACGACAGAGCCGACGAGCCGCTTGGCCCTTTTGGCACCACTAAATGGACTCTATAAGACTTAAAATTAAGAGTGTATTTGGCTGAACTTAGAGAGCCAAATTCATCATTTATATAATAATTTTACCAATGTTTGGCATACATTGAAATTAATTTTTGAATAGATCGCTTTCACCATTGTCCATATTTATTAATAATACGAAATGGATCACGCACCCATACAGTTTTGTGGTCCTTGTAAAATGAGAATGGAGGCACCTGTTTCATGCACGCACGTGTTTCTTCTTTCATAAAATGGCAACCATTCACTTCTCTCAACCTGTGATTTAGCCGCATATACAAATATCCATTTAACTGCTTCTGCATACCCATTTCCAACCTCAGCTTTATCCCTTTTTTCTTCCCCATTTATTTATATTAAATTTGTCTGTAGAATTTTGAATTAATTTCCTTTGGTTTGATATTTTGTCTGAACTCTGAAATGGAGATAGATTTTTTGGGTTTGATTTCCAAACAGTCGCAGAAATTGGAGAAAGGGAAAAGGAAGAATACATTCAAAGATTCAGGTAACCCAAACTGTGTTTTCACTTCCCCTTCTGCACGTTTCAATTTAAATTTACTTAAATTGCTACTTATTCTTAGATTTAAATGTTTTTAATCTATAATTTACTGATTCAATCACTTTTAAAATTTCAGCAGTGTTAAAATCATACTAATTATTTAACGCATTACTCGTAAAATTATGAATTTCGTAAATTAAGTAGAAGGTGATTAATTGATTTTTTACAATTATGTGCAATTCTGTACGCTTATTATTATTATTATCATTAACTTTTTTTTTTTTTTTTCAATGAAATAACTTAATTGAAAAAAACTGGTTGATTGATTAGTTGCAAATTTCAGTTTTGATTTATCCTTTAATCAGTTAATAAATTACGGTTTGGATTCCTATCTGTTGCAGTCATCCGAGGAGCTGATATATCCTTATCCCTTGGTACTACCAGTCCTTCAGTGGATTTGAAGGGAGAACCTCTGAGTTTTGGGGAGGTTTGTTGTTTTTTTTTTTTTTTTTTCAATACTTTAGATTTAAAGTAGATGTTTTATCTACTGTCTATAAAGTTAAAACGAAAAATTAACAAATCCTATGAAATTTTACACAAAAGAATTACATCATGGAAGTGCTCCAATTACCGAGTGGACTAACATTTGTTAACCTGCAGTATTTAAAAATACATGGTATACGAAGTGTTTTCTATACTTTTCAACTAAAAAAATCGAAGAAAAAGCTTAAGATGATGCAATGTGATAATTGTTACCGTTCTGCTATTATGTATAAGATAAAACATAATCTATGTCCCATTTGTGAAATATTTCTTATATATGGATTATTTTTACGGTTCTAGCAGCATTATCTTATACAATTTGCTCCCTCTCTGTGGTAGCAGAGTACCGGATGGGCAGTTCCTATCAATAAGATGATTCCTACATGTAGTGGCAGCTTGGAGAAAGCTCATGCGAGAGAAAAATCATATCGAGCTTTTGTAGAAACACCACTTAACAAACTCTCTTCAACCACGGGTTTCCTATATGATCTGAATGAGAAACCTACCGACTTAAGGTGTTCGAATCTACCTCCTGATTAACTATGTTAGTTTTGAAAATTTTCACTTGAATGTGGATAAGACGAGATTGTAATTTCTGGTATTAGAGCAATTAAAGATGATGAATTCAACTCTCATCGTGGTTCATTTACGAAATGTTTAATAATTATGTGAAGAAAAGGGACTCTGTGTTGCTTGGGCAGAGCATGGTGAAAATATAAATAAAAATAAATTTATCCTATTTTAACTTTTAGATGATGTGAAATTTTTGATAATTGAGGCACAGAAGTAACAGAAAAGGATTGATGTTAGTTGTTTGTTGTAGGAATATTTCTGAGCCCACATCCCAGCCGGCATTTTTGACAATTCTGCATCCTGGTGATGCACATGTTTTCCATGGAATTTTACCTGACAAGGTCCTTTATTCCCACCCTTCCTTTCTCTCCATCTGTCTCGTCGCGACTTTGACACTTTTCAATGTTTATTGTCTTAATTATCTCTAAATGATTTAGGCTAATCACGTAATCCGTGGGGCCAGCAAGTCTTCCTCGGCTACTTCTATTGCCGAAAATTGCACAAGGGGTATTTTTTTTCTCCTCCTATATTACCTCTCATGATTGATGATATTACTTGAGTTATTTATATTAAAAATTTAACAACCTAGGCTATCATTATACTCCAACGGTGGCAATGGCTCGAAGGGCAACCTTGGCCAGATTTTTGGAGAAGCGCATGCATCGGTATTGTCCTGCTTTAAGACTTTCCTTGATACACTTGATAGTGCTAATTAAACTGCATTGATTCCATCTCTAAGCGTCATTTTTGCTGATTCAGATTGACACGTACAAAGACATCAAACCTTGCCAGAAAATCACCGGATGCAACCAGTTCTCAAGCCTGGAATGTAAATATAAGGTGCAGCAAGAAGAACAGTATTATCAAGTCGTGATATGAAAAGGTAACATTAATGTTTTCTTTAGGGGTTGGGGGTGGGTTAGTGACGCGGGATGGAAACGTGAATAATAATAAAAGAGTCTTGTTTGTAACACACGAACGGATGGCTCGAACAAACGTGATAAATATTTGGAATCCACCAAATAACTTGAAAACTAAAATATTTAACTCATATTTAAAGAGTTATACGAATCCTAATCAAAGTGAAACCTAATTCTGTAGATAAATTTAAATAAACTACAAAACAAATTCGAATAAAACTAAAATACTACAAAAGATAAAAATACCCTCCAATGAATTCAAAACAGGAAAATGCTAATGGAAACCTAATGATGGAATTTGTACCCGAAAATTTGACAATGATGCCCATTGTGACATTGTCACCCGACAAAAATGTGCAAAATAGAAAAACGCTTCTAGATTGTACTTGTGGATAGAAGTTCGACACATGAGCTAAAAGTTACGCGCGTTTTCATAGATCCTCCTTATTTCTTCTTTTTTCCAATTGGTTTATGATTTTCTCTTCTAACTGTTCCGCATCGTTAGTCTATTTAGTTTTCTATTCCGTCCAATCTATTATTTTCTATTAAATTATTGGATATGCAATCTTCAAAAACTGTATTTTTGCCAACATTATCTCTTCTGATTTTTAACCTATCCGCTAATTCCAAGCCTTGGTTTTAATACAAGTCTCAACTTTAAGAAAGTATACACACTAGCAACTTCTGCAGGGTTCTCTGATAATCGGCCTTCAAAACTATTGTTTACACATTTGCTTCACGTACGATGTACAAAGGAGGATCACAAAATTTCCTTTGCATCTATTAACTTGTTGATTCTTGTTGAACTTCAACGATGCAGGTAGCCCTGGATGGAAATCAACACGAGGACTAAGCAAAAGAAACAGGAAACAAGATGAGGGAAGCACCATGAACTCCATCAATGAATTTATGATCTCTGTTGAAGCTGAGCATGGCTTAAAGATTCAAGTATTTAATAATTAGAATAAATATTCTTATATATAGGATGGGGAAGCACCATGAACTCCATCAATAATTGCTATAACCTATTCTTTCAAAGTATCTACACAATCCTCTTTATATATAGGATTTGATCATTATAGGTGACTGAGTCACTGGTTGATTTGATGAATGGCTGTATTTATAAAATGTTAAAAGTGCATACAGTTAATTAATGATAATTTGCTGGTTTGTACTGTTTATTTTTTTCTTACAGTTTTGGTTTTAAAGAAAAAAGATATGCCATTAATACAAATTTTTATGATATATATTCTTTCACATGCTTGGGATACACTTTTGAGGTTGTGATTTTAGACAAACTCTCTTCTCGAGCTCAACTCGGCCCTTACCAGGGGCGGACCTAGATTAATTTTGAGTGGGGGAGAGATTTTGGGCGAAGCTAGTTCGTCGAAATAGAAGGGTCTAAAGTTGAAGGGGTTGGGGCCTATGCCGAATTTTTTTTTTTTTAGAGTTGTTGAATAGTTTAGATTTAGTTGCATTTTCCCAACTAGTTTATGCTACATAGGCCATGAACGAAGCCTCTCACACTGCATCAAACCCACAAATATATTCACTCTGATCATGCAACAGTTTTTGCAATCACAGGTTGTCAAAATGAGATTTACATAACATGCCAATTCTTCAGCAATATTAGCCACCTTAACTACTACGTAGCCAAAATACTTTCATTTTGAATCGTGGATTTCAATTGTCAAATCATTTACAAGCCCTTCTGGCAAGCTGTATTCAAGTGGGAAGGAAATTTAACCATCCAACTTTATGAGATTGAAGAACATGTAATAAGATTAAAGAGAAAAAGATTATATAGAAAACATGAGTTTCACCAGATCCTGACTGCATTCGAGATAGAAAATAAGCTAAAAAAACTGTATAAAAAAAATTGGTTTTTTTTTTTTTTCAGTGGGGGCGGCCGCCCCCGCTGGGCCCTTCGTGGGTCCGCCCCTAGCCCTTACAATCGGGTGATGATAGATGCAGGTGCCAAACGTTCAAGCTACATTTTAGAAAAATAATAAAAATACAAAACTAAAAAAGTTGCATTCATTTCCATTGTTTTCTCCATTTAAATAAAGCAATTGTTAGTGCATGGTCGAACCTAAGAATTTTGAGGCATTGAACGACTAATTACTATAAGATCCTTAAACATATTTTTTTACAAACTTAGCAATACTTAAATAGATAAATATATTTACAAAGACTTTTACAATTCAAAAGAAAGAATAGCGAATAAAACATCTCTCACAATCCGAAAGATTAGGTTAGCATAATGATTAGTCTTATAGAGGGAGGAGGAATGTCTAAGTACAATAAAGATTGTAATGAGAAGCATAGAATAGAGATGGTAAAAAAACCCGCCCCGCCCCGCCCCGCCCCGCCCCATTTAGTTAAAAAAAAAAAAAAATTGAACGTTGTTTATTTAATTTTGGACATTGTTTGTTTTCATTGTTTGGTTTGAATATTGATATAATTATTTTAAATATTATTTGCTTTGGATTATAAAATTTTGAATTGTATTTAATTAGAAATTGTTGGTTTTAAAAATATATATATATATATTAAATGGGGCAAAAATCCGCCCCGTCCCGTCAAAGGCGGGGCGGGGCGGGGCGGGGCGGGGCGGGGCCCCGTTGCCATCACTAGCATAGAATGAAGAGTTCATAGCATTAGAATATAATGTATCCCTTTGGCAAAATTATCTTATATCTCTATATATTATAAGTGCCTATGAAACGGTGGTTTAACAGAATTTGTTCTTCAGTAACAGCAGTTTGACAGTAACACAGAGAATTTGTTCTTCATTAACGGCAGTTTAACAGTAACACAGAATTGAAACGGCAGTTACAGAACATAAATTGTTCTTCCAATTTCTTCCTATGAAACGGCTCATTAACAGAAATTCATTGACAGAAATTTCTTCCTATTCTACTTATGAAACGGCAGTGACAAAAATGAATAGATAGCCATTTACCTTCCATTTATCTTCCATCAGCTTAGGAAGAAGAAGAGACTTGAGACTGTTGAATGGGAAGTATAAGTTAGATAATTGAAAATTGCCTGTAATTCCATTCCAGAGTTTTCAGCAATTTACATTTCCAGGAACGAATATTCTCCCTAATAACAAGGTGATGATTCCAAGAAACATAACCTCCAAACCCGAAACCATCGCTCAAACCGAGAACACCCATTCCACCAAAGTCAAGAGCAACCAATCCTCAAACTGCAACTCCAACTCACAATACCCCAAAACAGCCCCAAACCAAGAACACCCAAGTTTCCACCCAATGTCGAGAGCAGATACCCGAAACCATCACCCAAACCCGAGACTTCAAACACCAAAAGTTGAGCCCCAACCGAGAACACGCCCAAATCCGAGATCAACATCACCACCAAACCCAACACCATAGCCAACTCCACCATCCCTCAAACGAAGAAGAAAATAAAAGAAGAAAACCCAAGAACTTACCTTAACCGAACCCGAACCTCCATAGAACCGGCCCTCCATTTTCGCGCCCGAACCCAAAATCAAACCACCCCTCCCTATCACGAGCCGGCGCCGCCACTGGCGCTATCACCACCGCCGATCGGTGGTGGCAAGAGAGAATGAGGAGGGGCGAAGCCCCTCCCTGCCCGTCGTCTCTCTCTCTCTCTCTCTCTGGAGAGAGAGAGAGAGAGAGAGAGAGATGAAATAAGGGTTTTAAGATTTTAAACTTTTAAATTTATTATTTAAGCCCCAAGTTTTTAGTTGATTTATTTCAATCCCTTAAATGTTTGTGTTTTAATTTCAGCCCTTACATTTCTTATTTTCAGTTTTAAGTTCATTTAATTTAGTCCCTAATCTATATAAGTCATTATTTTAGTTATTTAATTTTATTTTCAACTTTAATATATTTACAGCTTAGTCCTTAAACTATTAAAAGTTATTATTTCAGTTTTCAGCTTTTATTTTCAGCTTTAATATATTTACAGCTTAGTCCTTAAACTATTAAAAGTTATTATTTCAGTTTTTAACTTTTATTTCCAGCTTTATTATAATTTCAATTAAGTCCGTAAACTTTATTCAATAATTTTAAAACTTTAAAATTTCGAAATACTAATTCAAACTTATTTTTATTTTGGCTAGACGAAACTTACGGACGAATAGGAGATTGAGCTTTTGTATTCGCTTCACTTTTCACGGAACTCGCAAAAATTGAGGTAAACTCGCCACCATTAATTAATTTAAATTATAATTGCATGTTTTATGTGAATTTACGTGATTTATACATTTCAATGCATGAGATTAAAATATGTCATATGAGATATATGTATTTGTTATGCTTGAAATGACTGATATGTAATAGTTTTGTTTAAGAATTAAATTTTTTATTAATAAAGATGTAATTTTTTTGTTAATTAAATAATTAATAATTTAATGTTTGTATTATAATGTTATCTATTATTTTATTATGTACAAAAGGTTCATGATTAAGTGCAAAATTTAATATAATATAATAGTACGAAACACAACTTATACATTTTAATTTAGAATATAACACTATTCAAATTAAAATTAATATATCACAATGTGTAATTATTTATCAATTACATAAACATTACATCATTAATTATTTAATTAACCGAAAAAATTATATATAAACTAAGCAAACGTGCATTGCACGTTGCTTATACCTAGTATATATAAAAAGTGTCTATTAAACGGAATATGTTGGTTTAACGGAAAAACTAACGGAATTTCTTGATTTAACGGAAAAACTAACGAAATTTTTTTAATTTAAAAATCTTTTAACTTCATAATTGGGTTTCAAAATTTACAATTCTAAAGCCCATGTAGAAGTATTGGATATCATGCTCATTTTATAGATACACTTATCTCCAAAGGTTTCATAAACTTCCAATGTGGGATTGTGCATTTTATATATACTCTTAACTCCAATAGTTTTATGGGTTAATTTCACAAATGGTCACTGAAGTTACTTGAAAATTTCAAAACGGTCACTGAAGTTTCAAAGTTTCAGAAACGGTCACTAAAGTTTGAAATTTCTTTCAAAACGGTCACTAGATTTTCAGATTTTTTGGCCAAGTTTGAGGCAATTTTTCGGCAACTTCCAACCACCAAAATCGCTGATTTCGGATACCGTTGGAAAGCCCAAGATGTCCTCTTCAATTACCACCAAAAATCTCCCCAAGACTCCAAGTGATTCGATCGGAATAAGTCCACGAAGTCGACAACCGAAAATTGTGAAAATCTGCCCAGATTTTCAGATTTTTTGGGCAAGTTTGAGGCAATATTTCGGCAACTTCTGACCTCCAAAACTGTCGATTTCGGATACCGTTGGAAAGCCTACGATGTCATCTTCAATTACCACCAAAAATATCCTCAAAACTCCAAGTGAATCGGCCGGAATAAACCCACGAAGTCAGCTACCTAAACTGGGCAAAAAAGTCCGAAAATCTGTCCAGTTTGGGTAGCCGACTTCGTGGGTTTATTCCGGCCGATTCACTTGGAGTTTTGGGGAGATTTTTGGTGGTAATTGAAAATGACATCGTGGGCTTTCCAACGGTATCCGAAATCGACAGTTTTGGAGGTCGGAAGTTGCCGAAATATTGCCTCAAACTTGCTCAAAAAATCTGAAAATCTGGGCAGATTTTCACAATTTTCGATTGCCGACTTCGTGGGCTTATTCCGGCCGAATCACTTGGAGTCTTGGGGAGATTTTTGGTGGTAATTAAAGAGGACATCGTGGGCTTTCCAACGGTATTCGAAATTGGCGATTTTAATGGTCGGAAATTGTCGAAATATTGCCTCAAACTTGGCCAAAAAATCTGAAAATTCAGTGACCGTTTTGAAAGAAATTTCAAACTTCAGTGACTATTTCTGAAACTTTGAAACTTCAATGACCGTTTTGAAATTTTCAGATAACTTCAGTAACCATTTGTGAAATTAACCCATAGTTTTATAAATTTCCAATGTGGGATAGTGACAAAAAAAAAAGTTAAAATGCTCATCAAAATCATTTTCAAATGTATGTCTAATTGACTAATTTAATTTTGAATTACAACTAATTAAATTGTAATATTCACTTTCATTCTTTTATTTATTTAATTTTCAAATTTAATTTAAATTGCACTTGATTATTAATATATTAATGTTAAATATTATTTTCTATAAGTTTAAAATATTTTAATTTAACAAAGTAAAGTATTTTAACATATTTATTTTTAATTTTTAGTGTTGAGACTAATTGTAGGATATATAATCAATCTAATTAATAAAGATAGATTTACTTTGAATTATTTTTATGTATTTATTGCATTCGGTTCGACCCCAGTTGAATTCCCACGAACTTCATGTCGGAATCATTCTCGATTATGAATCAAAATCTTTCATCTCCATTTTCAGATATCGGAATTATCAAATCCGCAGACTTTTCGTATAAATCCTATGATTAATGCTCATGGTTAGTTCCTTAATTAATAAAAAAAATTAAAAATCTTCTAACACTATTTAGCAATATTATAGTATTATATTAAATGTTTAGTAAGTATTATTTTTAAATATTAGATGATTTTATGATACAGTAAAAAATCTATTTTTTTTATAATATAGAAAAAAATATTTTTTTAAAAAAAAATATATATTTAATGTCTTAAAAATAATTAAAATAATATTAAAAATACGAAACGTATTATGACGCTTATTTTTCATATTGACACGCCTAAACTTGTGATTCTTGATTCTCAACATCGACGTTTCGCAACACATTACGCCTTTTAGAACATTATTAATAAATGAATGAAAAATGCAAAAAACTTTGTACTGCTACATTTTACTCAATAGGAAAAAATGAAAATAAAAAAACAAAATGGATGTGGAGATTATCAATTTAAAAATGCTAATAGTTTATTTGATAAGGTACATTGAACTCAATAAAGAAAAAATATTTATTTATTTAGTTGTGTATTATAATGTTATCTATTATTTTATTATATACAAAAAGTTCATGATTAAATACAAAATTTAATATAATATAATAGTACGAAACACAAACTTATACATTTTAATTTAGAATTTAACACTATTCAAATTAAAATTAATATATCACAGTGTGTAATTATTTATCAATTACATAAACATTATATCATTAATTATTTAATGAACAAAAAAATTATATATAAATTGAGGAAACGTGCATTGCACGTTGCTTAAACCTAGTATTGTATAATGTGCCAAATTCAAAAAGCACTTGCTGCAAAATAATCCGTTGGCTTGACTATTTTCACAACAAACGTGTCTTAATCAATTTTTACAACAAAAACAGCAGACTTTCATCATTTTGACTACACAAACACGATGAAAATGGACAAGATATAGGCTCCCAACAGACTAGGGGTGTCCAAAATATCCGAACCGAACCGGACCGAACCGAACCCGAACCGAACCGAGCGGTTCTTCATAAGTTAAAGACCCGAACGGGTACCCGAATCGAGAAACGAAAGGTTTGGGTCGGGTCTTGGGTCTCGACCAAGAACCGAAGAATCGAATGAGACCCGAAACTAAATAATTTTTTTATATTTTTTTATTGAATTAATTAAATTATTTTATTTTTTCTAATATTTTACATTAGTGGAAGATTAATAAATCAAAATTTGAATTTTTATCTGAGGTTGCAATGGATGTTCTTGTCATTCCTATATCTATAGTTGCTTCTGAGTCAGCATTTAGTACTGGATGGCGCATTCTTGATCCATTTAGGAGTTCTTTAACTCCTAAAACAGTTGAAACCTTAATTTGTACACAAAACTGGCTAAGAAAATATTCTAGACTCTTGAAAGTTTCCCAAGATGGAATTTGCATTGAAGAAATAGAGTTCTATGAGGGCATTGAGACATGTAATAGATATATATTATATTTTTTTTTATCAAATCTTATTAGTTGAATATTTTTTAGTTTATTTGTTTGTTAATTGTGCTTTTTCAATTCTTATAAAGTTTTTTGCCATGGCAAGTCAAGCAGTAGCAGTTGATGATTAAATCAAATAGTTGGTAAGTATTATATCTACTTTTTGGTATTTGTATGCATTGAATTAATGTTATTCGACAGCTAGTTATTTTTATATTTTTAAATTTGGTTACGTTAATTTGTAAAAGTTACAAATGAAATGTCATTATTTATATTTATGTAGTGTTGCTGTAAATATTAAAAAATTTAATTATGGTACAGAACCGAACCGAACCGAACGGTTCCATAAATATATTTGGACCCGATGGGTCCATTTATTAAATACCCGAAAATTCTGGAACCGAGTAGAACCGAACCGAACCGACCCACGGACACCCCTACAACAGACGACGACACTACAAGTTCTTCTGCGTTCCATTTCCGAGTTTTTCAATACAAACATTGATGAATCATGAAGTATTTGTACTTTTGTATTCGTCCTGCCTCCATTTTGCATGCAAGGTAAGATCCATCCTTTTTTTTTTTTTTTTGAAAAAAAATGTGACATTTTGAGGCCATAGGTCTTTTCCTCGATGATTTTGGTTTAGGGCCTTACCCGTGTTGTGATTAGGGGCGGATCCAGCATCTGACTAGCCCCTGCGACCACCCGTGCTAGATCTGGGAGCTTCACCAAACAACCGTCGAGAAGATGAAATGAAGAAGGCGAGGTTGTGATTTTTTCCCCCTTATTGTTTGGGACTTTATTTTAAAAAATAAGGCCCAATGTCATGAAGAATTAGCCCAAACCATGGCCATGTGTTTCACTTTTGCCCATTAAATTGCAAGTCCATTACCATTAGCCACACACAACAAAACTAAATCCAATTTGCTCACCGACATAGGAGGGAGACGAGAGACGATAGGGCAAAGGCGCGAAGCGGCTGTAACTGTGAGGCGACGCCTCATGTTTGGACTGGTCTGGACGGTGGTACTGATTGGTGAGTGGTGGACGCACGCAGGACACTTCAGCCTTCACGCCGGCTGGCAATGGCTGGACTCTAGAGCCTGTAGCTTCGTCTGCCATCTACGCCCAGCGCCTCTGCTCAGGGGATTGATTGGAGAAAAGGTATTCAAAAATCTTGTCCTTTGAAAATTTGAAATCATCAAATCAATATTGCTAGTTGGCTTGGCTAGTTGTTATAATGCTATCAATCTTATCTTATTACTGGCTGCCTATGACGTACTGTTTTTTAATTATTACTATTTTTTTTTAGTTTTTGTGAATTTGTGATTTATGAATTATGAGAAATGAGAATTTATATTATATTATTGTATGAAACTATGAGTTATGATTTATAATTTTGAATTGTGATTTGGGAATTTAGGTGTAGAAAACTTAGGAATAAGTGAAAAAATTAATGGAGAAAAAAAAATTTATTTTCGGCTATTACGATCGTTGATCGGTCAACAGTCATCGGTCACCGATCAACAGTTAATGGTCTCTGCCCTAACTGAACAAGAAATGCTCGATTCGCCCCTGTTAGTGATTATGAAAAAATATATATGTCGATAAATATCAACGATGATATTTGTTAACTGGAATAAATTTTGAACTTTTTCAAAAATTAAGAAATTTGATATTTATCCCATCACTACATACACATGACACGCATATCGTGTAATTGCGAGCGGTAAACGTTCAAACTTTAAAAGAAAAAAAAAAAAAAAAAAAAAAAATCGCCTTTGTTTCCAATGTACGTGCTGATTTAAAAGCAAAATCCAGAAATCGCATATGATTTTTTCTTTCATTAATCATCAACAGAGAAGCTGTCAAGATCAAGGCGGAGGGAGAGGTGTAGGCCTAGGCCAGACCTGTCCCAGCCCAATTATTTTTTATAGTAAAAAATAAAAATTTTGGTCCCTCTAGCTCCGCCCTTGATCGTCATACTAATAGAAAACTTGAGGTTGAATTGCCTCACTGTTGAGCAGAAAAAAAAAAAAAAAAAAAAACTAGAAATAACTTGGTAATATCTTAAAAACTAGCACAAATTTGATCAATTGGACAACTCAACGTGAAAAATTCATTTTGCGATCTCAATAAAAAAAAAAATGTTACATATAATTTTAATCACATGATAAGAAAATTTACAAAATTGTTACTTGACATCTATAAGACAAAAAATGTAAAAGGATTAAAAATATATATATATATATTTTTTTCACATTTTCTAAAATTTTGCCAGAAAATATAAATAAAAATTGAAATTTAACCGACTCTCCTTAATGGGCCTAATGATTTGTCAACCACTGGCTTTCTACACAATTGGGTCTAATGTTAAATTAGTGGAAATGAACCTACCTTTAAAGTTTCAATTTCAAAAGGTAAATAGTGGGAACTATACCCAACCAAAATTTTGAAGATCTAATTTCCGAAATCATATCTAAAATTATTTATACAAAAATCAGATATTAATTCAAATCTTTAATACTATCCAAACCCTAAAAATCCCAAAATCTCAAATCATTACCCACAATTTCTCTCTCTCTCTCTCTCTCTCTCTCTCTCTCTCTCTCTCTCTCTCTCTCTCCCCCTCCCCCTCCCCCTCTCCCTCTCTCTCTCTCTCCGACAACAAGTAAAAGAAAGGTTGCTTCGACAATCGCTGTTGGTTTGGGCACACATCAGCTACACACGATCGGCGCACGGTGCCTCGTAGCTACAGCAGCACCGCTGCACACGATCATCGTGGGGCAGCGCAATGTTCACGCAGCTCGAAGTGGAACCTACGTTGCCATTGCTCTCCCTCTTCGCTCCTTCTCCCCTTCTCATTTTTCTATCTGCCGCGACGCGTGGGGCTGTGTAAATGATGTAGTGGTTGTTCGCTGCTCTCCCTCATTCCCTTCTCCATTTTCTATCCGTCGGGACGTGTGGGCCTGTGTAAATGGTGGTGGTATGCTGTGGGTGGTACGGTGTGCGGTGGTGGTATGTTGTGGTGGTAGTGCGGTGGTTGGGTGAGTGGTGTGGTGTGCGGTGGTGGCTGTGATGGAGATGGTGGAGACGAGGGCTGTTGTGTTTGTGGATTGGTGGTGGCGGTGGTATCAACGGCGAAGATGATGATGGTAGGGTTGGGGACTAATTTGGGTTGTAGGATGGGGTGGTGGTGTGGTGGTTGTAGGTTGGTAGTGGTGGTTGTGGTGATGTCAGTGTTTTTAAATGATAGTTTGTTGCCGAGTTGTGGCGATGGTTCGGGCGATGGGGTTTCGGTTGCCATGCTATTGGTGGCAGTGGTGAGGTAGTAGTCATAAGTGTTGGTGGTAGTCGCAGATTATTTGGTTGTTTGTGACCATTAAATTGACTAATCTATGGTCGATAAACAATATTCGATCAATGAAAAAGATAAATTGTGATAAAAAATAATGCGTGACCTGAAAAACTGTTAATTTATGATTGTCTAATAAGTTGTGACTTATGATATTTGTAATTTGTAACCTATAAATCTATTATGACGTTCAATTTTTGATTTGTGATCGATAAATAAATTGTAACCTATATAATTTTTGAATGTCATGTTAAAATAATTTGTGATATATAAAATTTGTGATTTGTGATTAATGAATAATATGTTACTTATTAATTTTATAAATTTGAGACCGATGAAAAAATTTTGACCTATAAAATTTTCGATTTTTTATTGTGAAATAATTTGTGACTTATAATTTTTTTTATTGTGACCGAAAAACAATTTGTGACCCAATTATATGGAATTGTGACTTTAATAAATTTAATCAATAAAATATATGTTTAATTAATTAATTTATAAAAATAAATTTTAAAAATCTGAAGTTTGAAATTTTAAACCTTATGCTTTTAAATTTGAAATGGGTGAAACTTAACATCTTATTTATGAATTTTTCCCAAGTAAGTATTTTATATATATATAATTGTACCCCTCACCCTAGCCCACCCACTCCACCACATTCCACACCCTACCCCCCCCCCCCCCAATTACTTTCTTATCCCCACAACCACCATTACAGTACCACCCCAACTCTACTCCTCTAACATACTGTCAAACATTTAATTCATACGGGGGAGACAAGAAAAGTCTCTCCGATTGGTTGTGCTACCATGTCTTCTCAGTTCAATGGCGATTTCTCTTTTCTCTCAAGTTGTCCCCCTTTCCCCTCGCCCTTTTTTTTAATCATCATGTGACCTACAAAATGTATCTTTGTGACTGTGACTTGTGTGATTCTTTTATTGCGATCGATTGTATATCATTATGACCATGACCTATTTAACTAAATTATAGATCATAATATTTTATCAGACGTCACAAAATAAAGATCTCTTGATTTTTGAAAAAAAAAAGTCCAAAAATTCGTTAGTTTTGAACAATATATTTTGAAACATTTGTAGGTATACATTTTTCTCTAAATAAAATATATGATGAAATTAAAACAAATATATAGTCTAACAGAGGTTTAAACGATTTTTAACATCCTGAGTATTCTACAATTGGGGCATGGAAGGAAGCTCCTGTCAAAATAAGTTGAGGTGGAAAATAGAAATATCTGATTGTCTCTACCTTATTCCATCTATCCTCAAATTTTTCCTCTTCCTCTCATTTTAGTCATTGGTGGACATAAGGTTTCACATATTGCCTTTCTTCTTAGCACATAAAGGGATATCGTGCGATAATAGTTTGCTCCGCTAGACTACCTTCTGTATTCTCTCGATCGTTTCGGGACTGAAGAAAGCTTGCAACATAAAATTGAAATGAATTGAATGTAAATTGATCATTGATTGCTTAAAAGCTAGACATTACAATTGACGAAAGTAAGAAATTACAATGGCTAGTGCAGAGGGCGAACACTAAAAAGTTTGGAAGATGGTTGAAAGACTAATATCCCCTATAATAGCATTCGGGAAAAAAAACCAAGTAACGGGAGTAGACATTTAAATGTCGAAGAATCATACTAAACTTTTCTAATTTCTAGCTATTTTACAATTTAAATAAACTATTACAATGGAAGAGAAATTACAACTCAAACTTGAACTAATATTTACAATGTGCGGTCGAAGTTGGGCAACTACGATTGCGATAGGGTCAATGGGCTTAAGTAAAGTTGCGGTCCTTGATATTCTCCCCCATTTGTTTGGCGACGTTCTCGGAGCCATCAATGAATGATATGTTTCAATTAATTGTTTGAAGGCTTTAAGGTCTTTTCCGCTTTTCCAAGTATTCTACTCACTGTTGCATCTACTCCATTTGACCAAGTACTCTTGAAAATAATTCTTTGAAGCTCGAGTAGTTCGATAGTCAAGAATCTCTTCAGCAACATTCTTTCCAGATCTTTTCTATTCAAACACATGTCGCTTTAGATCTGCAGACTTTTTGGCCAGTAGCAATCTTAAAAAGATTCTTATTGGGAGAATAACTCTTTTGGGCGTTGAAACATATCTGAGCCACATCCAAAAGTTTTACCCCATTTTTCAACGAAGTAGAGATAAAGTACCGAAGATATTTTTTCAGCATAGAATTGAAGCGATCCGTCTGTTCGTCAAATTGTGGGTGAAAACTAGAACTCATGCTCAAAGTTAAACCGAGAAGTTTGAACAACTCGGTCCAAAGTATGCCAGTAAATCGAGGATCCCCATCACTAATGATGTCCTTAGGCAGTCCCCAGTATTTAACAATATTTTTGAAGAAGAGTTGAGCTATCTTTTCTGCTGATACATACTTAGGCGCTGCGATGAAATTTGTATACTTGGATAGACGGTCTACCACCGACGTTTTTGCTTCGTCTCCCTCCTTGATCTAAACTTGTCAGTATTCGGACCTTCGATCAATCTTTGTATAGTACCTAGCCCGACTTAGTCGATCGAAGCAATCAACGACTAGCGGAATAGGATAACTATACTTCACAGTAATCTTGTTCAGAGCTCGATAGTCATAGTACATTCTAAGAGAACCATCAGCTTTTGCCTGAAACAATACGGGAGCTCTATATGGTGATTTTGCAGGCACGATAATCCCACTTTCTAGCATTTCTCCCAACTGCTTCCAAAGCTCTTCAAGCTCTGGTTGAGACATACGGTAGGGTGCTCTGGCAGGAGGTTTAACACCCGGAATAAGTTCAATCTCATGATCAATTTCCTTCCTTGGTGGCAATTTCTTTGGTAATTCCTCCGGCATGATGTCCTTGAATTCCTTAACAAGCCTTCGACAGGCTTTGGAATAGGACCAGTTGTATCTTCGATCTCCTCTAATCGAAGAGTGCACAAAAATGAGGGTTCATTCCTTTTGAAATCCTTACTAAATTGCATGATTGAGATACTCTTCTCACCCATATTCTAAGTTTGCATAGTGATGACGCATGTTTTACTATCCATCATCATTAATGAATTAGCATACGGCAACGCTGCTGTCTTAGTATCCCAAAAAAATTTTAGTCCTAAAATAAGCTTGAAGTCATCCATCTGCACTGTAGACAAGTTGGTCCTTTCCTCGAAATGCCCCATTTTGAGCAACACAGATTTCACTACTCCAGTTATTGGTTGAGCAGCGGGGTTGATTGCTTTGACCTTCCCCTTATTTTTTTTCCAAAACAAGTCCAAGCCGCTCTACTTCGGAACTTGCAAAGTAGTTATGGGTAGTACCGGTATCTATCATAGCCCTAATTGGCTTCACATTGATCTTGACATCAATGTACATTAGGTCTTTCACCCTACATATGCAAGCCTTCGATTCTTCCATCTTCGGCTCTTTCTAGGAAACTTCATCCCTTTTAGTAGCTCGGTGCGATATTGTATTGCACTAATATGAGAATGCACCAACTATATCCTCGTCCTCTTCGAAGTTGGTCTAGCCAAGATAGCTAGCTTGTAGGGAATCTTGCTTTGAACTCGATCCACCACTTGCTAGTTGGTAATATGCATTCACCATCCATTTCTGATGACACTTTACCACCCGATGTGGTCTTTCACATAAAAAGCACATCAATTTAGGAGCGACATTCGATCTGCCCTTCATTGCTTTTCCTTAGTTCTAGTTGCTACCGTTGTAGCTTTCTTTGAGGTTACTTTGATGGGTGCCTTCATAGGCTCCTCCCTTGTTCTAAGAGTAACGCTCTCCCCATTTGAGTTCGAGCTGGGTTTGTAAGGTCTGTTTCCACCTCCAACAGATTGACTATTTCCGGAAGGTCGATCTATTCTTGATTTCGGTTGGTAGTCACTTAGACATTCGACAGCTTCCATAGCTGCGCTCAAATCAGTGACCTTCTATCTTTGAAGTTTCGTGCATGTCTATGGTTTCAACTCTTCCATTAGGGGTGGGCGTGGATTGGGTTGGTTTTTGCTCCAAACCAAACCCAACCCAACATGATCAATTTGATCTAAAATCAAATCAACCCAACCTATGTAAATGTTGAAGCCTAACTCAACCCAACCTAATCAAGTATCGATCGGGTTGGATTGGGTTGGTCGGTTTGTCAAAGACATGCGGTATTTAGTAAGAATTAAATAACTCACTATCTTGATTTTTAAGAAAATCAAACAAAGGCTAACTAATTAGCTTACTAAAACAAAGGCAAAAACATCATAAAGAGAGCGCTAGAAAATTGAGATTGCTACCATGTAGTATGAGCTAGAAATATACATACAGCAAAATATAAATGTTGAACTTACATTCAGTTGCATTTGTAATATCAATTGCCAGCCCTCATCAAACAACACAAACAAAACAAAATCATAACAAAACTGTGAAAGCACTTGAATTATAGAGTGACACTAAAATTGCGGTGCAAGAAAAAAAACTAATCGATAGTCTGGAATCCATGAGCAATAGTTCAGTTATATGTAAATAACAAAAACAGATGTTATATTCAAAATTCAATAACTAATATCTATCGCAATCTGAAAAAAAAAACATTTTAGTCCACTCGCAGAGGCGCATTCATCAGGTATGTGGCGTCTAAAACATACTAAAGGCAATACCCCTCATAGTACATAATACTTTCATATTTGCAAAAGGGAAATTAGAAAAACAAGATAACAAAATGCCACTGAACAGGGCAGACTACGCCTGTATGAAACGTATTTATTGAACTGAAAAAATTTTCATTTAAGGTATAGTGAATCATATGATTTCAGACGTCACGTACTTATAATAACTCACTTGGAACTGGCAAGCTGGGCTCTGAGAAGCTTGCAAGCAGCAACCATGTTTTGAAGGGCTGGCTTCACTTCAGTCTACTTGCGAGTCTTAAGACTACAGTCAAGGTTAACCCACAAGATGTTGGTTTCAAGCCCTGCATGAATCTTGTTAATTCTATCAGCAATCTCTTCTGTTGATGGTATCCTAGGAGAGTGGATGTCATAAACACCATGTCCAATTCCAGCACTACACTTCACCCTCTCGCGAAAAACAAAATAGGGCTTCTCGTCCGAACAGGAGTTTTTATGGGCGATTTGAGAAGCGTGAAGGTTGGAGCTTGGAGAGTGGAGAGGCGACTGGGCTTTTAGGGGTTTGTTTTTCAATTTAAACTGTTTTCCTTTTTAAAGTTTTTTAATATAGTCGGGTTAGGTCGGTTGAGATTGGGTTTAGGTTGTTAACCCATAACCTGACCCGACTACCCAACCCAATACCCGAAACCCACCCAAAAAAGCAAAAAGACTGACCCAAATTGATCGGTTTGGGTCATGTCGGTCGGTTTGATCAGGTTGGTTTGGATTTTGCCCACTCTTACTTTCCATGAAGGTGAATAGCTTATCATTTTTTGACATATCTTGAATATTCAACATGTGTCCTGAAAAATCTTTCACGTACTCCCTGATGGAGCTCGTATGTTTCAGTTCTTGTAATGCTCGTCATGCCTCATATTCCACATTTTTTGGGAAGAATTGAGATCTGATCGCTGCCTTAAGAAGATTCCAAGAATCTATTTGGACGTTGTTGGCCTAAATATCTGCATACTTTTTCCGCCACCATAACTTTGCATCCCCACCAAGATACATGGTAGCTGTTGTAACATTTCTCGTTTCGTCTTTGATCAAAGCCGCAAAAAAATATTGTTCCATATCGAACAAGAAGTTCTCAACTTCTTTTGCATCACATGCCCCTTCGTAGGTACACGGTTCTGGAATTCTGAGCCTATGAACATGCTCTTATGCAATGGCTTGCCCATTGCCAACTGCGCATTGAAGCATTAGTAATTGAGCTCTCAACGCTTTCATTTCATCCTGCAGATCAGGTTCAGGATAGCATTAGTATGATAGCAACGGCTTCAGTCATTGTTGCATTAGCTTTTTGGCTTTCATCCAGTTGGATGTGTAATTCATGAATTTCCGTCTCTGCCACCTCGACTTTTTCCTCGAGGCCATTCATGACATATCACAATCTAGTAGTTGTCTCATCAAGCGCATCCACGCGCTATTTCGTAGTCCTCTTTTGAACATCTACCAATCTGTGGTGTTCGAGGAATTTGGATCCATAGCTTTCTTATCGAGGGTTTTGAGCCGTATCTCTAATACCAACTTTCACGGGTTGCCATTCTTCTTAGCACAGAAAGAGATACTGTGCGGCAGTAGTCTGCTCCGCTAGACTACCTTCCGCCTTCTCTCGGTGATTTCAGGATGAAAGAAAATTTGATTACAATTTGTAGAAAGCTTGCAACATAAAATTAAAATGCATTGAATGTAAATTGATCATTGATTGATTGAAAGTTAGAAATTACAATTGATGAGAGTAGACGTTTAAATGCCGAAGAATTATACTAAACTTTTCTAATTTCTAACTATTTGACAATTTAAATAACCTATTACAATGGAAAGAAAATTACAACTCAAACTTGAACTAATATTTACAATGTGCGGTCGAAGTTGGGCAATTGCGACTACGATAGGGTCAAGGAGTTTAAGTAAAGCTGCGGTCCTTGACACAAGGGATGGCATGAGATCACATGATCCCAACGTTTGGGTAATTATTATTTTTTATTTTTTCGAGGTCATTACAAGGTGCCAAAAGAAGTTGGAATATTGCATTCTTATATCAATTTCGAAGCGTTCACGTCCAAGTTTTCCATGTTGTTAATTGCGCACGAAATGATAAATCGTAGCAAATATTATGACTCATCAAAAATATACCGTTCTAACTAGTTTTTCTATGATTTCGATAACATAATAATTTTAAATGTTTTCCGAAGATTGTACACTAGTTGAATTCATAAATCGTCTACGTCATCTCAGAGCTTGATTCGATAACTACATCATATCAAATGATCTAAATGAATATTGAAAATAGTTAAAAGTGTGTCAGACATACGTTTTAAAAAGAAGTGTCTAACTCAGCTTTTCTTTAAATTTTTTCAAGTATTTCATTAATGTTTATTATTTTTGTGTGACAAACTTTTAAATATAATTTACATTATTTTATTAGGAACTTCACGAGGTATGACGTCAATTTTTTTTTTTTTTTAAATTTAACATCCGAAAATTCATACCCTATATAAATTTTTGAATGTAAAATTCCTCATAACTTTATTTGCAAGTTTAATCTTCCCATTAACTTAAAATGTCTGCATCCCCATTGTTTTTAGTTGAATGATTTGTCGTACTCTCCTCTATCAAGAACTGGTCTCTCACAATTGTCCTCTAGAAAACGGATGCCGAACTTTTTGTAGCTGCTGTTTGCTTGCATTTCAGTGTCCTTTGCTTGGTTAATTTCATCCCGCTTTACTAATCTCAAAATTGTTGAAAAAAATGGGTGATTTGTATGTAAATAAATTAACAATTAACATAACAATTTTAAACATAAATTATAAGTAATATAATTCAACAATAATATAAACATAAGAAGAGGGTTAGGAAAGTAAGTGTTAGGAAATCACATCAAGGGCGCTATTTTAAAGTCGTGTTGCTTCTCCTTCATGCGGGTACTTTCGACTCTACACGACTCCAAGATAAAACCAATATGGCTCACACCGATTCTTCTTCTATGGGTATGCCCACAAGAAGATAAAGAACGAACATTTATCAAGTTGCCAAAACTATAGGAATATAATATAAAAAATATTTGGAGTATTTTTGTATTCAAATGTCACAAGTTGTGTTTTCATGTTGTGCCCAAACTATAAAACCTCCTCCCTTTTTATAGTCTACAATTTAAACCCTCACACTAATGAGAATAAATTCAATTAAGGTGTAAGTTAAAATATATTATTATGACTTTTAATTTTCTATTAAATCTGAATATTAAAATAGAGGAAAACTGAAAATTAAAAACGATTTTAAGTTTTGAAATTTTAAAACTTAGTTAAAACAAAAATGTAGAACTTATCATAAAGAATTCAATTTGTCAAAAACTTTTGACTCAAAAACACAATTTCCATGCTATAAACTCGGCTTTAATAGGCTTATAATTATCCAATCATAGCCATGATAACAGTTAAAGATCCACCAGCTCCTTACATGTGCACTTCTTCGAACCTCCTCATAGGGAAACATCAATGGGGGTGTTTATCCACTCTAACCGTACGAGGTATTTAGTTTTGACTTTTCATACACTTTAAACTGTGTCATGCTACTTGTACAAAATTAGATTACAAAATTGGTTTACAAAATACGTGATGACAACATTTTTGTCAATAATTTAAAAAATAGTTTTTGAAATCAATGACCTAAATCTTGCCACATCATTTTGTCAATACACTTTTGTAAACCACATTTGTACAAATAGCATAATTGCTGTAAAATTAAAAGAGAACTCTTACAAGTAGAATTTGTTGTCTAAGAAAAGGAGCCCAACACATGAGTTTTGAGGGTATGTGGCTAACTTATGTTCCAATCGACATTGAAGGATTGAGAAGTAATATGGTGGGAAAGATGGATTTCAAAACGGTCGGATAAATAGGAACTTTCACTTCTATAATTGACTAGTTTGAGGCACGTGTAGTATAGTTGGCTATGTAATAACGTTGACTGATTTTTGGTTATTTTTGGAGACACCACTAATTAAGTCTTATTTAGCCAAACTCATTCATTAGAAAACCTTGAAGCTAAAACGAAAAATAAACAAATAAAAAAAAAAGAAGTTAGAAATAAAAGGGGAAATTATTCATCATAAACAACCAATATAATTCAATTCAAATTTAAAAACACTCATACACTAACAAACTATCAAGATATTGTTGTTTTTTCTTTCTTCCTCAATTTTCTTGAAATACAAACTTTTAGAGGCTTTGCATATCACATTTTAAGTTTTTTTAGGGTGGATAGAAAAGAAAAATTAACAACTATGATTTCACGTTTAATAATTTAGGATAATTTTTAAATTTAAACTTAATCGACAATATATTTATTACTATCACATTTTAAGTTTTTTTAAAAAATTTAAATCGATCCAAATGGATATTCATATTGTGAAATATCGATTCAAACGTTGTAGAAAAAATAAAGTTCGAAAAAAGAATATTGAAATGAGGTTGAGATTGAAAAGAAACATAAACAATCACGACTTTACGTTTCACAATTAATGTAAAATTATTTTTTATATTTAAAATTTATTGACCATATATTTATTATGGCCGCACTTCAACATTTTCAACAAATTTTAAATCGTTTAAAACACATATTTGTAACTTAAAATACTGAACGACACGTTAAAAAAATTTGGATTAATTTAAGATAAAAATTAAAGAAAAATGAAATTGAAAGAAATTAGTGCGAGTATGGGGGTTGAAGATTGGTAGAAAAGGAAAATTAACAATTATGATTTTACGTTTAATAATTTAAAATAATTTTTATATTTAAACTTAATCGACAATATATTTTATATTATCACATTGTAAGTTTTTTTTTAAAAAAAAATTAAATCAATCCAAATGGATATTCATATCGTGAAATATTAAATTAAAAGTTGTAGGAAAAATGAAGTTCGGAAAAAGAGCATTGGAATGTGGTTGAGATTGAAAAGAAACATAAACGATCACGACTTTACGTTTCACGATTAATGTAAAATTATTTTTGATAATTAAAATTTATCATGACCGCACTTCAACATTTTCAACAAATTTTATATAATTTAAAACGTATATTTGTAACTTAAAATACTAAATTAAACGTATATAAAAAAAAAAATAAACTTAGCCGAGCCGGACTCGGGGCTTGTGAACAGTGATTTCAAAACTCACTCTTTTATTATAGTAGGATAGGATAGGAAAAGCATGACTTGGAGCGAGCATTCAATCTTAGCGAGAGAATCGACTTGACGGAGAGGGACTTTAAACGTGATTAATAAAATGACTTTTGAATATATTGTTGATGATAAGAAGGAGAGGATTTATAATCTGAATCAATATTTTACTTCTATAATTATTTAAGCTTTTTGTAAGTAAAAAACATTTATATTAGGTTTATTAAACTTATAAAGTGTCATCAAACTAAGTCTGGTAGGTTACGCGTCATATTCCACGGAAACGTAGTGCACAAATGGACCATTTAATTGCCAAAAGAGCCTCTATCAATGGGAAAAGAATAAAAGAATGTAGAGGCTCTGTTATATATGCTGGCTCGATAATTTAATTGATTCTATTTCTCATTTTAGAATATCTTTTAACTAAAATAAATAAAAGAAAATTGATATTTTGTAGTGATGCATATTGATATTTTGTAGTGATGCATATTGATATTTTTCATTTTAAGTAATATATATAACCAAAGATATTTAATGATAAAAGAAATGCACATGTAAGGATGATGTCATGGATGATCACTTTTACATGGACTATAGTGAGCCTTCATGTCATTTGTCATGAAGACTTTAAGGTAGATTCAATGAGAAGACTTTGAAATTATTTTTGAAAGCTTAGCTATAATTATTAACTTGATAAATAAATAAATAAACAATTATTAAGCCATTGACCTACCAACTTATAGTCAAAATAATTATAATCTTTTTGACCCAAGTTATCCAACAATTATTAATTTGAAATTCTTAAATTTCACCTGTCTGAATATAGATTTTTTCAATCTACATTTTCAATTACTTGTAATCAATACTTTCTTCATTAAGAACATCATATTCGTGGTTACTTTGCATTTTTTATGATGAAATTTAGTCGCATTAATCGGTAGATAAATTGGACTAAGTATGTTGGAGTGAATTTGAATAGACATTAGATAATTACATTCGGTCCCTGTTTGGTTCGGATTAAAATCAGATCTTAATTCAAATCAAAATTAAACAATTAATGTTAACCACATCTTTCATGGGTCCCACGACTTTTCAACCACACATTTCAAATTTTTTTAAACACAATCTACTAAAAATCTAATTTTAATTCCCACCAAGCACCCTCTCAATCTAACATGCCGAATATATTGTAGATTCGTGACAAGTGAAAACATAGAAACCATAATGTATATGCTTTCCAAATTATGATGATTTTATTATTTTGAAAAGGTGGAGGACTAAAGTAATATATATATATTTAAACTTCAAATTTTGGGTTAAATATTTAGATATTATTAAAGTGATGAAAAGTAAATCAAAATTGGGCTCATTGGATAGCTCGTATTTAATCATCTATTTTAGGTTCGAGATAAAGTCAATTCGAATAAGTCAGTTCCACTGTATTGTAGTTTGAAGAAGTTATTAAAAACTAGTTTTTCAATTGAATTAAAACAAGGAATGTGAATGGAGCTGCCATAGTGTGGAAATGTTTTATTTTTTATTTTGAGTTGTATGGGTTAGTTGGCACGTGTTTGTTGTTGGGGGATAGTGTGTGTGTGTGTGTTTGTTTTTTTTTTTTTTTTAAAATTGGGATAATGATTGTAGTACTTTGTATGGTGGTTCTGGTGGAACACGGTACTTGTGGTACAATTGAATAAGTCCAACCTCTTTTTCAACTTTAAATACGAGGTTTTATTATTGGGTGGTGCTATGGGTACATTGGGGTGTCCATAAGGGTGTCCATAATGGACACCCGGCACCCCCCTATTGGATGGAGTGCCGGACCCACAAGCACTCCATCCAATAGGGGGGTGCCGGGTGTCCATTATGGACACCCTTATGGACACCCCAATGTACAAGAAGACTTATTCTTTATTATTTGCACCACAGAATATATAGACACACATACATGCAGCGGATAAGTAGTAAATAAAGATTTGACGCGTGGCTTTGGTTTTTTCCCATCAAATTTATTTGATATAATAAAATAGAATTGCGAGGTGCAAGTAATTTGTCACATTTAATTAATTTCTTTATGTCGATAAATATTATGCTAACCAAAGTTATGATTTGATATGATATGACTATCGGTACTAAATATATGATATTTATTGAGCTTTTATCGGTTTCTAAAGATATGATATGACGATATAATATTTTTGATGCATGATCTAATATTTTTTTATTATGGATTGCACTATTATTTGCGTCTTACTGAGTATTCTTATTTACTCACAATTTTCTTTACTTCCATGTTAGAATGGATCGTTGAATGGTGGGCGATGAGTTGCAGTCGTTGTACTCAGATTCATTGGACTTAATAAATTAAATCCGGTATAACGTGATTATAGATTTTATTTTCAATATTTATTTTAGTTTTATTATTATGTGAATTTATTATTTAGGGTTTGAGACATGTTTTATTTGGTTATGTTTTCTATATGTTTGTTTAATATTTGTGAAATAAAAAATTTCATGTGGTGATGTTTGAAATGTTTATTTAATTACAAAATGAATAAGATATGGTGTAGGAAAGCCCTCATTTTTTTTTTAAGAATATGAAATTATTCTATATAAGAGTGAGTAAACTAATGTTACATAATTTTATATTTATTGCATGTCATTTTTTTTTTTTAAAGTTTAAATGAAACTTTTAGTAACGACCTAAATATTAAAAATTTGGATCGTGACAGAGCTTTTACACGTTAAATCTACGCAAGTACTATAGAAGGTATAATTTTCAAAACCAGATTGTATATACAATAAGAACCCACCTGGCCAAACCTAGCCTAAATTCGGTTTTACTCTAGAGAATTAATCTACTTCGTCAGATGAAATAGTTCAGAAGCAGTTTTAGAAGATGAGTTGGAGAGAAATAACAGAATAAAAAAGTTGAGTATATTTTAAAATGTTCAATAATATAGTGTCATGTGACATTATATAAATTTTAATGTATATATAGAAATATTGTACTCTAAAATATATGCTCATTAAAAGTCGTCACAAAGTCATAATTGAAACTTATTGTAATGAAATTAGCAAATATATTTCACAAATATATCTTAGGTTTCACACGAGGTTCCTGTAATTATAAGTTGCCTATGCGAGGTCAATAGAATCGAATTTTGATGTATTCTTTATTTATAAATATCTCCACTTGATTAGCCTAAAATTGTTAAATTCTTTATTTCACGTCAACCAGCGTGGGTGACTTCTAATGGAAAAATACTAGATGTACATTGGAGTGTACATAAGGGTGTTCATAATGAATATCCGGCGCCCCCTATTGGAGAGAGTGCCGGTGGATACTCGGATGTACACCCCAATGTACAAGAAGCACAACTCGACTTCTAATACATCAATACTAGAACAAAGACCGGCACTCCCTCCAATAGGGGGCACCAGATATCCATTATGGATACCCGAATGTACACCCCAATGTACAAGAAGCACAACCCGACTTCTAATACATCAATACTAGAACAAATTGAGTTTTCAACATCTTATTATAAATTGACAACATAGCAAAAGACTAGTTTAATTTTATCCATGTCATTTTATCAAACATTGTTACAAATTATCGTTTTATCGAACATTGTTACTAATTACATGTATTATTAACTTGTTAGATGAATATAATTATTCTTTCAATAAATCAATTTTTGTCCTTCAATTTACTCTCAAATGCAATTGGTATGTCTCACCACCGAGGCTCCAAATGAAGATCACTTCATAGCCCACCTAGAGATACAAGTTAAAGCTGACATGGTCAACAAATATCCCAATTGGTCAAAGTAAGGAAGTTAAAGAAGAAACTTTAAGCTTTATGTCGCGAAACTCTTTACACCGAAGACCCATCATCCGAATCTCCCTTTGGTTGAAGCCCTTATTGTCTTTTTGATGATCTTCTGGCAATCTTTAGGAGTGATTGATGTAATATTT
Source organism: Fraxinus excelsior (assembly GCA_019097785.1). NCBI lineage: Eukaryota > Viridiplantae > Streptophyta > Magnoliopsida > Lamiales > Oleaceae > Fraxinus > Fraxinus excelsior. Next base: position 11,295,730 of record CM032623.1, on the reverse strand, counting down.
ACAATAATGAATGTCAGAATTATCAGTCTAGGATGTAGGGCGGTGATCCATTATCAATGTATTAAATGATAGCAGATTGAGTGATGTGAGGCTTCGACCTAGGAGATGAGTTCACATAGTTCTTATCCAATGGTTACCATTTCGACCATAACTTTATAAAAATACAATTCTTGTAATATATGAAACTAATGCAACTCTTTACACTTCAAACCATACTTTATCTTCTCTCTTGTCTATTCCATATTTATAGACTTGAGTTTAGATTATTTTCATTTTGGTTAAGTTGTTTGCGATTGTCTGTTAAATATGCAATCATTTTTGATAATATTGTCGGTGCTCAAACATTTTGTCTCGTGTCGTAGACAATCTCTCACGCCCATAAATATTATCCTTTCCTGTACAGATCATTGGTTGAAATGTGTTGGAGTTTGATTGTGTGGACACGAATGAGCCAGACATATGTTGTCCATGTAACCATTACAAAAAAATTGGATCAAAAGATTGACGTTGTTTGTGAAAAACCACATATCCAACCACGAATTACCCGTGGAAAAAGCTGTTAATGAGATATATTTTGGAGCGAATTTCTTGCCTTAGAAGAAAAGAGGTTGTTCTTGAAAACACAACAACCAAATATTCCAAGAGGAACTGCTTGTTAGATTCCAATATATTCCTTGAAAAATGAATATCATCTACATAGAAAAAACCAAGTTACTTTTGGAGAAAAGACATTACTATGAGTTCTGACAATGAAGAGTCAGCGCCTCGGAGAGCCTGGAACACCTTAAAAAAGGAGAACCCTCACATGCTGCTCTAGCAGCCTGCCATCGATTTCATTAGCAACATCAGTGATATGTGTCTAGAATAGTCGCCAAACTCACTAAGGATGTGGCCATTATGATCACAAATATGAGGGATATTACTTAGCAGAATATTGCGTTGCAAGAACTGCTTAGAAATATACAAGGCCAGGGAAGATACCCAATCTCCCTCACACGCAGCTTGAGGAAATGCTTTATTTCGCTACCCTCCCCTAGTTCCGCAAGGGAATTACTATCATGGCGAAGAAGAAGTCAAAAGCCAAATGACTAATTATCAACATTATCCTAGAGATGAGGTCCTTCAACAGAGAGAAGTTAAGGTAGATACATCTACCAATGATGTCACGGATTGGCCAATGAGGTCCCATTCAACTTTCCTCCAAATTATGAACTGAAAGACATACCTCAAAGATCTATAAGTATCTTTTGAAAGACAAAATGAACTCATTCATGGCAACCTACCTCAAAATCCTCCACTTAGGAATAGGTGCCAAAAGAGGGCAGAACATGTCAAGAATCAAGCGGTCTATCCCAACCACCTTGGGAACCTCAAGTCAGAGATGATGGAGATTTTGACAAATCACAAAGGTCTTGCAACATTAATGACGATGATGATAACTTTCCATTTTCTCAAGGACTTAGGGACACCTCTATCCTAAGCCACTTCATGTTTCTTAACTTTCCCAAGTATGATGGAAGAGCGATCCAGCGAAGCACCTTAACAACTTCAAACCCCACATAAACCTAAGAAGTTTCACTCCCACCATAAAATATAGAGCCTTCTACTTGACTCTAAGTGGGGCAGCTGAAGTATGGTACACTAGACTTCCAGAAGGGAGTATCAGAAGTTGGTTAGATTTAAAAAAAGCTTTCCTTAAGTGCTTCGCAACTAGCAAAGAAGGCGAAGGGCTAATACAGCACCTCCAATAAATGAAGCAGCAATAAGGAAAGTCATTGAAAATCTTTTTATCCTATTTCACTGATGAAATGACCTACTGCGTACAAGTTACCGACAAGGAAACACTATTAGCCTTGAGGGAGAGGGCTCGACATGATTTCTCTATTTTGGAGAAACATGCAAAATAAGGATCATACCAATTATGACGACCTACTAGAAATGATAAGGTCCAAGATTATAAATGAAGAATTGAAAGATTGTCACAATATGGCCAACATGGGACTCCCACATCGTCAAAGATAGTGAAGAAGAGGCCTCACCTCCGATTTGATGGAACACCAGGTTGGACAATCATCTATTCTGAACTCAGGACAAGCACCGACTATAGCAACTCTAAATGCAGTTCTAGCTTTGGCTTATGATGAAGTTAACCTCAGTGTTGAGATATACTAAGGAAGGTCCAGCCAACAATTTTCCCAAAGAAGAAGGGGTAGAGGGAGAAGTTTTGAACCTAGAAATAGGGGCGAGACACCCCTCTACCGTACCTACCACCACTTCTATAGTTATAACACAATTGACTATATGAACATTGCCTTACACCCACAACCTGATAATCAAAGAAGGAACATACGTCCACAAAGAGATGCATCTCCTTCTAGGCAGGATCAACAACCTAGGAGAGCTAAGGTCAGACGTCTCATTCGAAATAACTCTCCTCAAAGACGAGAAAATGACATGAAGTGGTCTAAGGAAGGTCAATGATAAAGGAGAGCCCTCCATCTAACACTGATTGTGGACTATAGATGGCAAAAAAACCCTACAAAATTGAAACCCGTGGGCCCCGCCCGAATAAGGCGGGGATTACCGGCTTAATCTGGTATTCGGGACGGGGACGGGGCAGGACCATGGGCTAACCTTATGAGCCCCCCTTGTATGGCTTAACTGGTGATAGCATCATCTCAAGGGGGAAAATCATCCAAGCTTGCCCCAATGACATTTTTCCACTCTCACGAATAGATCAGCTCATTGACTCCACTGTTAGGCACAAACTACAGAACTTCATGGATGCCTACTCAAGCTATAATCATATCCCAATGTAGCTGATGAAGATCATATGTCCTTCATAACATACATTAGTCTTTATTGCTATAAGGTGATGCCTTTTGGATTGAAAAACGCTGGGGTGGCCATATAATTGGTGACTGTCTCTCGAAAATTGAGGTCATACTTCAAAGTCCACACCATACAAGTGCTAACAAATTTCCCATTTAAGCAAGTACTCCAGAAGCCTAACTCTTCGGGAAAGATGATGAAGTAGGATGTAGAACTTAGTGAGTTTGACATTATTTTTAAGACAAAGTTGCGATCAAAGGCCAAGCTTTAGTAGATTTTGTAGTGGAATTCATCCGAAGAGAAATGGAATCTACCAAACCTCCCACCTAAAACCTTTTTGTTGTTGATTCTTTTGGAGACGCAAGCACTATAGCATGAGTGGTCTTAGTAAGCCCAAAAGGGTATAAACTTAATTGTGTTATGAGGTTCGTATTCAAGGCTACCAACAATGCAGTAGAATACGAGGCCCCTCTAGCTAGCCTTAGATTTGCCAGAGAGATGTAAGTGAAGAGGTTAACTATCAGCAGTAATTTGCAGTTGGTAGTAAGTCATGTTAATTGTAATTTCTAGGCCAGGGATAAGAGTATGGTTGCATGTCTGAAGTTGGTAATGGAATTTGTTCCAGATTTTGAAAAGTTCGAGTTAGCATAGATTCCATGCATAGAAAATGCCCATGTTGACGTTCTTTCGAAGCTAACAAGTAGTAAAGACTCCGAACTACTTACTATTGTACCTATAGAATATCTCCCTAGACCTTCCACTTCCAAAGGTGAAGAGGTGATGTGAGCGAATATACTCTTCCATGGATACAGCCCTTCATAATATTCTTCAGGGATCAGGTACTACCCTCTGATAAAGAGGAAGCGCAGAAGCTCAGAACATGAGCATCATATTTTGTTTTTCAAGATATGAACAGTATAAGCAAGGTTTCTCCCTACCCATCCTTCAATGCATAGGTGGCGAGCAGGCCACCTACGTGTTCCAAGAAATTCATAAAGGGATTTGTGACAATCATACATGAGAATGGGCTCTGGCACAAAAAGTGTTGAGGTAGGGGTACTTTTTGCATACATTGAAAAAGGATGCACATCAGTTTGTTAGAAGATATGACAAATGACAATGCTTCACTACAATACAAAGACAACTTTTCCAGGAGCGAAGTTTTTCTCCAACTATTGACCGTTTGTTAAATGAGGAATTGATTTCATAGAACCCTTACCTAAGGGATGGCGTGCCAGCTTCACAATCGTCGCTATTGACTACTTTACTAAGTAGGTGGAAGTTGAGCTTTGGCTAAAATAATTAAAACAAACACTTCCAAATTCTTATGGAAGAACATTATTTGTAGGTTTGGCATCCTCCACTCAATTGTGTCTGATAATGGGCGACCGTTTGATAACAAGAAAGTCAGAGACTTATGCGAGGAACTAAGAATCAAGAAGCACTCCTTCACCCCCACCATCTTCAGCCAATGGGTAGGTGAAAGTCGTCAATAAAACCATTAAGTATACCTATAAAAGAAAGTTGGATGCTTCCAAAGGAAGCTAGGGTGGATGAGCTACCCCAGGTCCTATGGGCTATCAGAACCATTAGTAGGATGGCTACATGAGATACTCCTTTTTCTATGGCTTATAAGGTAGAGATTATGAGTCCAATCGAAGTAGGTTTACCATTACTTCATCACTTACAATTCAATGAAATATCTAACGATAAGTTGAGGAGGTGCGAACTGGATTTAAAGTTAGCTGCCTACCAACGAAAGATTACCCGGTACTACAATTCTAAAGTCAATCAGAAGTCATTTCATGTAAATGACCTTGTATTGTGAAGAGTATTCATATTCTCTAAAGAGCCAAGAGTAGGGACTCTTGGTCCAAATTGGGAAGGTCCCTACCGTATCAGAGAAGAGATTTACCCTGAAACCTATAGAATCTAAAATCTGGATGGTAAGACACAACCTTATCCTTGGAATGCAAAACACCTGAGGTACTATAAGCAGAAGTGTGTAAATATTGTGTACAATTTATTTAATTCAATGAAAATAGCCTAGTTAATTTTTTTGGAAAGAAAAGTGTTTTCCAGTGATAAAGGTCCTGGGAGAAACATCTGTCTAACGAGTCATCCACTAGATAGGAAAGCGTAGGCACTTTGACAAAGAGATGAATCCCAAAGGGGACCACCTCCTTACTTGCCGAAGTGGATAACACATACTCCCAATGACAAAGTTCATGGGGGAAGCCTCTACGTGGATGAATCATCCAACCCCATGTTGAGGAAAGATAAAGTAAAAAATGCATATGAACTTTTAACATTTGTACAAATTACGATTAAAACAAGCCTTAGCAAGGAAAAAAACACATCGAAAAGAAATAACATAAATGAAATTCAGTAAACACAAGTTGAACAAAAGAAATTTTGTTCATTGAAGTCTCTTACATAGGGGGCTGAGCCATTTTCATTGGAGAAATAAAAAAAATTACTATAAAAGCCTAAGCTAAGCAGGTAAGGGAGGGGGATCGATGCTAGAAAAAGGGACAATGGCTTTGGGGCCAATTGCTTCAAAAGTCGTGTTGTCATCTGCATCCTCATCATTTTCTAATTTAATCGCATGGTTGTCATCTATTGGAGTCTGTGGCTCAACTTCTTCCAAAAACTCTGACCTTTAACTCCGAGGTGTTGAAATTGTGGGAGTGCACCTCAATCCATTCCACAACTTTGGTGTATTCATACCTTCGCCAGTATTTTTCAAAGCGTTGATACTCGTCATTTGAGTGGAAGTTGTCAATGTACTACTTTACAACATCATCACACGCAGACTGGGCTTCTCCCCTCCCTGGAGCCAAGCTCCCACACTTGCTGCTTTAAGGTAGTGTTATCCTTATTAACATTTCCAAGGCCTCAACGGCTATTTTCTAATGAGCATCGGAGGTTTCCACTCACTAGGTAAGAGAAGTCACTTCACTTTAAGATAAGTAGACGTCTTTTTTCAGATTCTCAATCTCTACTAAAGCAAAAACGAACTTCGTGGCCTCCTTAGCCTACTACTTTTTGACGACCTCGGCTTTAGACTTGGCTTTCTTGCCCTCTTTTTTTTTTTTGCTTGGGATGCCTTATTCAAAAATTCTTTTTTCTTCTTCTAAAGGTTTTTAAAGAGGACTTCAGCCTCTATGGAGTCTTGAAAAGCTCTTCCTATCTGAATTACTATTGTGGCAAACATGCCATCGAATCACTAGTCTCCATAAAAGGTTTGCCACCTATTTGTCAAGTACTTTTGAAATGTGGCAGTTGCAATCTAAATCTTGGGAATAAGCATGGATAGAGCCTCTGGGACCAATTGGTCACTCCTCTTATACAGTGAGAGCTTGGTCCGAGGAGCTGCATCGGAGACAGTTGTTGAGCCGCTCAAGGTCTTCAATCTCTTCAATGGTTCTTGCCTTAAATGCTCCACAATAGTTGGCTTCTTTTGCCCCATTGACCCTAGCAACGGTGGCCGCCATCAATATTTCTCTAGCGGGGACTTCGAATCGAGGTCGTGGGCTGACCATTGAGTAAAGATGGCAAAAAAACTCAAAAAATACAATACTCGCGATGTAGATTACCCACTTAATCGCGTACCCCGCCCCGTTTAATTTTATTTTTTTAGAATTCAATACTTTAAATAAAAAAATTCACGAAATCTCATTAGTTCTAATAAAAAATGGAAACTAAAATTATCTAAAAATATATGACATAATAAAAACCTTAGTTTCAAATATATTTGAATAATTTAACTCTTAAAAATAAGTAAAGATTAAAAAATATATTTTTGTCTTAGTCTAATGAATGATGTCAATAAAATGAATTATCAAAAACTTAAAAAAAATAAACGGGATAGTAAACGGGGCCCCGCCCCGCCTTGCCTTAAACGAGTAATGGGGTAGGAAATTGTTTGGCGGGACGGGGGTGGGGGAGGTTGCCCCAACCCCACCCCATCTCATCTCGCCCCGTTGCCATCATACCATTGAGCCCACATTTCCAGTAGATGAGAATGTAAACTTCTTTTTGGGGACCTTCTCCACTTTATTTTTCACCTATCGTCGACAAGAAGTCACCCGTCTCCCTCGCAACCAGCAACTTCCTTTCTAATCTTTTCTACTTGGTCCCTCACTTACTTTGCTGCTATAGATGAGGGCTTGAACCCTTCTTCCTGATAGTGGAGGTGATAGCAAGGATGGAGACCATGTATGGGGTGGGATGCCTTATCTTCTTGAAATTTTCTGTAAACTAAACAGAGTGTCATTGCGATTTACCCACTACAACAGTTAAGAGATTTCCTACTAAGAAGTTACCTCTTCGAGCCATTAAGCTAAACTCTTCAATAAATTGCTTCGAGTTAATCAAACTGTCAAATTCTCTTGAGGATAGATGACAAAGGTAAATGTCCTCTATAACACCAGATTCTGCTTGAGTCAACTCAAAGCGATCTACTGATCCTACGACAATATGAAAAGGTCAAAGTTGAAACAAAAGTCTAAAAAAACAAACACTCACTAGTCTAGTATTGTCCCCTGACCGAATACTAGGTCTCTTTCCATTCCTTGATGAAGAAAGAGAGGCCTATGACAAAGGGAGAATGTGCCCCTTATGGATACAAGGAGTACCAACCATTGGAATCCCCTTTACCGAGGACCCTAGGTTGGAAGACATGAAGGGGCATATCTTCACCTAGGGAGGTCTCCTTCCGCAAAAAGTAGGTCCCACTAGTTAGGCTCGTGCTTTTGGGACGAGTTGGGTAGGTGTCAGCCCATACAACCTAAGAACGACTCTAAAGAAAGGATGAAGGGATAGAGAAGTCCCCCTTCAGAAGAAGCTCACAACCAACAACACTCTACTGTCTAGGAAAGTAGGCTCGCTCTTCAAGAGACGGGGCTAGGAGTTCGATACATAGGCAATGCATCATTTCTCCCTAATATCCACAAGATTGGTTGCATTTCTATTTGAAGGGGTTTTCCTTGTGAGCAAAACACTTTGACCAACCCTAATGGCTTGAACAAGGTCAATAGTATTGGTTATTGTAATCCCCATCTCAGAAGCTACACTAATAATATCTAAGTCTACTCATCAAAAAGTGAAGCAGCTATGAAATTCAAAATCAATGGAGTTGAAAATACTTATGAAATTAAACAACAAAATTACTAAATAAAAGTGGCCAGAGTTCGTGAAAGTGTCCAGAAGAAATTATTCTTGTTCGCGAAAGCAAATTGATTTTAACTCAAAACTGTTGCCTTTTATAGGCTGAGGTTATCAATCTCAACCGTTGGATTTGGATCTTAACCATCCAACTGTTCATTTGAAATTTAATCCGAGCCATCTATATCATTTGCCGTTTCTTATTTTATGGTCCAAATCAGAGCATCTGATTTACGCGCACACGCTTGCAGCAGTCATCATTGCTCATTAAATACGGCGATGGTTGCATGTATAGAAAGTAGAACCTTTTCAGCTGTCTTTTTCTTAAAAACGTACAGGACATCAAATCATTTGAGGGCAATAATTAAAGATGCCTCGTGTTCCTGACGTTTCAAAAAATATGCCCTTTCAGAATTAATGCATTACAGTCTCAGCAAATAGTAGAGATGCACTACTTCAGCTTTGACATGAATAGCTTTGACATTGTTTCAGATGCGCAAATTCACTTCGGAGCAAACAGCCTCGAATTAATAGACCTCAACCGATGCTTCACAACGTTTACCAAAAACTCAGAAACTTTAAAGTACACAGTTTCGGACGACACCCTCAATAAGTTCTTCTAGTAAATTATAATAATTTTACTTTCAAATTCAAATTATAATATAAATATTTATATTTAGATTTGGAGGACTATTGTGGTGCTTTAAGAATGACTATCCCAACAAAAAATTTGATAATAGAAGGTCATGCATTACATGAATAATCATGCATATACTTGGGGGATTGTTGTTACGACTCGCCACCAAGGCTCCAAATGAACACCACGTCATAGTCTACATGTAGATACAAGTCAAAACTGACAAAGTCAACAAAGACCCCAATTGGTTAAAGTAAGGAAGTCAAAGAAGAAACCCGGAGCTCTTTGTCCCGAAACTCTTCACATAGAGACCTCCAATCCGAAACTCTCTTTGATTGAAGCCCTTACTGTCTTTTAGATTATCTAAGGACACTCTTCAGGAGTGATTGATGTAACGTTTGTAATAATGGATATTAGGATTGTCAGCCTAGAATGTGGGGGTGGTTGACCCATTGTCAATATATTAAATGCATAGTTGACTGAGTGATGTGAGACTTCGACCTAGGGGATAAGGCCACGTGATTCTTATCCAACGGCTACCACTTCGGCCAGAACTCTATAAATAAGCAATTCTTATAACATTTGAAGCTAATGCAACTCTTTACACTTCAAACCATACTCTATCTTCTCTCTTGTCTATTTCATGTTTATTGTCTTGAGTTTAGATTATTTTCACTTTTGTTGAGTTGTTTGAGATTGTTTATTATATATGCAATCATCTTTGATCATATTGCCGGTGTTCGAACATTTTTATCTCATGTTGTAGAGCATCGCCCACATCCATAAATATTATCCTTTCATGTCCAGATCGCTAATCGAAATATGTTGTAATTTGCTTGTGTGAACTCGACATCTGTTGTGTATGTAAACATTGCCAAAAAAAAAAAGGGTCAACAGTAATCATCAGCTTTTTCCCCTCGAAACGAGACTTCCCCACCTCCCCCAACACATTACCTTTACCTCGCACTTCCCCGTGACTTTGGGGGCAGAAGGGTGATGGTTAAATTGTAGGATAAGGAGAGAACTTAAAAAGGAGTATTCAAAATATTGTGGAGCACATAAAAGTTTTGTTTATGCACTTGAAAATAGAGGAAAATGAAAACGCATAATTTTCGTAAATAATTGGATGACTTTTCGTGAACGGCCACAAAATCCCATGTTAGTTATTGAGATGAAGACGAGACTAAATCCCTAAATTTCACAAATAGTAATAAGAAATGATTTTGTCTCCGCCCCCACATAATATTCATCTCACGTGAACATGTTTACTAGAGTGAATACACAATATATCTATCATATTTTTAAAGAATTATGTCCAATCTTTATTCATTTAGTGTGACGTGCCTATTTTCTTTCCCTTTTTTTTTTTAGGTTTGGGGGGGGGGGGGGGGGGGGTGGGAATAGAAAATTAACCCGTGAAAAGAAAGATAAAAAGGGAGAGCAGTTTGCATGGTAAAAGAAAACACCTTTGATAAATCTGGCCTCCGTTTAATCTTTCTCCTTTATTAGATGTAAATACAGAAAACGAAGAAACTACATATGCCGTAAATATGTTTTACAAGAAATCAAACAGACTTCCAACACTCTTCATCTGAGACCATTAAAGGGAACGAGGTTCCACCATTATATTGTTGTTAGCATCGCAATTATTATGAAAATCCAAACTGCTTATGAAATCATCGTTCCAGATACTGCTCATGATTTCGTTGTAATTGAACGTTGTAACAAACTCCAAATCTTCAAGCAAATTAGATGAAAACCCGCCACCGACAGAGGTGGTGATGGAGGAGGAGGAGGAAGAGGATGATGGAGATGATGATGAATTTTCACAAGGAATTAGGATTTCATGGGGTTCAATAACTGGGATTTCATCAATGCAAAAATCATTATTGACTTCCATTGAATCAAATGGATCAGTGTCTATGCTTTTGTCCCCATCTTTAGCCTGATCAGTAATGTTTGACTGCAATGGGATGTCAACCATCACCACCACCTCTTCCTTGTTCTGATCTGCCACTTCAGACGGTGGCGGCTGTGACTTTAGTCCCCCAGCTTGTTCATCTTCCGGCAGTTGAATGGTGGTGGTATTTGGCAGTGGCTTGTGGGTGAGAGGATCAATCCCCATCTTTCTTAGCTTTTTCTTGATGTGGGTGTTCCAGTGATTTTTTATCTCATTATCAGTTCTTCCCGGCAGATGAGAAGCAATTTTGGACCATCTATAAAACCATGAAAATCAAGAAAATGATCATAAGTTAAAATGTCCATTTTCAATTAGCAACTAGAAATTATATTATGTTGTAAGTCAACCAAATGAAAAATGGATCCAACGAAAGCTATGATTGGTCAGCTGCATGTGTCTGGCAATATTGCAAAGAATTGCACTAATGATAATCTGTCGGCCACATTCTGTTCTTGAAATATATTTACATTCTTTTCATTAATTGAATTAAAAATAAAAATTGAGAAAAAGCAGGAAATTTAAGCACCTGTTTCCAAGCTGGGAATGAAGATCAATAACAATTTTCTCTTCAAATTCTGAGAGAATACCTCGCTTCAAGTCTGGCCTAAGATAATTTGTCCATCTCAATCTGCAGCTCTTTCCACACCTCAATAGTCCTAAAAGCAAGAAGAAGAATCTCAAATTAATTCTGAAAATAAGCTAAAACTCTCTCTCAACTTATAGAAAAAATTGGGGAAAAGACCTGCAAGTTTAGGGACAGCTCTCCAGCAACATTGGCCATTGGTGAGAATGAAATTTATGAGTTTTTTATCTTCTTCAGCAGTCCATGGCCCTTTCTTTAATCCAACTTTGTCACAGCAAGGTTGCCTTCCCATCTCCAATTTAAGCTCTCACAAACCAAAATTAAGTGATTATACAATTACTACTTATAAGTTGATTTGTTTATACACAAAACAGGAGAGAACTGAACAGACTAGACTACAATACACACCACAACTCCCTATTTATACAAATCAGCACCTCAGTCCACATAGTGAGCCGAAGCACCAAAATTTAAAAATAAAATCTCCCAAGAAAAAATAACAATAAGAGAGAGAGAGAGAGAACACGGTTCTGTTAATTTAGTATGTCGAAATTTTCAGACTGCCACACGTGCAGTGCTGGCCGCCTGCGCATGTTTATAACAGCCTTTGGAAAGCGTCACCTCACCATCCAATCCCATTTTACTTGAATTTTAAGCAAGAAAAAAAAAAGCATGGAAATTAAATGTAAAAATTATGATAAATATTGATCAGTAGAATTGTTGTCATTTTACTTTCGTACCAGTATTTTTGTACACTCCAAAACGGGTCCACATCCGTATGTGCAAAGCAAAACTTACAAGATTTTTAGCCGAAGATTAAAAGAAAAGAAAAGTTAGACAGCATTCACCATTAAGTAACCTTGATAATCAACTATTATTTACATATGTAAACATTTTTGTATTAATTGAAGGATTTGTAAGTTTTGCGGTAAAAAATAATCTATTTGTACAACTTAGATGATAAATTCCATGGCAATATTGTGTGTTGTCAAAAACCTAGTGGCTACAAAAACAAGTTTATGTGAAAACTGTCCACTGAATAAATATCACGTGGCATATATTTGGACTTCACATCGACTCTTTCATCGTCCTTATACTTTATCCTATAGACGAGTCATGAACAAAATTCGAGAAAGTAGTTCCCTTGTCATAAATGACTAACTCTCTAGGTTAATTAATTCGGAAACTCATTCAAATACTATAAATCACTCTCGTAATAAATTCATTCAATCTAAACAGATTATCAAATAAAAATTATTTAAGATTGCATTTGACCATTTTATAAAGAGAAATAGTAGTAAATTTCACGGAACATGTAAATATAATGAGTAATAATTATAAGTATAAGACTGAAATTAATATTTCAGGATAGAATTTATAAACCAGTCATAAATTTGTAAGGCTAATACTTTACTCAAAATAGTCAAAATAATGGCACTGGAGATGTACTAAGGTCAAAGGCAGTTACAAACAAGTATGATACCTATGAAAATATGAGACGCAACCGTGGTAGTCAACAATCTGTTCCACCTTTACTGTACGGATTAGCATTGAAACTTAGGCGTAGTGTCAAAATCCAAATACCGGATCCCAAACCCGCAATTTGCCTTCCTAATCCATAGTTATTAAGCTCGACCTTGACAAGGTATTGGGTCTCGAGTTATTGGTGGAACCAGTGGGACATTGCATGAAAATCTATATAAAAAAATTAAAGCAAAAACTTTTTAGGCAAAATTATATATTTTTTAAATTATTTTTCATTAATTATTTAATTGTATAAAATAAAGTAAAATATTTGACCAAAGTTTTTATAAAAATTCTTTTAGAAAACATATATTGATATACATGATAAATTTGATACATATAATTTCTTGTACATACTAGAAATTGAAGTACTCTACAACTTCAATGGTGATGAACTAATTGTTTTACTTAGATGTCCAATGTTCAATTTTTTGGATCTCCAATATTTTAAAAGACAAATTTGAAAATCGATCAACTGGCCAAGTTAACTCGGTCAAAATCGCCGGTTAACTCAGGGTCTGGGTCATCGGTTTTCCTGCTCGACCTGCCGATTCGGGTCGGATTTTATAACTATGTTCCTATCTTGATTATGTTCATTGTTATGTTAAAAATATAGTTGATTATAATTATACAACACAACGCAAAGTTAAAAGAACTTTGATAAATCACTTCCACAATCTCCCAAGGATAGATGAGGCATTGTGTTAGAAATACATTCACCATGAGACACCATCTTCAAAATAAAAGAAGATTGTTCATTCAATACTCAAAAATCAAAAGCAATCCCTAAAGCGAGATTCCCGTGTTGTATTGATTAGTTGAAAAAGAAAAAAAGGGTGTCCTCCTCTACACAGAGTGCCACTTGCTTGGACGACAAAGCGACCGGACGCGATTGACTTCTTTATGTCATAAAATTAATTCCGAAAAAAAAAAAAAAAAAAAATTAGGTGAGCCCGTCGAAGAGATAATGAGATTTTCGATTACTTGGATCAAATTTGAAAAAATCTTCCTCACTGAAGAACATTTTTTTATTAAGATCTTCTCGTCTTCCCGTTGAAATTCTCTAGCAAACCGAAACATCTATACGTAAATTATCCAAACTGAAAAACAAGTATTATATTTCATGTGAGGCTATTGAAACGCGGTTAGAAAGAAAGTGTAAGTGGTGGTCGACCATATTTAGTGAACCGACTTCAACTTCAATTTCAATATTTTATTGTCCCTTTGGTGGAAAAATGTCAAACTTTTTTGCTGTCTATAATGGAATTGGACCCAAATATTTTCCGCGTAGCATGATTCCGTTCACACTTTTTTTTTTTTTTTTTTTTTTTTTGGGTTTTTGTGCCTTCTAGATTTATAAACAAAAAATAATATTTTGAATTGGAGTTCTAGACGTTTGTCCTAACTTGTAAACTCGATACTTCATCCGTCCCATTTATATAGGCTTACTTTTCTTATTTTCTTGTCTCAATTATATAGTCTTGTCTCTTTATTAAAAATGTTTTGTTTATTTGCTAACATATCCTTATTTCTTTACTACTTATAATAATAATTAAATGAGGGTAAACTAGAAAAAGGATTCCGTTCACACTTTTTTTTTTTGGGTTTTTGTGCCTTCTAGATTTATAAACAAAAAATAATATTTTGAATTGGAGTTCTAGACGTTTATCCTAACTTGTAAATTTGATAACTCCTCCGTCCCATTTATATAGGCTTACTTTTTTTATTTTCTTGTCTCAATTATATAGTCTTGTCTCTTTATTAAGAATGTTTTGTTTTGTTTATTTGCTAATATATCATTATTTATTTACTACTTGTAATAATAATTAAATGGGGGTAAAAAATAACTTTTTCAATAACATTAAATAAGATTTCTTAATTCATGTGAAAAACAAAACAAGCATATATAAATTAGACGGAGGGAGTATATATTTTTAAGTTAATCAGATTTCAACTTAATTTATGCCTTATTTGATTCTCATTTTCTTCAAAATACATTTTCTCTTTTCTTTTTAACTGCACATTTTTCATTAAAATATTATTACATGTAAATAAAAAAAATTCTTCTTTTTTAACCATACATTTCTCATCAATCTATTATTCCAAAATACATTTTTCAAAAAGAATGGGGCTCGAACACTTGTTATAGGTAAAACCAATATTTGGAGCTACATGAAAGGGGGAAAAAAGGATTTTGAGCTAAATTGGAGTTAGTTTAAAGCAATTGAAGACTAACTCGATGGCTTGGGATTGATGGGAAGCATAAGAGAGCAATTGCAGGAAATTAACAAGTTTTTGGAGTGAAATTCAACTTATGAAAAGTTTGGGGACTGATTGGCACACACTTTCGAAACTTAAGGAGGACCAATCGTGGATGATTATGGAGATTCAGGGACTAACATGGAAGATTTTGAAAGTTGTGGGAGCAATATTGAAGATATAGACCGAAAACGACAAAAATTGCTTAAGAAACTTGAAGCAATGACCTAGATGCAAAAGAAGAAAGTTAGAGGGTTGGGTGACCACGGCATGCAAAATTGAGGTCAACAGTCGGTCACGAAGAACTATAGTTTGCGGTCGGCCAGTGACCTGTCTGGATTGCCAAGGTTTCTATGTTTAATTTAATTCAAGATTTGGTCATATTATGTATACAATTTCCTAGGCAGTTTTGGTCTACATAAAGACCTATTTTAGGTCAAATTGGACCAACAATATGCAGGATATGGGTGGCAACCGAGTCGAGCGGTTCGTCGGCTCGACAAAAAACGAGCCCGAGTAGGCCGCTCACTGGACGAGCTCCTTGTCGAAGACGAGCCTAGCTTGTGGGCTCGTCCTTTTTGCAAGCCACGAGCCACTCGCATAAAATAATAATCTTGATTTTACAATTTATTTTTTACACTACTACATAATTTTCAACATTCAATTTCAATTATTCATAAATGGATCCACAATCATTTATTGAAAACTTGTTTGGTGTCGGAGGCGAAACACCTGTCCAAAGTCAATTTGGAAATGAATTTGCCGATCTAAATGAATTACCCATTCCAGAAAATATTCAAGATTTCGACGTTCATGAAGGTAGTGATCCAATTGATTTCGATGACGTTGATATTGATGCTAGTCATCCAATTGATTTGGAAGTCGATGAAGAACTTGCGATAGATATTTCCGATGCAAGAGTGAAGAGAAAGACGAAGAAGCAGACAAAATGTTAGGACCATTTTAAATTGGTTCAAACTGATAGTGTGATCGGTAGAGTTCCAGAAATTAAAGTTGTATGTAAATACTGTCAACAACGATTGGCATGACAAAAAATCATTGGAACTACCCCTTCAACCGCCACTACAAAACATGTGTGGCCAAACATGGGCTTCTTCCAACTGGTCAAACGTAACTACGTTTTGGTAGTCCAAGCGACGGAGCTACTACTACACCACTTTTTACGTGGATGTATTCAGAGGAGGAAGCTTGAACATGAACTGTGAAGTTCGTTACCGCGACAGAGTTGCCACTAGTAATAGCGAACAACCAACATTTCGTTAACTATGTCAAACGATATCTTCAATCGACGTACGTTGGGGTAAGTAGAAATACTCTTCGTTCTGATACGATTCAATATGTTCTTAATTTAAAGAAACTATTGATTGTGGATTTAGAAAAATATGAGAGTGTGATATCCTTAACTTTAGATATGTGAGAAGTGATTAATAAAAGAGGTTACGTTGCAACTGCACACTATATAGACTCACTATGGGCCTTGTATAAAAAAATTATTGTTTTTAAAATTATTGAGTATCCGCACATGCTAACATTATATTTAATGCTATTATGAATCTGTGGTTATTTATTTCATATTCGATGTGTTTGCCATATTTTTAATTTAATAGTACAAGACGGTTTAAAACACGTAAATGATGAAATTCAACGAATTAGGAATACACTAGTTTATATCATGATTGCACCTAGTAGAAAATAAGCATTCGAAGAATTTTGTGACGAAGCTGGGGTGTTGCATACAAAAACCTTTATTAGTGACATATGGCATAGATGGAACTCCATGTGAAGGTTTCGAAGAATTTTATGTGAAGATTTTGAATATTTAATTACTAAATTTTATAAAAGTAGGCATATGAGAGATGATGACGATACTATTTTTCATCTTTTTGTCGTTTTTTCTGTGAACTTGGTTGTGTTTTCGAATACCTTTTGTTCTTTTCTTCTTCCGTGATATGTAACTTAAAAATTAGTTGGGATGAACATTTTAAGCTAGATTTGAACATTTTTAGTAGATTGTGATAGAAGTTTTTGAAATATGTGGTTGAAAAGTTGTGGGAGTCATGAAAGATGTGGTTAATATTGATTGTTTGACTTTGACTTAAATTAAAATCCGATTTTAATCCGGATCAAACATGACATTAATTTCAATTCTCAAGATTTGCATAGTAATTGGTTCATGTATTGATTTTACTTCTTCTCTTAATGAGTGAGTTACTTCATCACTCATTAATGATTTGTGAATTATAACAAATCAAGAGGTAAGTTATAATAGTAAAATTTGACAATTGGATAAAAGGTGAGGATATATTTTTACTATTGTTGCAATTTTTAATTGCATTTCTAGATAATTTAATGTGTAGATAAGAGTTATTCAAATTCACATAAATATATATTGAGTTAACTTGGCTAGATAGAATCAATTTAAACTCGATGGAGGTAAATTTGATTTAATTAGTCAATTTGACGGAGTATAACTTTACGAATTGAACTTGAGAGGTGAGATAAAAAGGTAATAATTACGGTGAAATTGTGACATTGTATTTGATCGTTTAATATCCACAATTCGAAGAAAACGATTTCGTTTAATTGCTTTTAATTTTCTTAGTTAGCATTAGTTTAAACATAACTATTGTCTGAAATATTGTTATTTAAATTGATATTTGGATAAAGTAGTATTAGCGGGACGATAATTCGAACTTTTTAGATCTACTTTACAACTTATTAATTGACATTGTACACTTGTAATTTTACTCCAAAACGGGTGCCCATTCATTTTCATGTTGATTTAGGTTCTCAAACTTTCTCTTTTAATGCATGTAATGAAAGTTGTTCAACATTCCGTCAAATTATAATGAAGGGTGGTTATATTACCACCACAATTTTTATTTGACACACCACATTTTAATTGTAGTTAAACTCCTCAATCTTTACACATTTGACAATTATTTTCTTAACTTTTCTCCATTGAATTCTTATCTTCGACCTTTTATTAATTAGTATGTCTCGACCTTGACGATTATTTATATCAAATATTTTATTTTCATGCTTTAAAATGAGGGATAAATAATTTTTCACACGTTTTTTTTAAATGTGATGGGAAAATAATTTGTTTACATCATTTTAATGGACTTTTGGATATAAAACCGTTATCAAATAGTTAAATACAATATGAGTTAACAAATGAAAAGTTTGAGAATAAGAATGATATAAAAAATTATTAGAGACAAAAGTGATATAATGAGCAAAGATTAAGAACCTTAAATAATATTAAAATGTGATGTAAAAAATAAAAATCGTCGTGTGAATATAATTACCCTATAATCATCAATTCAAAGGTGCATAATCAATTAAATGAAGTGATTCAATAATCTCACTTTCATTGCATCCTAATGCCATAAAAGGGAGATTAAGTCAAATGATTATTAAGAATTATTTTCTGATACAATTTTTACGTACATTAATTGTTAGCAATCAAAAAATGATTAGTTTGCATACACCATCGTTTTCAAGGTGTTCATGACAAAGATGATCAATTAAACATTTAAAATGACTGCCAATATATCATTTGAAACTTCAATTTATTTGACAAGAAGCAGCCACATATGGTACAAATTAGATTTTGCACTTGTTTCGCAAGCAAAACATGCTGAAAATTGTCCAATCACGAAGAACTAAGGCCATACTTTTTACTTGTTCGATTGCAAACATTTTCCATGGAAAAAAAATTCTCTTTCCACATGGTTCACGCCTCTCTTTTCCTTCAAATAGTGGAATTGGTTTTCCTTGTATTTTTGTGGTAAAAGTTTTTCCAGATTTTTTTTTTTTTTGGCAATTGTAAAAAATTCTAGATACAATGGTAAAAAAAATTTCACTTTTATTTACAATTTCCATACAAGACAAAACCGAACGAATGATATTTGGTATAATAATATTTTTTTTGACAATTGAAACAAATTCTAAACCCAGTGATAGAAAAAAAATTATTACTTTAATGGACAATTTTCATAAAAAAAAATGAAGTCAAACGGACACCAAACTTTTAATATTTTCCAGGTGAAAAATTATATCAATCAAACACAATTAATTACATTTCTCAGTTAAACAAGTTTTAGACAGTTTAATTCCCTATAAAACATTTTCTTTCCACTTATTTTCCACATTTGTAATCAAACGGACTCTAAATTATAGACATGGGACAAATCATTTATTTAAAATACCTTCAAAATATCACTTTGCACGTGTGAGTCATTTACATTTTTGAATCAAAAGTTTTGTACTTGCATAATTTTCATAAATTAATACGTCAATCTACTCTAGAATCATGTTTATAACATGATTCTCATAAATTAATAAGTCAATCTACCGACCGACAATTCTTATAGTTCATTCATCCTAATATGGATCTACCGTTTCTTCAAAAACTGTGATTATCATACAACAAAAAACACTAATTGATAAATATATAGCCGGTGGGAAGGAGAAATCCCCAGAATTTTTGCAGTAGCAGGGGGTCTACCCCCCCCCCCCCCCCCAATTCGTTTGGTTGGGGGAGGGCTTAACTAGGAAGTTAGGGGGAATTTTCTTCCCGTTTGTCAGTTAACAGGGAAGGACGAGGTGGTGGGGTGGATGACGTGAAGAGGATGATAGTTATTTTATTTTATTTTGTTATGATTATGTAAACCATTTGATTAGAAAATAATCAACGATCAAGATTATTTGTCAAATACCTTTATTTACGGAACGCTATATATTGTTACAGTTACACGAGGGAGGATACACAACATCGTTCTCAATTTATGTCACATATTACGTATTATGTAGCTACTACATGAATTCAAAGATTCCAATTCACAAATAATCAACAATATCCTACCAAATGAAAGCCAAAGATACACAAAAGACAAGTATCTTTGGTAGAAACTAACACAGGCTTTTGTCCATATAAAACTCAAAACTTTAGCAAAGTCAAATCGTACTTAATGACCGTTCAATTTTATTCTCTCCAAAATCTGACAAATCGCGTTTTTTATATATTATTTTTATCGTTACTTTTTCTTGATAATAAAATTCGTTCGATGCAGTTCTTAGTTCAATATGATTTTATCCTAATTTTTGGTATTGAACTAAAAACTATATAAAACACGTTAGTTCTTGATTCAATAAAACCACCATTTAGTGAATGCGTCTCTTTTGATGTTATATTTTCATATTCCAAATCAAGTTCTTGTCCAAATATCGATGGTTTTGAACGACAAAACATTTATTGTGGGATAAAAATAAATAAAAATTATAAGCAGATTGGATTTAGGCTCGCCCGCTTATGTCTCCCAATGAGTTAGTGCTTGGCAGCCTTTGATCCATCACAATTTCTTCATCGCCTCGACATGATGTCATGCTGATGTAGGCTTGGGTATTAAAATCGCCTTTTGTTTTGCCACCATTTTTCCCTTTTTTTTTTTTTTTTTTCAAAGGGTGGGTTTGACAAAACTAACTTCGTAGATCATAATAAATTTGAATCAAAGTTTAATTTAATTTTCCAGTAAAATAACGTGACACTCATACGATGTCAGATCAAAAGGGTAAATTGTCCAAATAAACATTTTTATTTTAAAACAAATCAAATATTGACTTCAACTTTCATTTAAAAACTCATATAAGGTAAACACCTCAACGTTCATGAAATCTATCACCTTTTTTCAACTTATCACGACATCAAGCATCACGTAACCATTTAACGTTTAAATAAATATTTTCTATTAGTTGGAGACATGTGTGCAATAAATAATTATTGAGGACATCGATGTCAGACTTACAAAATTTGGGAATCCTGAGTGAAATTTACACAAACTACATAGATAATAAAGTGTAGTAACTTAAATACTTTAATATAAGAGTTTTTTTTTTTTTTTTCCTTCCTTAATAATCAAACATGTACAACGACGTGTCATCATTTTCTCGGTTGTAAAAGTGAAATCCCCACTCAACCAATAGAAATTGTGGATTCAAGGTAATGTATGTATAAAGAAGATTTTCCTTTTCTACTTGGGAATAATGCCAATTCAAGACAATGTTATCTACCAAACCCTTCATCCCATTCAAACCCAAAGTTGACAATAAAGTGATCCAATCCTAACAAACTCAAAAAGAACACACCCCCACGCCCACCCCCACCCCCACCCCCACCCCCGGTAGAGAGAGGGAGGGGGGGGTGATTTAGCCCATGTTTATCATTCATTTTCTCAAACATTATTTGTGTAAACAATATCCACCACATATTCACTTAATAAAATATTCTACACACAAACGAATAAAATTACTTTACTTTTCAACCACACATTTTTCAAAAAATACTATTCAAAACTCTATTTTTTCTTCCAAAATGAGAGACAAACAGACCCTTAATTGTGCTTAGCTTATATTAAGTACCTATGATATGACACATTAATTCACTATCAAATGAATTGATGTGTTATGTCGTTGATGCTTAGAAAAAGTTAAATTCGATACTTAGTTGGGTCTCTTGTGGCAAATGGTGGCAACCCAGTGAAGTTACATTTGGACACAAAATGTAATCCATTATTCCAGGGGCGGACCTAGATTATTTTTTGAGTGGGGGCGAGATTAGGGATGGAGCCAACCCGCTAAAGTTGAAGGGGTGGGGGCCTACGGGGGTTCGGGGGCAGCGCCCCCGAATTTTTTTTTTTTGAGTTGTTGAATAGTTTAAATTTAGTTGCATTTTCCCAACTAGTTCATGTTATATAGGCCATGAACGAAGTCTCTCACCCTGCATCAAACCCATAAATATATTCACTCTGACCATGCAACACTTTTTGCAATCACAGGCGGTCAAAATGAGATTTACATAATATACCAATTCTTCAGCAATATTAGCCACCTGAACTACTACATGGCCAAAATATTTTCCTTTTGAATCGTGGACTCCAATTGTCAAATCATCTTCAAGCCCTTCTGGTAAGCTATATTCAAGTGGAAAGGAAATTTAACCATCCAACTCTATGAGATTGAAGAACATGTAACAAGATTAAAGAGAAAAAGATTACATACAAAACATGAGTTTCATTAGATCCTCGCTGCATTCGAGATAGAAAATAAGCTAAAAAAAAAAAAAAAAAAAAAAAAAATTTTTTTAATTTTTATTTTTATTTTTTTTCAGTGGGGGCGGCCGCCCCCGCTGGGCCCTTCGTGGGTCCGCCCCTGCATTATTCCACAGTTTTGGTCCCTCAGTGATCCCAACAAACTCCACTCAATAGAGAATTTTAAACCGCATACTTGAAATTATGTGGATCTCTTTGATGTATAGTGAAAAGAGAGTTGCCGTAAGCGTGTGCATTGTTATTTTGTGCATCTCAAGTTGCAATAAGATGGTCATACATGTCAACATTGATGCATCTTACGGAAGAATCTGTCTTCATGCTTGAAGTCACGTGTGACGAAGATCCAAATAAAAAAGAGAAACAAAATTTAAAAGAGTAATGTTATTGACGTAGAGTATTGATAATCATCGTTTTTGTAGCGGTGAGGCTACTATCATGTTTTCTAGTGAATTTAGAATGCATTTTTACTAATTGAACAATGTGAGTAATTATCATCACTTTAGATGAATGATCCATTAAAATGAGATTTTGGGAGAAAATGTGTTATGGAATAGTGGGTTTTTGGAGAATTTGAGGTTAAAGAAAAAAAAGAGAGTTCACGTGTAACTTTATTTTATGGAAAAATATGTGGTTGAAAATGAATTAAGAAAAAATGGAGCCCAAACGGGCTAAAGTTAAAATGTGAAAAGAAAATCTATTTGTAAAAAATAAAAATATCTTTTATATTGGCACCTACGTTAGCATTTCATCATATATTTGTTTGCTTAGGTCATTTAAGCAAGAAAAGTTGGAGGATTTTATATAAACTTACAAATTACTAAACCATTTTGGAAAATCAATCAAACAATTGCTTTGAATGTTCATTTAAAATAACTAACTTATGCTAATGCTAAATGAATAGTAGTGCAAAAAAAGAAAAAAAAATACAAATTAAGAATAATTTTTAAATATTATTCTATATTTTTGAAAATCAATCCCAAACAAGTCAATAGAGTGCATATAATAGACCAGAAGCCAAGTCAAGGAAACACGTTTTATTTTATTTTATTTTATTATTATTTTTTGCACTAGACTAATATTTAGAAGAAAAAAAATTCATAAAAAATGTTTACCTATAAAAAAAAATGGAGTGGATTTGAGAATTACAGAGAGCTGTCCCATCTCCGTCCCTAATATAGATAAAATGTTAATGTTTTTAGTGCCCCATAGTCAAAGAACATCGCAATCACTACCTCTTGGTCATTAATTTCTTTCACTTCAATCCTCGTTCTTGATTTGATATTTGGGTCCCAAATATAGAAAAATAACGCTAATGCATCCTGATTTGGGCTTGTTTTTTTGTTCATATCTATTGTTTTAAGTGAGGTTGAAGAATAATTTGAAATAGTGCATGTAATACTCAAGTCATACTTGGACTCTCCCACGTTAGCATTGCATCACATACTCGTTTGCTTAAGTCATTTAAACAAGAAAATTGGGAGAATTTAATTAATGATTAAATACGTATCATTAAACCCTTTTCAAAACTCAATCATAAAAAAAAAATGCTTTATTTGTTATCATGTTGCACTATCATTCGTTGCTTTAAAATTAATTAACATACGTTATTGCTAAGGATATTATAATTAATATACATGGAATGTGGAACTCAAGTACTTTGAATTAGACGATACAAAAGATAATGTTTCAACTTTATTTCATCTTTACGTTCTACCACCTTCCAAACAAGTTAATAAAGTGTATTTCGAATGGTAATGTTTTCTCGTGCACTATTTTTCGTTCATAATTCAATATTTTGATATCATGAACGTGGACGAACTACAAACAAATCACGAACATAACGTGTGTACATATATACATGTGTATGCAGGGGCGGATCTAGGATTATTCTTCAAGGGGGCGAGCCATAATTAGTTAATTACTAGTGTCATTAATACTTGCTTCTTTTGCTTCATCATTTTCTCCAATAGTAGCATCCTCAACAATTGCTTCCTTTACCTCGACATTTTCCTCAATTGAAATTTTATCAATGCGTTGTTTATTTGCCCAACATTTTCTTCAATAGAATTTTGAGATATTCGTTTAGAATATCTCAACATATCTTTTTACAAATCAAACAAAGAATGCATAAATATACCAACGGTGTAATGGCAAAGGTTCTTTGGACAGCTGATAGATCAAATTATTGTGTGGATTAGACTGAACTGGACTCTCAAGTCTCGACATTTCCATTAATTAATAGCATTATAGCACATGAATGTACAAACCAAAGTCCAAAGATCAGGAATAACATCAAGAATACTATCTAGTGTCTACTGAATACAGATTGCAGACTAACTACTGGTACACTAGGCTATATATACCATTAGCATTCAATTCATTCAATTTCAGCATCCATCCAACTCCAAGAAAGTCCATCAGCATTCAATTTCAGCTATATATACCATCAAAATTCAATTTCGACATCCAGATTCAACTGACTAACTAGGGGGAAATAATCTAAAATTCTAAATACAATCCAATGAAGCCACAAGCCACTAATAATATAATCAACATCCAACGCCGTTTCTTTGAGGCTAAACTTATTCGAAAAACTTTCACTACATTACACCTCGTGTCTCGGACTCTCGTGAATCACGATGCAAAGGATTGGGGAGAATTGAGATTTGAGTAGTCGAAGGTCGCCAAAGGCTTGAACGCCAGTTGGAGATAATTTCCTTCACTTGTATTGCGAATGCCCGTCGAGAAAAATTAGGGAAAAACTAAAAAGCCAGTCGCTGGTCTTCGGGAGAACTAGGGAGAAACGACGAAAGGGTTTTGGAATTTGGGAATCGGGGGAAAAGGGGAAGGGACTTTTGGGTAATGGGCTACTGGGCTTCCTTCAATATTTTAAAAGACAAGTTTGTTGGTTTGGGTTGAGAAGGAGGTGGGTTTTTTTTTTTTTTTTGTTGAAGGCAATTTTTTGGTCCAGTGGGCTTTTTTTTTAAGGCAATTTTTTTTTTTTACACAGTGGGGGCAGTTGCCCCCACTGTGCCCTTAATGGGCCCGCCCCTGAGTGTATGTATTAATTAAAAGGTAGATAAATTAGTCCTAACACGATGATGAAAAAACCAAATCATTTGATATATCAATATTTTAAGGAGTGGAAGAGGAGGGAGACCCAAAATCCCTTGAAATCCAATAGAATTTTAGGCGTGGGATGACTGGTATATGCTTCGCAGCCGCCCTAGTTTAGGGAGTCCCCAATGGCGCATGCTCCTTTGTCCACATTTCTCTATCCCTTTCTAAAACAAGAAAAAAAAACCAAAATCCCTACTCCACATATTCTTTGCCAAACCCTATGTTGTTGCTTTTCTCTCAATCCATCTCACTATTCCACTAACATTTTCTGTTTCAAAACAGCCTAATTTTGTAGATTACTTTGTTTAGGGCAATCGTCCTCCTTTCTTCATGTCAATATATTTTATAATTACAAATCAAATATAATTATACTTTTATTACGTTGGATTGATTATATATCATCGCATTGTATACAGATAATATTTTTTCTGCATTTGTTTCACTCTTATAATTATAGTTAACCGAGATACCTTTAGTAGAGATTATAGCAAAGAGGACAGAAGATTTTGCGCATAGAGATGGTGAAAATGTATTCTCAATTTTCTTTATTCAGTAGTAATGAAAATTTTCTAATGTGGACAAATATGTACAATTTCTAGTTAAATATCATTATTTTTGTGAAGTACTATAAAATGTTATATACAAAATATATTGTTAATCGATATATAGATTTACAATATGTAAATTGTAACTTCATGAGATATGTTATGAAATAAAGACGAGATTATATGACACAATATAAAGTAGCAATCACAATAATAGAAGACCACAAAAAACAATTGGTAGATGAATGGAGAGAATTTATTAATATGGAAAAAGATACAAAGAATATCATGTTTACAATGTTGTCTAATTCTCTAAAACTTATACAAAGTCATATGAAAGCCATATAATTCATGGTGTGTATATATGACTCAAGAAAATATGTTTTCAATGGAATGAGGATAAAAAACGAGGCAGAAAAATGGAAATAATCTTTTTTCCAAATAAGGTTGTTGCTTGAGGGGCAACCTCACGCCAGGCAAACAACGTGCATCACTCGAGCGGTAGCCTGAGGCCAAGCAAGCGACAGCCCGACTCTACCAATGGCGTCAGGTGCTGAGTTTGGGTCCCAAAATTCGTTTCGTGACTCCTCCCGGTTTGGTGACCAAGCACCCAGTTGCTGTTCCAAACTTTCAATTGCCAACTTTGATCTCTCTTTTAACTCTTTTTTTAACCGAAACACGAATTTGGGTTACATATTCAACAAATTTCTACTTTGATACAAATCCCAGTGCAATGAACAAACTTTCAAAAATTCTCCAACTGGAGAAGAATTCCACTGAAGGAATAAAGCTTGGTTCTTCAAAAAAATACTTTACAAAACTCTGTAACAAAATACTACACCCCTTCCACAAAATCCAATTAGGACAAACTCAATCAACTGAATCTAAACACTACTCAACAGAATTACTTCGATTGTCAAAGTTGCTCGAATTATCACCATGAGCAACAGATTCACAAATAATTTACAAATTACCAACAGGTCAGAAACATAGTCTGTAACATAAGCACCACAATAAACTGTTTTTGTAGAAGGTTCTTTGCTAGACACAATACCTTTAATCACACTTAAGGCATACACTACTATATTAGCTTCCACATACCTTTGTAGAGGCCTTATATCTCTCTTGATATTTAACCTTATCACTCCGTTTAGGGCTTGAATCATTACTGGCGGACGGCTGTGGATGATGGTAGCAAGTAATAACGACGAGAAGCAGGAGTAGGCTGATTCGTTTGCAATTTTTCGTTTCGATCGAATAATCGCCAGCAAGGAGTCAAGGACAGGTTTTTGAACATAATCATAAGTAATGAAAAGAAAAAAAAATGTTTGAATTCTAAATCGTGGCTAAGATCCAAATAAATTAAAAGCATATGAAATATAGACATAACAAATATATGCAAAAACGGCCACCTTTCGGTGTGAAAGTGTTCGACAGAGAGAGATGGAAGGAGACGTGGAAGGGCTTATCCGCTTACCAAGAAGTTGACAAAGATCCAAAGAAACCGACAGGTTCTAGTGTTTTTTTTTTTGGAATGAAGGTCCAAAGAAAATGAAATAGGCCAATGGATGGAAATGTGGTTTGGTTTTGGGTAACACAATTCTTTTGTCCAAAATTTTTAAGTACAATTGTGAGGTGATTGGTTTTCAAAAATTTTCACTTTTTGTACAACTTTTTTGAGTTGTCAACCCAAGAATGTATTGGGTATTTACATTCTCTAGAGGGGCAAAAATGTCCAAAAATGATAATCTTGCAAAGGTTTTGAAAAAGTGACATTTTTGAAAATGCAAAACCAAAAAATAACATGTAGTGCAATTTCTTCTATTTTACTTTGTAGATAAAACTCAATATTTGATGAAACATTGGAGAAAAAATGCAAAGATAGCGGGAAAATGGTTCAATTGTATCAAATACAAAGTTTGTGGACTGAAATGCAAATACTCAAAAGTTATGTCGAATCTCATGATGAAGATTCGAAAGTGTTAGGCATCAATTGGATGAGGAAAGAAGTCAAATGGATGAAATATAGTCCAAGTACTATCACATATCAACTTCTAATCGAAAAAGTTATGTTTCCAATTTCCATTCCCAATTTGAGACCCATTTTTGGCATAGGAAATGTTCGAACTGGAAATATTATATTTATTGAAGTTTTTTATCCCTTCGTCCAATGAACTTTGAATCACCTCAATTGGATATAGGGAGAGAAAGTTATGACAAAAATATTGAAATTTGTTCAACTACCGAAAATTAGGCAAAGCTCGCGCCCTCATCTATAAGAAAGGCATGTGCTCCAGACCAAGACAGCATTGCCTGAGACTGCTCAAGCCCCCAAGGCGCGTACCCTAGGTTACACTAGTTGCGTGCCTCAAGGCTAAAAGGGAAAAAAAATCCCACTTTCCTTCTTTTATTTTGGTAACAATTCAATTCAATCTTTTTGGACATCCATTAAATATCAAACTCAACCAGAATGTGGGGGACCTTCATTGAACCTAAACTTCATCATATTTTATATATTTTGGAGGCGAAGAAAAAGTCTATATATCAATTTAAGGCGAATCATATAAGGATTTTGAATATTCATAGCACAATTTGAAGATTTGAGTCAAGAACGTAGATTTTTCCTATTTCTTTTATCTTTCTTATTTTCGGGTGATGTTTTTCCAATTATTCTTGTATAATTTAATTATAAGAATGTTATGCTAAATTTAATTATAAGAATGTTGGGTGAATGATGAACCATAATATTTGTTTATTTTAATTCAAGATAATTAGTTTAGTATTTCTTGATTTTTCTTGATTGGTTTTTCATTCCCATTGAACTGTTTGATTGTTTGATCACCGATTAGATAGTAAGTTACTTTTTGTAGTGTAAAAATATTCATAATAAGTCTAGAACGTGGGAAAATCAATACATAGACAATATGTATTAGGAATAATATCTATAGCATGTGCAATCATGTGTAATAAATCATGTGATTCGATGCATGTTTTTCATATGAATTCGGACTAGGAATGTGATCGAGTCGTATTAAACATATGTTTAATATATCTTGCAAAAGAATATGGAATAGCAGTGGATTATCGATTGTCTTGAATGCATGAATTTACTAGATTAAGAATTAAGAATTAAATTAAATAGCAATAAGGGAATTCACAATTCCAATACAAACATTCACATATTAAATAAATAATTTATTTGTTTTCTTAATCCAAGATTAGTATAGAAAACATATAAACCATCTCTTTTGATATTACCACACTTCGAAATTAATAGTAGTTATTGAACTACAAATTAGATCTTTTTTCTCGTGGGAACGATACTTTTAGCTCACAAATCTTATTAGTGGTACAACGATCCCGTACACTTGCGGGTTTCACGCGAACAAGTTTTTGAAACTACACTTATCAGTTATCACACATAATCATTAGTTGAACTAATAAACGTGTCAAATTGTATGGAGCTATCCATGACATCAAATTTAAATGTGATGATTGAACAAGATTGAAATATAGTTACTTGATTGACCCTAAAGTGAAGTATAGTTACAGCTAATAAAATTTATCCATTCTGATTTTGTTTTCAAAATGCCATGCACATTTTACAAGTAGGTCATGGTTTGTGGGGGCAAAGATTTTGTTTTCAAAATGCCATGCACATTTTATAATGTTACATTGCTCTTGGAATAGAGGATTTTAATGAGGTTTTAGCAAGGTTGAAGAATCAGTTCATTAGACAAACTAGTAGACACGACACACACACCACGTCTCAAGTCGACTTGAATTATACGGGACGGGTGTTGTCATTGAATTTTAAATATAATAATCAATATGATATACTAATTCACATTATATTGTGTTTATATAAAAATACTTTATTGGAAAGTATCTAATGAGTTAAATAATAAATTTCAGCTTTGCCAATAATTTATATGCATTACAATTTAGAAATAAAATACAAACAAATTCTAACATTTCCTATGTTAATTAATTTAATCG
This sequence comes from Fraxinus excelsior, assembly GCA_019097785.1. NCBI lineage: Eukaryota > Viridiplantae > Streptophyta > Magnoliopsida > Lamiales > Oleaceae > Fraxinus > Fraxinus excelsior. Next base: position 11,265,969 of record CM032623.1, on the reverse strand, counting down.
TTTTACTAAACAAAACTGTTATTCTTTCACTAGAATAATACAACTTGTATATAATGATTTGCATACAAATGACGTGTCAAAAAGAGAGTGTATTATAATTACTAATCATCTAACTATTAACATGGGTAATTATAGTACCACCACAAAATTTACTCGGTGTACCACATTATAACTATACAACAATTAAAACATGTTTTTAATAAATACACAACAACAAAATTACAATTATAATCATAATCAAATAAAAAAAATTAAAAATATTACAATATTGTGTGGTTTACTTCGCAAGACTTGCAACCCAATATTACCCCTCATTTCTCTCTTTTTCTCCACACAATTTTCTCGACCAACTTCCTCTACCCAATGGCTCAAAAGTCTGCTCGATAAACAATTGTAGCTTAATTTCTCCCATGCAATGGCTTGATAGTATGTTCCAGAGTTGAATGCAATGTCAATTTCTTTTACTGTGTGCACATAAGAGATTGACTGCAACCTCCAATTTCTTATTCATGCCTATAGTCTATTCTTTGGGCATTTGATGATACGTTGGCCATCGTTTTTTGGGTTATGCATAAACACTTTGAAATATGTATAAAAACATCACTCTTTCTTTCAACCAATCCCATGAGCGTGTAACCAGGGAGAAGGAAGATGTGGGGGGTACAGTGAGGGTTGGAATTCGCCCATGGTAGAGCCAGAGAGCAAGTACTAAAAGGTAGGAATGAGACATTTGGGAGGACCATCACGGCTCCTCTCTTATCCAAAATCCATACATCCCTTATCAGTGTATGAACGACTATCTCTCCAGCACATGTTTAGGTTCGGCCTTAATGGGAAAGAAAATGGAGTACTTAACAACGCATCTTCACAGACCGAGAACTACGAAATCACCGGGGGCTTTGTCCCCGAAACTCTCTCTCTCCCCCACCCCCGGGACTTTGAAAGCCAGAACATTCGCATAGAGGAGTATCTGTTGGGAGGTTAAATGGCACCGGTGGGGTACGTGGTCTATGATCTATACCGTTGATAAGGTTAAGATCGCCTACGACGTGGCGAGGAGGGAAATCTTGCTCACGAGCCCCTTTGGTCGGACTTTCGACTTGGGAGGTCGGGTAACAAGACAGAGAGGGGTGAATCAAGGGCTGGTAAGATTTTGCGTGTTGTATCGAAATAAACCATATGCTCCACCGTTTGTGCAGGCCCCCGTCAATTCCTTTGAGTTTCAGTCTTGCGACCGTACTCCCTAGGCGGAGTGTTTCACGCATTAGCTGGGCCCCTAATCCGCGTAGACCAAGGGCGAACACTCATCGTTTACGGCATGGACAACTAGGGTATCTAATTCTTGAAGGAGCTTGTTGGAGGAAATTGCAAAAAGTCAAGGCTTGATAAGTAAAGGAGTGATACAGAGAAGGCTACTGCTACTAGGTTTAGCCTATTTGACCATGTCTCAATTGGGTTATATGATGTTAGCTCTAGGAATGAGGTATTATCAAAGTGCTTTATTTTATTTGATTACTCATGTTTTTATCATCTATAACTGATATTAGGATTTTGGGATTTTGGCTAAATCATTAAGTTTATATTGTTTACTAGTTAAGTGAGCGATTTTGATCGTGCTTATGTAAAAGGTGTTTTGATTATCTGGGTTTTTCTTATAATCGTGTTTACTCAGTGGAATTGGAGCGGTGTCTTCAATTGTGTGTTTATTGGAGTTGACTAGGGCATATGGTCATAGGCAATTGGGATTTGCATTATGCTGGAAACCGATTACTCGATCCAGTTTAAGATTTGGGTTTTCGCACGGTAAATGGTGAATTCTGACTCCAAGTCATTGAATATTATATCTTTTGCAAATTTCTGACATATTACTGTTCTCATTATTTGATCTTGGAAGGTGATTCATGGATAAAAGATGGTGATTGTGGTGTCTTCATAAAAATATTTTGTTCGAAATTATATAAAAGTGTGGGTAATTAAGTAAATAAAAAAATTAATTAAAATTGTGGTATATGAAGTCAATATTGTGGTGGTATATAACTATCGTATTAACAATTGTTTTAGATAAATACTCAAATTACTTTTAAACCCTTTTTCCAATCTACTTTTATTTTACAATGCAAACGTAGAAATTCTTTCCAATTATAAATATCCACGTAAGCTGAAGGGGGTTAAGTAGACCCTAAAGAGAGAGAATATTTCAAACAGGAGCATATCAAGAAATATGGGCTAAGAAATGTGGTGGTCGAGAAATTTCCTAATGGGCTGTGTTAAGAGGGCTTCTAGAAAAAAATTTGTGGGTATTAGATAAAAATAAGAGAAAATTACCTAAAAGCAGGTATTTAAGTTTCCAAATTCAAAAATCAGGTATAATGTTTATTTAATCAAAAATCAGGCTCTAATTAAATTAATAATTAAAATCCTAATTAAAACATAATTTCTAATACGTCTCTCATTCATCTCTCTCTCTCTCTCTCCCTCTCTCCCTCTCTGTCTCAGTCTCTCACTTCTCTGAGTTCTCTCCATCTCCGTCTCTCACTTCTCTCTTCTCCCTCGTCGGCGACTGCACCATATTTGTCGGCTATCTTCTCTCTTCTATCTGCATCAGGTGCTGCTTCACCAAACAACGAAGATGAAGTTCACCGAGCACATCTGGAGGAGCAGCGGCGCTCAGAGCATCATTTTCACAGATCGAAATAGTGACGCAGAGCCATGGTCTGAACACAAAGATCTATTGTTCCTTTTTTTTTTTGTTTATAAAATTAACTTTTCATTGAATGGCTATTTACTGTAGTTTTTCTCCTATTAGAATGTTTGAATGATCTGAAAGATTTCATATAAGTGATCAAATGATTCATTTGGATTTCGATACCAAATATTGATAATATCTAATATAGAATTTTCTGTTGAACTTGTTGAAATCAAATTATTTGCTCAGCTATCTTCAAATTCTGGGTTTTTGAAGTGGTGGTTAGATGGGGTACTATGTTAAATGCATCTTTTGGGGATTAAGATGGGAGTTCAATACATGTAAATTAATACCCCGTTTTAAAGATACTGCAAATCTGTGATGTAGTTTCGCGTGATTTGGCGTGTGGTGATTTGGCTTGATTTTATGTTATTTGATTGATTGGGTTTTAGAAATTAATATTGGGCGAAATGGAGTTTGTGGAAAATATTTATATTTGGGAAGCCTTAGTATTCATAAAGCTATATGAATCCACATATATTGTGGTTTTGGCATTCAATTTTCCTTAAGTGCATCTTTGCAACATCGTGGACAATGTAATGAACAAGAATTAACAATCATAGCTTGTTTACAAAATAGCCATTCTGTTTACAAAATTAACAATCATAGTTTGTTCATTACCAACTTTCTACAAACGCGTCATGAATTTTTTATAGGATTATTGATATCATCCCTCATCTTCTGTTTACAAAATTCATATACTGAAAGCAGATATCATTTTCTTTGATTTAAACTTTGTTGACTAATAAAAGGACATGTAGATGTATGAAGTATCTTATTTACATATGCTGCCTTCTGGCCAAATATTTGCTGTTAGAAACTCTGATAGACCTTATTCCACAAAATACCGGGATTTTAACATGGACATGGAGAAGACAAACCTTTTCCAGGCAGCTGAATTTTTGTGCATATTTACAATTACAGTGCCATGAGTACTTGATTGGATATACAAACTTGCTTGTTGAAGTTATCCTCAAATGCATTCTACTTCAATAACATTGAAAATGTGACCTTAAAATCAGATTTGTTTGCGGTGACCCTATGCGACCAAATATGTGTTTGTTGTGACTATTTGGGTTGATTGTGACTTGAGATTGATCTGGTCACAGACAGACACACTGAATACAAATTTGGTCATAATCAGTCACACCGAAGACAAAGTTGGTCTCGATTAATCACAAGTCAGCGGTAAGATTTGTTTGTAGTGACCTCATGCGACCAAGTATGTATTCCGAATGCTTGTGACCAATTTTGTGTTGATTGTGACTTGAGATTGACCCAGTCATAGATAGTCACACTAAATATAAATTTGGTCACAGTTAGTCACACCGAAGACAAAGTTGGTCACAAATAACAAAGTTAGTGAATTGGCCACATATAACACATGTATGGTACAAATCTGATCACGTACAATGCACCATTACGAGAATAAAGTAAATAACCTTAATTTATAGAGTGGTAAATGACTATAAAATGAAATTCTACAAGGATAAAATCCGTAGAGATCATGAAGATGTTTACAAATTGATAGAAATTATAAATTAGGTAAAAACTGAGACAGAACAATGAAGGGAAAATAGATATTGAAACTTTATTGTACACAAATCACAAAGAGAATTACCTTACGTACAAGAATTACAAATAATTATAAAAGAAAATATTTTACACTAACTATATAATCAAAACACCCATTTTTCTCTTCATTTCCACTTTCTAGTCTTCGTCTCCCAATCTTTTCCATCACATTTTAGGCTGCATCTGTTTTTTAATACGAATCAATTGCTATGGCGCTGATGAGAACTGTGTTTATTCTTGTGGTCATCATGGCTACTTTGTCTGCTACAATGGCTCGAGATGAGTTCGGAATGGCTCCGGTGCCGTCGCCTGACAACGGTGCAGGATACTCCCTGACAGTTTCTGCTGCAGTTTTGGGTTCTTCATTGGTTCTGTCTGTCTTGGCCCTCATCAAGAACTAGATCGATTATTTATACATGATGGTTTTTTGATTCTTGATTACTCATTGGCTCATATATCATTTGAACTGGGATTTGTATTTTATTTTTAATTTTCCAAATAGATGGTGGATCTATATTGAGAGTTACATGTTCATTAATTCATTTAACAAAAAAACTATATAATCAAATGTAGGGCAATAATCTATAATCTCCGAACAATATTTCTATCGGAATAGCAGTCGGAGCAGTTTGCCGGAATAGTCGCCGGAGCAATTTGTCGGAGTGTAGCCGGAGTAGTCGTTGGGGGGAGGAGGGTTGCCGGAATATTCGTCGGGTCTTTCGCCGGAGGTAGGTAGGCATCGCCGGAGCTGCACCTGAGTGGTCGCCGGAGCTGCACCGGAATGGTAGCCGGAGCAGTGCCGGAACGGTCGAGGGAGATGGAGGAAAGGCGGTGTAGTGGAGTGATAAGATATTGTGGGTGATGTGTCATGAGGTGTAAATAATTAATATATATTATATTATAATTTAATATTTAATAAATCTATTAATCACCTGATTTTTGAAATAATTAGACAAATTTGTTAGTTTTGAAAAGTAATTCTTATATATAGGTTTTGTGTATTGTTCCCTAAAAATAATCTAGGGAATGCCAATTTGATTCAAACATGTTTGGGAGGTGACTAAGCCTACATTGGGAACCACTTGTAAACGATTTAATTTATAAATAAATAAAAATAATTGATGAATAAGTTAATAGTACTTGTGCATCCATTTAGAATGTGAAGTTAAAAATAAAGTTTGACAATTTATAAATGATTTTGTTGCGAAAAGAGAGGGAAAAAAAAGAAAAAGAGAAGAGAGTATAAAAGTCAATAGATTTGCGTATATTATAATGAGAATCAAAATCTTATATTTATAGGGTATGATTAGGGATACAATGATAATAATTTCTAAAGTTGTAGGGGTACAATTGTTATTCACCAATAACTTACCATTTACAACACTCCCTCTTGAATAATACATTACAAAATATCTATCTTTTTGATACATTATTTGGCAAAACCCGATTGGACAAAAATGCAAACAACAAAGAATACAATTATGAAGAGTAATAAATTGATGCCTTGTTAAAACATTGTCGAGAAGACCCAATAGGACAAAACTTGATCGAAAGAAAAAGAGTACAACTACTCTCCTTGATTTCAATTCTTCTATCAAGCGATCCATGTTTTGTATGTCAATGTCTTCAATATTGATATCTTGTACATCAATATCTTCAAAAAATTCAGAGGGATGAAACTTGATGACTGCAGTAATATAATAATTTGGAAAATAGCTTTTGTTGATTTCTTCACGAGTCTCATATATATATATATATATATATATATATATATATCATAGTATTATTTTGAGAGTAAATGTCCCTTAGGTTATAGACATTCATTATACAAAGAATATGTCTCGTTAAAACACTATTAGGAAAAACTTTGTGAGAAAAATTCTAATGAAGAAAAAAAAGTACATTTATTGTTTTGAATAGCCACAAAAGTTGTCTCATTAAAAATCTTGTCCAGAAAACCCAATAGGACAAAACATTGATCAAGGAAAAAGAAGTACAACGCGTGTTTACTCCCTCTCATGATAATATTACTTGAATTATATGCTTCAAGCATATTAAATCTTTCAACGTAACATTAATAACAATGCCAGATAAGTCGGCTATAATCAAATTTATCATATGTATGTCAAATTTCATGTATTGTCAGACTAATAAATTAGAGACTTGTGGTTACATTCACCACGTGATAATTTATCTATTTACACAAGTTTTTTTTTTTTGCAGAATTCATTATAAAGAGTCGTACATTTCATATTACGACTTTACTTTTTCTATATTTACTTCCCATAAGTATATATCTTTAGGTGTTTAGATTGTAGATCCAGAAATTTCAAGTTTCTCTAGTAAGTTCAATTTTATTAGAATTGCGTCTAGAAACTTTAGGTTTCTCTAATAAATTCAATTTTAGTATGATCGTGTCATTTTATTTGAACAATTATTTTTTCGATCGATATATCTCAACGAATTTATTTCGATTCATCACTATTCAAAATATGATGCAGTACATCATGTGCAAAAGTGTTGTCGATAATTTTTTCTTATCTTTTTTTATTCTATTTATTTTTTCATAATGACATAACTTATTGAGATGTCTCAATTTTCATTATTTCAGATACTGAACCTCTTTTGTGATTTTTTTAATATATTATGTCTAAATACTCATTAAGACTTTAGATTATATACTTCCTTAATAAAGTCATCTTTACCAATTGCTCCATTTTCGTTTGGATTATTTTGTAATAGAATCTAATATCATCATATTTCAGGCGTGTCATATATTTATCAAATATAATATTAACGAATTGTCCTTCCAAGAGTCAATTCGAGTTGGAGCATTTAAAGCTTATGTGTGAAATTGTTAATCTCTTTGGTAGTAAACACATCTAAATGAATTATCTTTCAAACTTCTGGTTCGAATTATCTTTTGCGAGAATTTAGATAATGATATATTTGTATATTATTTTCAACTTATTAATTCTTCTCCCTAATGTTGAGAGAATTGCCAAATCAAATTGACAATCATTTTTATTGAAAATATAAAATATCACCCATTTGGAGTAAGGGTTCATACTACATATTTATTCTTTGCAATTTTAACTTTCCATCACAATGCACTGTGGTGGATTAATTTTACAAATACTGCACTATTGACATAATTTGATGGAAAAATTAGGCTCTATGAGTCAAGTTGTAACTAGGAGAACTATGATAATGGCATGATGTTTAATGGCTTTTCCTAAACCGAAATGGAAAGTATTTGGTTCTCAATTAAATTAATTGTAGGTCTTCAACAAACAATAATGTTAAACCATTTATCAATATCTCAACTAACACTTATTAAAAATTTGAGATATAGGATCACTAGTATTAAAAAGATACACCATCTTAATTGTATAGCCTGAAAATTATGCTCATAATTTAAGTAACACTTTCGCAAACTTCAGGTTGCAAACACAATGCAATCATAAATCACCCTAATATCTATTAGATACAAATAATATTTAGATGGTCAACGTGGAGGGCGACGGAGCCTCATATATCACCATAATTAATTTTCAGAAATATTGAGAATTCAATTCTTATTTAACTAGTAATGATCAATAATCAATTTTCGATAAAGAGACAAACATCAAAGATGATTTCATTGGATTGAGAAATCTTCCGATTCTTCATTGAATATCTATTTGAATATTTAATTTCACATCATTATTGATCCAGTGATGGTACAACTGATCATGCCAAACAATAAAGTCAAATTGAATTTCTTGTTCAATATAAGATATAGTTCAATTATTTAATTTTGAAGAATATGACTAAATATTATATAATCATATATCATTCAAATAATCAAACTAGCCAATGCCTCATGACGTTAATTACATGTTGTCCTTCAGGGATAAACATGAATTCAAAATGATACATTTTTCGAAACATGTGCTACTTCGAGAGCACGTTGTATTTATTATTGCTCATTCAAAAGCAATACGTTAATATTTTTCTGAAATATTAAAAATTATAATTCATGCTTTTCAGGAACAAGTAATATTCTTTTAGAATATTAATTATAATGTTGTGCAACTTCAGGGACAACAATAAACTATTATTTCGAAACAATAGCTTTTTCAGGAGCCATATATTTGCTTCTTCAAGAGCAATATATCAATATTCTTTTAAAATATTGGAATTAGGGTGTTATGCTCTTCATGAGAAATACCATATTATTATTTGAAATAATAAATTATATAGAATTTATTTTTTCAGGAGTTAAAATACGATTTATTTTATTTAATTATGATATTCGGGAGCAAGTAAAATCTAACTAGAATATTAATAATAGTGAAATAATAAATTATATAGAATTTATTTTTTCATGAGTTAAAATACAATTTATTTTATTTAATTATGATATTCGGGAGCAAGTAAAATCTAACTAGAATATTAATAATAGTGTGTTACTTCAGGAGCAACAATAATTTATCTACTCATTTGGAGCAAAAATATATTGTATTAGATCTTATAAAATTATGCCATTCGATAGCAAGAAATACTTTAATACAATATTGAGTTTAAATAATTGTGCTTCTTTAAGAGCAACAACATGATACATATCAATTTCAAAATATAAAAAAAAAAAATCTAAAAATTGATTGGATTCACAAATAACGAACATCAATTTAATATATTAATTAACAAAATAATTTATTTTGATAAACTATTTTAAATTGATTAATCAATTTAATATATAATAATTATATAATCACAAACGACAAATAATTAATTACCTACCACCATTAAAATTGTTACCAAAGTTGATTTCGAATATTCGATTCAAGGAACGAGATTATGTACATACATATATACAAAGTTCTATGCAAATTCCAGTCCACTATTCAATGTGAAAGCTATAATTAGGTTAAAGATATACTTGCAAATTCTATTAACATAAACAGAGCGTAAACAGTAGACTCGGGAATCGTGTTAGTAAAATAAATTGAGTGGTTTGGCCACAGTTCTTTAATGTAAAAAAAAAAAAAAAAAAAAGGAGCCTTTTTGAAAAGAAATCATGCTGATAACGTGTTATAAAAAGTCAATAGATTTGTATCTATTATGATGAGAACTAAAGTCCTATATTTATAAGGTATGATTAGGGATACAGTGCTAATAATTTCTAAGGTTGCAGATGTACAATTGTCATTCACCAATAACTTACCATTTATAATGGATTTATGAATTTTGTCAAACAGATAATAAACTAAAATTTAAATAATTATAAGTTGTAGATCCTACAAAAAGTGTTGATGAAATACAATGTAGAAAAATCATTTTCCAGACATGCTTAAATGGGCTTCAACTAAAACACTATTTTTATCACACACCACAGGTACTTCACAAATAAAGCCTACTGGAAAACAAAAAAAAAAAAAATTGTACACCACAGACACAGAGAGATGTGAAACAGAAATTTGAAGTCAGACAAGATTTTTAATTTTCTTAATAAGTCAATCAAGGTTCCTATTCTTATAATTATTTGATGTGAGATTTCTCTTGGACAAGTCCATTCATCCTTTTATTTTTCTCTCAACTAGGTTTTGTTTTGTACCAAGTGTTTCTTCACTTTTCAGCACCAAGTACTTTAAAGGTTATAATTGTTTGAGAAATTTACAATATACACCTCTATTTTAGGTTGTATTTACATTTTACCTGCTATATTTACTAAATTTATACTTTACATATTACATTTTACAGTATGCAAACTAAAAAAATTACAAAGCCACCATTAGAAATAGTTAAATAGACCAAAATATTCGTAGTTGAAAATAACAAATCACACCCTTTGTATTATATTGTGCAACACTTGACATACCAATTTTTTGAACTTTTTTTTTTTGTTCTCCAAAAAACAATTTCTATTTTACTTTAATTTAAAATATTAATATTTTCTAAGATTTATCCATCCATAAACTAACATTTAGTCGAGTGTTCTCACTTCATCATATAATGAAATTCCATTTTCATTTTTATACAAAATTATGCCCATGTTTGGTACGCATTAAAATTTTTATTTTCATTCTTCTACTTATTTTCAACCACACATTCTTCAATAAAATAATATTTTTCATCACATCAATAACTTTTCCTTCTTTTTCAACCACACATTCTCCATCAATCTTATATATTTTATTGTTTATATTTATAGTAGATAATAAAACTACGCATGCATTCTTACAATTTTTAAGTTGCAAACTTAACCCAATTTAAAACAAATGAGAAATTTATTTTTAGCTACAAAATAACATCTAATTATATTAAAAAAAATATGTGATTCCATTGATCAAATTTTGTTAACTAGAATATGGTAATTGAGTATTTTTTTTAATTGTTTTTACAATGTTGGAAGACTCAAATGATATGTTTTCTAAATTTCTCAATGTTTAATTAACTTACTAAAATTAATTTTTATTGATGTGATGTTAAAGTTTAGTAAAATAAGATAGTAAATTTCATAAATCTTATGCAAAAATAACCATTATTTAAAGAAAAAAATAACACAAAAAATCAATAACTACAAATAATTGTTACTCAGTAAATAATTGTATACAAACGTTATATCATGTAATATATAAGATGTGAATTGTTATTCACTAAATGCTTAATAAAACGTTGTAAATTCCTAAGGAAATCTGCGGACACTCATGTCAGGGGTAAATAATTTACAATAGAAGATACAAGTGGTAATTGGGTCAAATAGCCTCTTCTATAATATAGTTTGTGATTTTAGTCTTTGACCAAAAAAATATGTTTAAAATAAATAGTTTAAATTATAATTTATAAACTACCTCATATACCCTTATTCAACAAAAATAAATGAGTAGAAACGTCAACCATACGTTTAAAACGATCATATGTCATTTTGGGTCACAGGTCTCGATTTCACTAAAAAAATTAGCTTATCATAGTTTGAAACATGTTAGTAGACTTGTACGTGTTGAATTAACTAATTTATTGAGTATCTTATGTGGACACGAGGGAACATAAAGTAAAACGAATACAAAATTTGTTAAAATGGGGTATCTATTTCACTCTGAAACTAGTAAAACAGTGTTTGAAATATCATACATGACTCGTACACATTGAACGACTACACGTGCTATGTTTTTGGATGTCGTACTTACTACTTAGTTTTTCTTTATTGTCAAGTACAATGTAGTTTACTACCATAGAGTGACTCACTATAGTTTGAATAGATGTATTCATGGACGTAGCCAGGATTTCAATTATGGGAGGGCGAAAATACCCAGGGGCGGAGCCCCCGAAATTTTTTTTTAACTAAGAGGATTGAAAACGACGATTTTGAATACCAAAATAGGCCAGTTAGATTGACTGACCAAAAAGACAATCAGTTTATCGATACAAAAATAATATGTCCATCTATGTGTCTAACATTATACAAATTGAAAACATGAACGTTAGATGGACTTCAAAAAGATAAAAAATAAGCTGCATATCTATATAACATATGATAGAGATGACTTAGACATTTGAAATTAGTCATTCCGTAAGGGTTTTTAATTAGGTCGGCTTGGGAATTGGGTTTTCATTAGTTGGGCCTGGGAATTGAGAACTTAGCTTTTAAATTAGATTTGGGTCATTTATTTATTCAAGTAACTATTGGATCTTTTGTTTAGATCTAAAATTTCTGTATGATTGAATTTTAAAGGGTAAGTTATTAGGTCAAGGTCAATATTTATTAGTGGAAAAAAATTCAAAATTTTGCGAGGACGAGTCAAAATTTGGGGGGTGGGGGGGTGTGGGTGAAACTGAAAAATACGGGCATGAATGAACCGAAATGAATACTAAATGAGTAAAAACGTCAGCCATACGTTTAAAACGACTAGATTCCGTTTTGGGTCATGGAGTATCGATTCACTCCGAAATTAGTAAAAGATGCTTTGAAACATCATACATTCGTACACACTGAACGACTACACGTGCTATGTTTTCGATACCACACTTGCTACTTACGTTTTTATTTATTGCCAGGTATAGTGTAGTTTCCTACCAGATTATGGAGTGACTCATTATAGTTTGAAAAAATGTGTTGACCGCAACGTCAAAATATAGACAAAACTTTCATCCTTAAGCATTCATGTGGTTATAGACGTAAATGAATCGAAACGAACACTAAATGAGTAAAAACGTCAGACATGTGTTTAAAACGACCATATGCCATTTTGGTTTGCACAAACAATGACGCTATTATAGTTACCAAAAATCTTATCAAAATAGCTATCAAAATTTATAAAAAAATCATCACAATTTCAAGGTTAAATTCAACAATTAACATCCATTCATCCATAACAAACGTGAATGAATATAACTGAACACTAAATGAGTAAAAACGTCAACCATACATTTAAAACGATTAGATTCCATTTTAGGTTGTAGGGTGCAATTTCATTCAAAAACTAGCCGATCGTAGTTTGAAACATCTTAGAAGACTTGTACATGTTGAATAACTAGTTTGTTGAGAATATAATGAAATTTGTATTACTTACCTTTATTCGTAGTAAAGTAGAGTGTAAGTTACTTACAGAACAATAGAGTTGGTCACTATCGGATGAACTTTGTATCTAACTCGCCATTCATATATGATAAAAACTTGAATTTGTTAATTTTTATATAAATATAAAGTGAAATGAACACAAAATTAGTTGAAATGACAACTAGTCATTTACAATGTCAGCATGTCATTTTGGGTCACAGAATCTCAATTTCACTTTAAAATTGTTCGATCATATTTTTGAACATCTTAAAAAACTTATATAAATTAAATAAACTATCTTTTTGAATATCTTATCTATAATTGAAACATAATGAAATTTAAGATATTTATCTTCATTCGTATGAAGAATAGTATAGTTTACTTATGGAACGATGTTGTTGAATTGAAGCGGACATTAAATGAGTAGAAACGTCAACCATACGTTTAAAACGATCATATGTCGTTTTGGGCCACGATGTCTCGATTTTACCCAAAAACTAGTGGATCGTAGTTTGAAATATCTTAGTAGACTTGTACATGTTGAATTAACTAGTTTATTGAGTATCTTATATGGATAGGAGGGAATATAAAGTGAAACAAATATAAAATTTGTTAAAACGTACTTAGTCGTTTAAAAAGGCATGTTGAATAATTACATGTTTTTTTCTCTTTCACCCTATACCCTAAAATCTAAATCATATACCCTAAAACTTAAACCCTAAATGACAACCTTCCTTTTAAAATGATTAGATTCCGTTTGGGGTCACGGTATATCGATTTCACTCCGAAACTAGTAAAACTGTGTTTGAAACATCATACACGACTCGTACACATTGAACGACTACACGTGCTGTGTATTGGATATCATACTTTCTACTTACGTTTTTCTTTATTTTCAAGCATAAACTTTCACGTGGTTATAGACGTGAATGAACCGAAACAAATACTAAATGAGTAAAAACGTCATCTATACATTTAAAATGACCAAATGCCGTTTTGGGTCACGGTGTATCGATTTCACTTCGAAACTAGTAAAAATGTGTTTGAAACATCATACATGACTCGTATACATTGAACGACTACACGTGCTGTGTATTGGATACCATACTTGCTACTTTCGTTTTTCTTTATTGTCAAGCGTAGTGTAGTTTACTACCAGATTATGGAGTGACTTACTATAGTTTGAATAAATGTGTCAACCGTAACGTCGAAATGTAGTTAAAACGTTCATCCATAAACTTTCACGTGGTTACGGTCGTGAATGAATTGAAACAAATACTAAATGAGTAAAAACGTCATCTATACATTTAAAACGACCAGATGCCATTTTGGGTCACTGGGTATTGATTTCACTCAAAAACTAGTAAAATTGTGTTTGAAACATCTTATATGACTCGTACACATTGAACGATTACACGTGCTATGTTTTGGATACCATATTTGCTACTTACGTTTTCTTTATTGTCAAGTGTAGTGCAATTACATAGTGTTGATCATTATCTGATGAACTTTGTATCTAACTTGTTGTTCAAATATGACAAGAATTTGAATTCGTTTAACTTTTATATGAGTATAAGTGAATATAAAGTGAAACGAATACAAAATTTGTTAAAACGATATTTAGTCGTTTAAAAATGCATGTTGAATAATCACATGTTTTCTCTTTTGCCATATACCATAAAATCTAAACCCTAAACCTAAACCCTAAATGACAACCTTCCGTTTAAAATGATAAGATGCCGTTTGGGATCACGGGGTATCGATTTCACTCCAAAACTAGTAAAACGGTGTTTGAAACATCATACACGACTCATACACATTGAATGACTATACGTGCTATGTTTTGACTATCAAACTTGCCATTGTAATTTGAACTTTGTGTGGACCGTGATGTTTAAACTAGTTAAAACTTTCGTTCTTACAATTTCATGTGAAAACGAGAGAGGATGAAGTGAAACGAACACGAAATTAGCAAAAATGGTATACATACGTTTAAAATAACTACATGCCATTTTGGGTCACGAGCTCTCGATTTTTCTTCGAAACTAGTAAAATAATGTTTGGAACATCATAGATAAGTTGTACATATTAAACGATTGCACATGCTATGTTTTGTATATATTTTCCTTCGTTATCAAGTGTAGTGTAATCTTCAAACGGATGTATGATGTGACTGACTATAGTTTGAACTTTTTGTGGACGGTGACGTCTAAATCTAGTTAAAACTTCCATTTTTACACTTTCATGTGAAAACGAGTGAGAATGGAGCGAAACGAACACGAAATTAGCAAAAATGATATACGTACGTTTAAAATGACTACATGCCATTTTAGGTCACGTATTCTCGATGTTTCTTCGAAATTAGTAAAAACAATGTTTAGAATATCATAGATAAGTTATATATATTGAACGATTACACATGCTATGTTTTTTATACCATACTTGTTTTATTTACTTTATTTCGTAGTTAAGTCTAATACAACTTGTTGACGTTGAAAAATGAATAGACAAAATTCAAGCCAACTTAAAGAACGAACACAAATTCAAGTGGATATTAATCAAAAGGGTTGCAAGATGGTTAGTACAATAATCTTTTTCTCTAATTATAGAGGATATTTGAAATATGAGAGAAGTGTAAGAAGTTTGTATTTTTTTCTTAGAATCCCCCTCCTCCTCCCTTCCCCCATTTTTTTTTTTTACTTCAATGGCTTTATATAGGAGACATATGCATGCATGTAGTACCCCCGTCTTGTCAATCCTGATACTAAGCTGAATAAGTTCATATGTTGGCGCAACAGGATTGGTGGTCGAGCTCAAATCTGTCAGTTGATCATGAGTTACTGATACAAGTGGTCCCCAGTAATTAATGCATTACTTAGGAAGAGAAACTAAGATTTTTGATTGGAGGATAATGTGGGCGCTGATGTGAGATCTTTACACATGCATCTGTCTGATTGGTAGCTTGTATATTCTGTCAGTGATTCTCAATCATTATTCACTATTCCGCCTTGAAGGACTACACAAACTTCTTGGATAAGTCTCTCGAGATCCGAGCTGAACTCACACATTCGAGCTCGCATTATCATCCCTTCATTGGATACAGTAATCCGAACTAAGTGACCTCGGAGGTCGGTGTCAACACAACTTACTTTCGGGACAGTGGTGTTGATTATTATTGAGTGAACTTTATGCCGATAAACGGGTCCAAACATAATGAAAACTTCCATTCGTTCATTTTCATGTGCATACAAGTGAAAATAAAGTAAAGCGGATACGAAATTAGTTGAAATGATACCCAATCGTTTAAAACAGCAGCATATCATTTTAGATTATAGGGTCTCGATTTCACTCCAAAATGAGTCAATCATATATTAGAACATCATGTAAGATTTATATAAGTTAAACAATATAATTTATTGAGTATCTTATCTCATAATTAGAATTTAAATTATTTACTTTTTTAACGACATCATGTTGTTCTGCATGACGAGGCCTTGATTTCACTACAAAATGAGTTGACCAGACTTGGAAAACTTCCACTCTTTCATTTTAATATGCATACGAGTGAATACAGTGAAATTGATATAAAATTAGTTGAAACGACACATAATCATTTAAAACGGCATCATGTCATTTTAGATTATAGGGCCTCAATTTCACTATAAATGTAATGAGAAATTATATACGTTAGTTAAAATGTCACCAAACCGTTTATAAATACAATATGCCGTTTTGGATCAGGGACTTTCGGTTTCACTCAAAATATTGTTAAAACTTGTTTTCATTCATTTTTATGTGGATATGAGGAAACATAAATTGATACGACCATAAAATTAGTTAAAACGGCATTCAGGCGTTTAAAACGACAGTATGCCATTTTACTGCTGGTTTTAAATTACGTATGAAAAAAGAAGAATAAAAGTGGGGATTTATGTTTGGGGGATTTGGTAAATTTTCGTTTAAAATTGGATATTTTAGATATTTCAAATGAAGGGTCTTTAAGACTTTTAACACATAATGATATAGAATAAAGGCTAGTTAACCAAATAGTATTGAGATGATCTATTTTACCAAATATCATTGTTGACTAGGCTTTTTAACCAAATCCCCCTACATACAATTGTCTCAATTTTTTGATATTACAATAATTTTGAACACGACTAAGAAATCAAATTATGAAATAAAAAACGACAATTATCAAAAGAAACTAATAACTTCCCTAATGTCAACATTTTTGAGTTGTTGAGCATTGGAACCAATCGCATAAGCTTGATCTTTCAGCACTCTTACAATTGAACTCAGATTGTTCCACAATAGAATAAGAATTTTGATCTTATATTCACGTCGATATGCAACTTCTGTCAGTGATTCCTTCAACAAATAATTTATGCTTTCTTGAAAATTTATGTAGTGTGCTGTGTGCAGTCCCTTCTCTTTCTCTATATAAGGATGATTTTCACAGTTCAATCTTCTTAAGATTACAATTATTTTTCTTTCTATTTTTAGAATACTATACTCAATAAAAATATGAGTGCTTACTGTTAGCATATATTAGGGAATATTCTACATGTATTCTGCATTGATTATCCACGAATTATGGGATTAATTATTGTATATTCTGTTTCCTTAATGTAGAGATGACTATGTCTATGTTAGAAATCAAAATTTGATTCATGACTATTGGAAATTAATTTTGATACATGAATTCACTTATTTAATATTTATGTATTTATTTTATTCATGTATCCATATGGTTCTTCGTATCCTAATATTCATAGTATGTAGGAAAAGTCATTAATTAGTCTCTTGAATTTATACAATGTATTTGGGACCCTTTGTACCTATAAAAAAACCTTGTGCTTGAGACATTTCATTGAGCCAAACCATAAAATACAAATATCTTTTGGAGAAACTCTTTTGTTTTCTCTCTATTCTTTATTCCGATAATTATTTATTTCCAACAAAGTGGTATCAAAGCTACTTTAAAAGATGAATAATTCATTTTATTTTGTTGTTCCCAAACTTACAAAGGAAAATTATGGACATTGGAGTATACGCATGAAGGCGTTGTTTGGCTCACAGAATGCATGAGAAAGTTGTAGAGAAAGGCTATGATGAACTAGAGAATGAATGAGCTTTGTCAAACTCAAATGAATGTCTTGCAAAGGAACCGCAAGTCTGATAAACACGCTCTCTCTATTATTTACATGGGCTTAGATGAAGTCATGTTCGAGAAAGTTGCTTCCTCAACAAAATCTAAGGAAGCTTGGGAGATTCTCGAGAATAATTTCAAGGGAATTGAAAAGGTAAAGAAGGTTTGCCTTCAAATCCTTCGTGGGGAGTTCGAATCTCTGCACATGAAAGAGTCTGAATTTATTTTTGACTATTTCACTAGAGTGTCCTCCATTGTCAATCATATGAAGCGGTACAGGGAGAATATTGAATAAAGTCGTATAATTGAGCAAATTCTTAGATCGCTTGACTCAAAACTTAAGTTCATTAGTATTGTCATTGAAAAGTCAAATGACATGGATACCACGACCCTTGATCAACTCATAGGGTCCTTGCAAGCATATGAAAAAAAGATTGAAGAAGAAAGGAGAGCCGGTGGCTTAAGTTCTCCAAGCGAAGGTCTCTTTGGGAGATCAAGAGAAAAAGCAATAACGATATTAAGGAAGAGTTTAAATTCATGGTCGAGATCATGGCCTCGCTCGCGGTCGCGGAGGAAATTATGGTCGTGGTAATAAAAGAAATGATGGAAAACAAAATTTGAATAATGAAGGATCAAGCAATCAATCGAGATGACGAGGACGTTGGAACTATGGCTCCAAGAGAGGTGGCAAAAAAATGTATGACAAGTCCAATGTTCAATGTTACACTTGTCATAAATATGGTCATTATGTTTCTGAATGTAGAAGTGACACCACCAATAATGAAAAGAGAGTTAATTATGTTGAAGTAAATGAAGATGAAGAATTGTTGTTGTTGTTGACAACCAAAGAAGAAAAGGATAAACGATCATGGTATCTTGACATCAATGCCGCCAATCACATGAGTGGAAAAATGGAGTTATTCTCAACAATAAATGAGTCGGTGAAAGGCAACAATATTTTTGGAGATGAAACCAAAGTTCCAATAAAAGGCAAAGGTGATGTTCTTATTCGTGCTAAAAATTGAATTCATCTTTTGATTTCTCAAGTTTATTATGTACCTGCTTTGAAGTCTAATATTTTGAGTTTGGGACAATTACTTGAAATGGGCTACGATATTCACTTGAAGAATCATTGCCTTACTTTGAGGGATATTTCTTATAATGTGGTTGCAAAGGTACCAATGGAGAAGAATAGAATGTGTTTTGCTTGACCATCCAAGGTGTTTAAAGGCTTGTGTTGAAGACAATTCTTGGTTTGGCACTTGAGATTTGGCCATTTGAATTTTGGTTGCTTGAAGACCTCGACTAATGAATAAATGGTGAATGGGTTGTCGAAAATTAATCATCCCAATCAACTTTGTGAAGGATGTTTCGTTGGCAAGCAAGCTAGAAGAAGTTTTCCAAAGGAATCCACCTCGAGAGCAACAAAGCCACTCCAACTTGTTCATGCGGATGTGTGTGGGCCAATCAAACCACCATCTCATGGTAAACACAAATTATTTCTTGCTATTTATTGAGGATTTTTCTCGCAAAACCTAAGTTTATTTTTTGAAGACGAAAGATGAAGTTTTTGGAGCATTCAAAAAATAAAAAGCTATTGTTAAAAATGAGAGTGGCAAATCCATCAAAGTTTTAAGGACTGATCGAGGTGGAGAATTCACTTCTAAGGAGCTTAACAATTTTTGTGAGACTAATGGAATCCGAAATTTCCTCACAATTCCAAGATCATCGCAACAAAATGGTGTTGTGGAGTGGAAGAATAGAACCATCCTCAACATAGTTCATAGTATGCTTAAGAGCAAGAGTATGCAAAAGGAGTTTTAGGTCGAAGTTGTGCATGTGTCGTGTATTTGTCTAATATTTCCCCATCAAGGAGTGTTCACAACATGACTCCACAAGAAGCTTGGATCGGTAAGAAACCTAGTGTTTCTCATTTACATGTTTTTGGTAGTATTGCCTATATTCATGTGCTAGGTGAGAAGTTATTAAAATTTGATGAGAAAAGTGAGAAGTTTGTTTTCATCTACTATAATTCAAGCTCCAAAGGCTACAAGTTTTACGAAGCTTGCAATGGAAAAGTTGTTATTAGTAGAGATGTGAAATTCAACGAAAGAAGCTCATGGGATTAGAATGTTCCGAAAAATGAAGAATACGTTATTTTTTCCTTTTTCAAGAAGGAGACTCTAGCCAAAAAGCAAGTGAAAATGCTACTACTCCACCGCGTTCTCCTACTCCTCAATCTCCTCATGATAGTCCCTCAGAAGGACCGAGCCGTATTAGAAATCTTGTAGAGATTTATGAAGAAACTGAAATGGTTGATAATCCATCTTTGTTTTGTCTCTTCACCGACACCAAACTGTTAAACTTTGAAGAGGCAATGAAAGACAAGAAATGGAGGCATGCAATGGATGAGAAGATTTGAGCAATAAAAAAAGAGAGGTACATAGGAGCCAGAGTATCTTCCTGAAGGTCAAAAAACAATTGGTGTGAAATAGGTGTACTGAGTAAAGAAAAATGCTCGAGGAGAAGTGGAGAAATACAAGGCAAGACTTGTTGCCAAAGGCTATAGTCAAAAGCATGACATTGACTATGATGAGGTCTTTGACCCCATTGCTGGCTTGGAAACCATTCAATTAATCATTTCCTTGGCAGCTCAAAATAAGTGGAAAACTTATCAAATGGATGTCAATTCCTCTTTCTTGAATGGATATCTTGAAGAAGAAGTGAATGTTCAACAATCATATGTTATCAATGAACATAAAGATAAAGTCTTCAAGTTGAATAATGCTCTATATGGCTTGAAGCAAGCGCCAAGAGCATGGTATAGCAAAATTGACAAGTATTTTCAAGATCATGGATTCACCAATTGTCCACATGAGTATGCTCTTTATGAAAAAAAAAAAAAGGATGCATATGGAGGTTTTATGATTGTGTGCTTGTACGTTAATGACTTGATCTTCACCGATAACAATGAAAAAATGTTTGAAGAATTTAAAAAAATGATGGCTCAAGAATTTGAGATGACTGACATTGAGCTTATGTCATACTATCTCAGAATTGTGGTCAAACAAAATAGAGATGACATTTTTATTTTTCAAGAAGCTTATGCAAAGAAAGTTCTTGAAATGTTCAAAATGTAAAATTACAATCCGGTGTCTACTCCCTTTGGGTGTGGAACAAAAGTGACAAAATATGACGAGAGCATGAAAGTGGATCCATCTCTCTACAAAAAGCTTGTTGGAAGCTTGAGATAGTTGACTTGTACAATACCCAATATTCTTTATGGTGTTGGTCTTGTTAGCCGTTATATGGAGCCACCAACTTTAACTCACATGGAAGTTGCTAAAATGATACTTCACTACATTAAATGTACCCTTGATTTTGGCTTAGTTTATTCTTCTTCTACAAATCTCAAGTTTCATGGTTATAGCGATAGTGATTAGGCTAGTGATATTAATGATCGAAAAAGTACCACTGAATTTTTGTTTTTCATAGATAACACTGCTTTCACTTGGTGTTCAAAGAAGCAGCACATTGTGACTATTTCTACTTGTGAAGTTGAATATGTTTCCACTGCATCATGTGTTTGTCATTCTACTTGGCTACGGAAGTTGTTGGAGATGCTTCATTTGCCCCAAAATGAAGATACGCCAATTTATGTTGATAACAAGTCAGCTATTGCTTTGGGTAAAAATTCCATGTTCCATGATCGAAGCAAGCATATAGATACGAGATTTTACTTCATTAGAAAGTGCATGGAGAACAAAGAAGTAGAGCTTGTTTATGTGAAGACCAATGATAAAGTAGCAGACATTTTCACCAAATCATTGAAGAATGATGATTTTTCAAGATTGTGTGCTTGGATTGGAGTCAACAAGAGGGAATCAAGTTTAACAAGGGGTGTTGGAAATTAAAACTTGATTAATGAAAGTTGGAAATTAACTTTGATACATAAATTAGCTTATTTAATATTTATGTATTTATTTTATTCATGTTTCCATATGGTTCTTTCTATTCATAGTATGTAGGATAAGTCATTAATTAGTCTTTTGAATTTATACAATGTATTTGAGACCCTTTGTACCTATAAAGGGCCTTGTACTTGAGACATTTCAATGACCCAAGCCATAGAATACAAATATCTTTTGGAGAAATTCTTGTGTTTTTTCTCTGACCTTTCTTCCCATAATTATTTATTTCCAACAAACTATCCTAAATTAGGATTGTAACTCTTGCATAAATACCTTTGACATAAAAATTATTAATTCAGCCAAACTATCTCTTCTCTATTTGATCTTAGAGCTTACAGGGAAAAGTTTCGTTGTTGTCATGTTCGTTCTTTTGGTTGATAACCCAACATTAGCTATCATCAGCCTTCCGTAATCCTAGCTACCATGTCTTGGAATTCCTATATTGGTTCCTTTGCTCGATCGCCTTTTACTGTAACCACCCGTAAAAATTTCTCTCCAATAACGATTAAATTAGATAGGACTAATTACCAGGTTCGGTATCAGATTCTGGAGATGCACATTGCTGACAAAAGAAAGAAGGGTTGCTTTACAAGAAGGAAAATGACCCAATAGAGGATGATCCAACCTATGATGATTAGGAGGTTGAAGATGCCCTAGTCAAGTCTTGGCTGATCAATTCCATGATGGATAAGTTGGTCTCAAATCTTGGAGATGCACATCGCTGATCTTGGAGATGTACATCGCTGACAGAAGGAAGAAGAGCTGCATCCATGAAGAAAAATGACCTTAGCAGAGGATGATCCAAGTTATGATGATTGGGAGGCTGGAGATACCCTAGTCAAGTCTTGACTCATCAATTCCATAGTGGATAAGCTAATATCACACTTTATGCGATTGGGAATAGCTAAGGAGGTTTGGGATGTAGTCAATAGGAGCTATTTCGATGTTTATGACTCTTCTCGTGCATAGGGTCAATGAAGAAGTCATGTTAGTATGATCGACCTCTTGCAGGATACTACAATGAGTTCGACTCAATCTTTATAAGACTTGATTATCGAAAGCTTAATAATACAAAGTGTTCCAGTTGATATTGAAAAATTGGGAAAGAGTACTTCCAAAGATTTGGTTTGCATGTTTCTCGTAAGTCCTGATCACCACTTGGATCAAGTTAGCGATCATGTTTTGGCCACATATCCCTTTACCAAGCCTAGAGAAAGTCTACTTAACAATCCATCATGAAGAACAAAGATGAATCACCAAGGAAACAAAAGAAGATCACTTCAATGGCTGTCCAAAAACATAATAGTCGTCCTACTCAACCGAAAACCTTTGGATAAAGTAGTTTTCTTTTATTGTAATTTTTTTAAGTAAGAAGAAAACAATATTCAATTAGCTAATGAAGTAATAAATGACTTGAAAAATATTACTTTTAGGCTTAAAAGCTATTAAGCTAGTTGTTAGGATTTATGTTGTATTGGCACTTCTTTAAACGAAAAGATTATTATAAAATAATAAAATTGTTATAAAAGAGTTGTAAAAGTCAAAGAGTCTTTTGGAGGGTTGTATAGATGAACTATGAGTCTTTGAGTTCGAGTATAGAACTGGAGAAAAGAATAATCGGATTTACGCTAGCTTGTCGCCTAACTGATACTCGAGCGGAAAAAGCAAAATCATTGTCATCAGCCTATCGCTTGAGCGACACGCCTCTCACTCTCCTGTCACTAGCCTATCGCTCGAGTGACGATGTTATACATGAAGCCCTAGTTCATGATTTTCAAGAATTCTATCTATCTTATACTACCTAAAATACGTCTTATTATATATACACAATGTTCATCACGTTCCTGTGTGCAGTTGATCATTGTTTTACATTCTCATAACATCAATCCAAGATTCAATAATATTACATCAATACATTGAGATTAACAATTTGATTCTTGAGATCAATCAACCACAAGTTGAAAAAAATATCGAATTCAAAAAATCCAAAAACACACATCCTAAATATAATCAAGAAACTATTTTCTCAATAAATTTTAGATATTGCTGAAATTTAAGGGAGGTTGAACCAAAAGCACAGAAAGAGTACAAGAATAAAGTGTTAGTGGTGATCCACAGAAGATAGACAATTCCAAAAGATCAGAAGCAACCGTGAGTGAAGCACATTCTAGCGGATCTTGGAGATTGTAGGAATTAGACTAGTGAGTCTATGGGTTTTCTAGGCTGGATCATATTTTAAGTTCTTATTGTTTATAGTAGAAGTTACTGGCTTGATCCTGAAGGTGTTTTTTTTTTTTTTAACTCAATTAAGAGTTTTCTCTGTCATCAATTCTTCGTGTTGTTTACATTATTGAATTCACGTGAACTGAATCTAGAGTAATTAATTAGTGTGACTTATTGCAATATTGATCAATGATAATTTTTAATTCCGTATTATTCATATATTCACCCCTCTCTATGTGATTTAAGGGTCTAACTAGTAACTTTCAAGTAGTATCACATCCGAAATTAGTTTCCTGGCCCTAGTTTTCTCGATGAGTAGTCCATTATCTCTTCCGACATATTTTGATAGCATTAATTATGCTTACTAGAAAATTAGAACGAGAGTCTTCCTGAAATATATGGATGAGTGTATTTGGTTGAGCGTAGTAAATTGTTGGACTGCCCCATCTGCCATAATTGTAGGTGTAGTTACCCCTATTGATATTTCAATTTGGTCTAAGAAAGATGTAGATGAGAACTCAATTCATAACGTTAGAAGATAAGATTTTAACATATCCAAGGGTCCATTTGGTTTATGTTTTAATTTTCAGTTTTAAGTTCATTTTCAATTTTATGTTTTAGGATTCTTAGAAATGTGTTTGATTTTTCATTTTGAAAAAAATATTTCTCAAAATAGAAAATTAGAAAACACACTTAATTTGGAATTTTGAAAATTATTTTATGACATTTTATTCCATAAAATTTGATTATTCAGTATAAAATAAAATAATTTTATGGTAATAAATTATCAAAGAATAAATACATTTTAAAGTTGATGAATATTATAATATTTTTTTTCTACAAAAGTAAAATAAAAACAAATAAATGAATTTGACAACATTGCTGTTAAAGAAATTGCTAATCAAATGGAAGTTGAATTTATATTCTTGAAGATCTTATAATTCATAGAATGAAGCACTTTGATAAAAATGTTAATGATGAGAAAACACATTTGGCTAAAGAATCATTTAGAATTGATTATTTCTTATATATAGTTAATCAAACTCATTTTCACTTAAGTTAAGATTTGAACAATTTAAAAATATGAAAATATTTTTGGATTTCTATTCGATTTATAAAAAGGAAAAACTCGCAAAATGCCGATAATAGTTGTTTGAAGTGTTGGTGTGAAATTCTTTTGAAATACGACATGGATTCTTACGTTGATGGACCAAACTTATTTTTTGAGCTACAATGCGTGAGATACTATTTGTCAAAAGAGACTAAAAAGACGATTGAAGTGTTTGATTATATAAAAGTGATGGATTTGTATTTTTCAAATGTGTGGATTGCTTATAGAATGTTTCCGACTGTACCAATTACAATTGCATCTATCGAAAGGAGTTTCTCAAAGTTGAAGATAAAATTAGCAATATCATGAGAAAAATTGAATGAGTTGGCCATTGAAAATAAAGTTTTAAAATAGATTGATTATAACAGTGTAAATGTTTACTTCCTTTCAAAAAATTCTAGAAGAATAAATTTATTTTAGACTTTTGAAAGTTTTTTAGATTTTTTTTTTTAACTTTGAATGTTTTTATTTAATAATAAAATTATTTTTTTATTATATATAAGGACCCCATTTTTGAAGTTGTCATAAAACCTCCAAAATATCAGGATCGCTACTACAATTAACAATATGATTAATAATTATAAACAAGAAGATATTATGCTCTTATTAATTATAATCCACTGTTTGGTAGGGATTTATAAGAGTTCAAAATTGATAGGTTTTGATAATTTTTATTGATGGTACAATGAGTATTTATACACACAATAGGATTATAAATTTCAATTCAAATATTCAAAAGAAAGGATAAGATAATAATGTGAGCTATCTACGTTCTATCTAATTAAGAGCTATCTTTGTTCTAACTAATTAAGATGATCTTTGGTAGGTGGTTTCTCCAAGTTTATTAGACTCTTTGTCACCAAGTTTGTAAGTTGATGTTTGGATGAGATGAATTTAACTCCTAGTTTGCAAGATGCAACTTGATCACAAACGAAATGAAAATCAATTTCAATATGACATGTCCATGCATGAAATAACGTATTGGCAGATGAATATGTGGCTCCAATATTGTCAAACCAAACCGTAGGGAATCTCAAAAAGAACATGCTTATATTGAACACACACAAATGTTCTTGTCCATACTTTGTGCTTTCAAAGACTCCAGTTAAGGTAAATATACGAATCAAAGCCCAATTTTTTCTTACCGTTCTTTGCGATTCTGGGTTTCTTTATACACTATTTTTCACACCTTTTCTTTTGTAGGATTTGGACTAATTTCATGGACCTATTTGTTCGCTGTGGGGGTGTTAGTCATGATCAATTAGGGGAAAATTGAATACTCTTAATCAGGGATATGTTCGTTTGTTCGTTCTTGTTTTGGATTTGGTGAGAAAAAGGACATGGAAGAAAGAGCAGTATGATATTTTCATTATTTTCTAAACAAGCTTAACTGTCAACTAAGGCTGGGAATTGGAAGACTATTTTTCCCCCCATTAAGATACAATTTAAAGAGAAATGTCCTAACTGTATCAAATTTATGTTCTATGATTGTTGGTTTTAATCGATTGTTGGTATGAATAATGGATAAATATTTTAAACGTAAATATGCATTTTTTTTTATGAGAGAAATGTTCAAAATAAAATGGATGAAAATGATGTTGAAGATGAAAGGGATGATGGACTTGGTGATGAAATGAACGTTGGAAATAAAACTAATCTTGGAGATGTTCTGGTTGAAAACTAATGCTGGTGAAGATGGAATGAAAACGTGTAAAGAACCATTATATTAACATATCGAATGCTTTTTTTTTTTTTTTTTGGTAAATTTAATCGTGTCTTCTAACTCAAAATGTATACATATGCCACAGTTTAGAATTGATAGGTTTTGATCATTTTCATTTATAGTAAAATGAGTATTTATACACACACTAGGATTACAAATGCCAATTCAAATATTCACAAGAAAGGATAAGATAATGATGTGAGTTATCTACAATCCAATTAAATGAGAGGATTTTTGGTAGGTGGTTTCCCTAAGTATATGAGACTCTTCATTTGAACTGGACATGACTTATTCTTTAACGGGATTAAAATCAAAATTTTAATTTAAGAATTTTAAGTCGAAGTTTATAATTATTTTAACTATTCTTTTTATGAGATTCATAATTTTTTTAACTATATATTCCATCAATTTTTATAAAAATTTAATGCAAATTTAATAGTGAACAATGTGCAACGCACCTTGATTAGATCTAGTTTGGATTAAATAGCATTGTAAATTAATTAATTGAACTGAACTGGACAGTAGAGTTATGGCTATGGAATCCGTACGAGTAGGAGTAGGAAAAAAAAAAAGGAAAAAATAACGGGATTTGACCGTTGAAACCAGCTGTATTCTCCGACAACCTCAGTCATCGGGTAATTTGTTAGTACATTTGGGCCTACCTACATGCACAGATAAACACAACAAACCAAATAAATTTGCCCACAACGGCTACCAAAAAAGTGGTTTCTCCATTCGAGACAGAAACTCCCAAAAACACACTGCATTAGTGTGTCATGTGCTGTGCCCACTCTTCCACTATGGGACTGTAAGAAGATCACTTCTCAAATTATTAAAAAATCAAACAAAAAGTGATATAATAAGAAAAGAACAAAATGAATATGATTTCTTAGCCGTTGGATTATCTGACCAATAACTTTTAGTGATTGATGCCACCCAACATTTTTTCTCTCACCCACCATGACCCCCACCCCGCTCTCTAATTTATTGAGGTGTTGCCCATTTTTCTTCATCTTCTTCACTTTTTTCCTCTCAAGTTTCTTGCTTTTTTCTTTTTTTGCATTCTCTTGACTGGTTTTTCAAGAACTTATATATGGCATTGCTCTTGCTGCTTTTGGTTTTGGTTTTGACTGTGTCTGCTGTTTCCGCAGATGAAGGTACATTCTTTTTACTACATTTCATTTATAAGAAGATTTATTATAATGGAGAGAGCTTTTTTTTTTTTTTTTTTTTTTTAGTTATGTGGATTGTTTCATTTGTATGTGCTTTTGAAAGTTTGATTTTGGTGCTTTATGATTGTTCATATGCTGTTGTAGTTGGTAGGATTTATTTTATTTTATTGTGGATTGATTTATTTAATTTATTTGGTAACCAAAGTAGAATAAAAGAAATGGGATGTATGTGTGCATTATAAGCATGTTCTTTTTGAGATTACCCATGTCTAGTTGCTTTGTTTTCTTGGTATTTTATAGATTTCATTGAGTTTAGAACTGCTTTTTTATTGGGGCTCAAGGAAAGTAGCGAAATATATGAAGATTTTTGGAGTCATATTTCTGTATTTCTTTCACATATAGATTTATGTTTTTGTGAAAACATGAATGTGCACAATTTTCACAATTTTCATAATGATCGGAGTCTAGTCTTCAACAGGGATGGGGTGGATGTTCTATGTTTAGCTTTGCTTAAAAGTAAGTTTTAGTTACTTATTTTGTGGCAAAACTTAATTTTTAGGTTACTTTTCTGACTTTTAAGCACAACCTAACATGCTTCGTAAACGTCTAGTGAAAGGAACTCTGTCATTTTGAACAAATCATCCCAAAACATAATTGCCTTCTGCCATTGTACTGCTCCCAACAGCTGTATTTGGATTTGCAAATGCCCCGAAGTCGATGATTTATCTTTTCCTTTTCTTCTATTTTTTTATTTTAAACAATTTCTTTTGTAATGAAATAAAAAGTCAAGACTACAGAACAAAACAACAAAAACCAATAAACTTTGTTTCCAGCTCATGAATTACTTTTAATCCCCTTGTTGTATTATGTATGTGTACAAATCTTCCAACAAGTAGTCCAAGTCCTCAACAATGTATCCCCTTTAGATAGGACTTGGAATCCGAAGGGAAAATTTTCTTATGATCAACCAATTATTGTCACCCTCTATTATTGGGTGGATCAAGCTCATTTCTTGTTTTTCTTTTTACTTTTTTGCTTTCGGTTGATGCTTGTTTCAGTTCAACTAGATAAAGTTTCTTGATTGTCTTATTAGTGGCGTTTGTGATCATGTGAGTATGAAGAGTTCAAAGTTCCACTTCTAAATATCTTTGCACGTGTTTGTCAGAGGGAAGCACCAGAAAAAAAAAATAATGGTTATTGTTGAATTAAACTTAGTAATCTGCACCAGTTTATGATCTAAATTCTATCCACTAACAAGTTTGTGTTGTTAAAATCATTGAACTGAGTTTTAATTATTATCATGATATATTTACTATCAATTCGTGTAAAAATATGGATACCACTTCGTCTCATTTGATTGTCTATAGCTGCAAATGGTGTATGCCACAGTTTGGTGTTGTAAATATTAATAGTCCTTGATCAAATACCAATGAATTAAGAAGTTAGGAGGACGTCAGTGCATTTTGTCTACTTTATTTTAAGTGGTCGAATTCACTTTAGTTGATTTGTTCCAGATGCATTTGTTGGCGTGAACATTGGAACAGAGCTCTCTGACATGCCACACCCGACACAGATAGTTGAACTCCTCAAAGCTCAGCAAATCCAACACGTCAGGCTCTACAATGCAGACCGTGGTATGCTTCTTGCACTTGCCAATACAGGTATCAAAGTTGCTGTCTCTATCCCCAATGAACAACTACTTGGAATTGGTCAATCAAATTCGACTGCTGCAAATTGGGTGTCACAGAATGTCGTAGCACATTATCCGGCTACCAATATTACAACAATCTGTGTTGGTTCTGAGGTTCTAACATCCCTACCAAATGCAGCACATATTCTTGTCAATGCCCTAAAGTTTATCCATTCAGCACTTGTGGCGTCCAATCTTGATAGGCAAATCAAAGTATCTACACCTCTTGCTTCTTCCATTATCCTTGACTCATTCCCGCCATCTCAAGCCTTCTTTAACCACTCTTGGAATCCGATACTAGTTCCCATGCTCAATTTCTTGCAATCAACGGGGTCTTATTTCATGCTAAATGTATATCCTTATTTCGATTACATGCAATCGAATGGTGTCATTCCACTAGATTATGCTCTCTTAAAGCCTCTTCCTTCAAACAAAGAAGCTGTCGATGCAAACACCCTTCTTCATTACTCCAATGTTTTTGACGCCATGGTTGATGCTGCTTATTTTGCACTGGCTGATCTTAACTTCACTAATATTCCTGTTATGGTGACTGAAACGGGCTGGCCATCAAAAGGTGATTCAAATGAGCCAGATGCCACTTCAGATAATGCCAACACTTACAATAGCAATTTGATAAGACATGTATTTAACAATACCGGGACCCCTAAGCATCCTGGAATTAGCGTTAGCACTTACATATATGAGCTCTATAATGAAGATATGAAACCCGGGCCTGTGTCTGAGAAGAACTGGGGACTATTTGATGCAAGTGGGGTGCCTGTGTATATTTTGCACGTGACGGGCTCAGGATCCATGTTGGCAAATGACACTACTAACCAGACTTTCTGTATTGCAAAAGACGGTGCAGATGCTAAAATGCTGCAGGCTGCTCTTGACTGGGCTTGTGGACCTGGAAAGGTGGATTGTTCACCAATAGTGCAGGGACAAACGTGTTATGACCCGGACAATATCTTTGCACATGCAACTTACGCCTTCAACGCTTATTATCATCAGACGGGAAAGACCCCGGGAAGTTGCGATTTCAATGGGGTGGCTACCATCACTACCACTAATCCAAGTACGTAGAAAACTATTCTGATGTAATTTTGATGCTAAATTTTGCATTTAGATAAGTTGGATGACTAAAATTTCTCCGTTGAACTATTGTTGTTGCAGGTCATGGTTCTTGCAAGTATCTTGGAAGGTATATAAAATTTTTCTATAAGATTAGACGGTCTAGTTCTATTTAAATATTGTGTACCAAACTTGCACTAAATATTTAACTTAGGATATTTAGTGCTTGTTTGACACCGAATAATTATTTTATGATTTGTTGCGAGATCATTTTCAACCACACATTTTCACAATAAAGTAATTTACACGTATGCCTAAAAAAAAAAATTCCTACTTTTTAAACACATTCTTCTAAAAATACTATTCAAAACTCTTTTATTTTTCTCAATTTATGAGAATAAAAAAGGCTCTTACTAGCAATTATGCTCACATTTCAAACGTTTTCTATGTATTCGTGCAGTGGAGACAAAAATGGTACCCTTCTAAATGGTACCATTCCGGCTATGGATTCAAAGAGCTCGGAATCTCCTGCCATCTATGGCACTGTGTTTTCAACTTCAGCATACATTGTGATTGGCGCAATGGGATGGAGTGCACTGTTATTGTAGCTTGGTATGATTGGAGCTAACTCAACCAAGAATAACTTAAAAACTTTTGAGCCAATTTTCTTTTGCACAAAATTTTCACAAACTGAATCTATCCGGTGAAGAAACGATAAATTTCGAGGTGAAGAGTAACAATCAGATCCGCGTGATTTTTGCACTAAAGTAGAAAATCATGTACAGAGAAACAACTTACTTCAGTTCGTATTCTTTTGCTGGTTAGGAGATTGTCAAATTAAGGTTTGTATTGAATCTTGACCAAGTTGAAATTCATTTTAACAAGTTTATCATTTATGTTTTCCGAGGAAAGATAATGTTTCCTGTTTCATCAAATTCATCATCACTGTAGCATACGAAAGTTAAAAGCTTGCAAATTTCAACACTGTCCTAAATAATAGACAAACATTTTACGTATTTCTTATTTGTGCAAAACATACTCACCAAGACACTCGAGAAAAAGGAAAATCGCCGTATTAGTTTTTGAATGATGAAATCTTGATACGAATGAATTGAGAGTGGAATAATTTTATTCATTCAATCTATGATTGCGATGTACAATTAATTTACATAAGTTACCTTTCTTCTTGATATAGAAAGGGACATCGTGCGACAGTAGTCTGCGGATGTATAATGGAGGTCTATATAATTATATACAGCAATAAAAGAATCTATCTCTAATTAATTTACATAAGTTACCTTTCTTCTTGATACAGAAAGGAACATTGTGCGACAGTAGTCTGCTCCGCTAGACTACCTTCTGCCTTCTCTTAGTTGTTTCGAAACGAAAGAAAGTTTGTTTACAATTTAAAGAAAGCTTGCAACATGAAATTGAAATACATTGAACATAATTTAATCATTAATTGTTTGAAAACTAGAAATTACAATAGACGAAAGTAGAAAATTACAATGACTAGAAAGCTTGAAAATGTTTGAAAGATTAATACCTCATGTAATAGATTTCGGAACAAAAACTCAACTAACGGGAGTAAACGTTTAAAGTCTTTAGAATCATACTAAAATTTTCTAATTTCTAACTATTTTACAATTGAAATAAAATATTTACAATGTGCGGTCGAAGTTGGGCAAACTGCAGCTACGATAGGGTCACTGAAACAAGAGAGCTCTTCTCCCAAAGTTTTACTCTCTTGAGCACTGAAACACATCCGAGCCACATTCGAAAGTTTTACCCAAAGTTTTACTCATCCGATATGATGTGTTTCAATGCTCAAGAGAACTCTTCTCCCAATAAGAGTCATTTTGAGATTACTACTTGCCAGTAACCGTTACTCCCTTATACTGCGGATATCAATCAGAAACAGTACAAAAGGTCTGCAGATCTGAAGCGACTAGTGTTCAAATTGAAAAGATCAGAAACGAAAGTTGTTGAAAAGATTCTTGGCTATCGAACTACTTGAGCTTCTAGGAAATATCTTCGAGAGTACTTAGTCAAATGAAGCGGATGCAACAGCGAGGAGAATAATCAATGGCTCTGAGGACTTTGCCAAAGCAAATGGAGGAGAATGTCACGGGCAGCAATTTTATTTAAGCCCCGTGACCCTATCGCTGCCGCAGTTTGCCCAACTTCAGCCGTACATTGTAAATATTTTAGGGAAAAAATTCACTTCTCAGAGGTTATCTTTAGCAACTTTCAAAATTGACAAAACATTTTTTATATTTCTGAAATCAGAGATTGACATATTCATACAAATATATAACAGCTTCCTAAAAAACAGCCGTGACGTATCATGAAAGCCGGATTATCCGTTGTAACAAATTAACTACCCAAAAATACAATCCCTAATGCAGCAGATGATTAGAAACCACATATTAGTGAAATTGCTATTCTACAGTCACCAGAAATCTCTGTGGCGTCGTTAATCGGAATATCCAGATCAGGAGTTGAAGAAAATAGTCACAAATAGAGCCACAAATAAGCCTGCTGACAATTCACGTAATCGGATTCCACATCGTCGAACCTCTTCGAAATCAGAAGCCACCGGAAATCTTTGAGGCGTCGTTAATCGGAACATCTTCGAAATCAGTTGACTCGTATTGATCAGGTATGTCATATAAATCAATTATTTAAATGTGATCGTGCGTCCTTCATGAAGCAGACAGGAATCATACTATGCGTTCTGCATTTTAAAAAAAATATGTCGTATTTTTGTTCTAGGTTATGCCGAGGTCAGTGACCTATTCACGTATGTGATTCGTATAGGCTAATTAGCACAAAACGTCCCTACCTTTGGGGTTGATTGTGGAAATCGTCCATACCTTTCATTTTTTGGCATTTATGCCCTTACCTTTCAATTTTCGTGCGCTAAACGTCCTTTTCATCCAGTTTTGACAATTTTACCCCCCATTCAAATAAAACAAAAAGAAAAGAAAAGAAAAATTAATGAATTTAATTGCAGTAATACTCCTAATTTTTTTAAAAAGTACAAATCAGTCCAAAAGCCTTATTAAAACATTAAAAATGGAAAAAACAAATCTCACCCTCTTCTCGCCTTTTCCTCCCTACGACCGCCACCCATTACCGCCTAAATCACCGGAAAATGCTCCCTTCACCACCGGCGATTTAATCCACATCCATTTCACAAGCCATATTTACAAACCAATGAAAATATGAACAGGGAAACAAGTCATTTTCCTTAGAAATACTTGGTGCCCAACAGACACAGCCATAAAAACGAATTAAGATATGAGTTAAGAAGAGATGGGACCGACACGATCAGCTGCTAAACGAAGCCAGTGATGAGGAATCCAAGGTCCAATGCCGCCAAACCGGTCCACCACCTCCTTAACCGACTCAAACGGCGGTGAAGTATCAATTTGGACTCTCGGGCTGATGATCTCTATGGTGACTGATTCCATGGTTTTAGCCATGAAAAAAAAAAAAAAAAAAAAGAACTTTACGGACTCTAGATTTCTGAGAGTATGTAAGGTGGTGTGGGAGTAATGATGATGTTTTGGGGGTGTCAAAACTGGGAACAGGTAAAAGGAGAATGCAAATTCTTCCATATCAGGAAGGGACGGTGGCTGACTTCCGGCATACCTTCGAAGATAGATGACTTCCGCCCATCTGGGTTGTGAAATGGATTTGTGGGTTAAACTCGTCGATGGTGAAGGGAGCATTTTCCGGTGATTTAGGCGGCAATGGGTGGTGGCCGTAGGGAGGAAAATGGAGATTTTTTTTTTTCATTTTTAATTTTTTTAATAAGGCTTTTGGACTGATTTGCACTTTTTAAAAAAATTGGGGGTACGACTGCAATTAATTATTTAGTTTTTCTTTTCTTTTCCTTTTGTTTTATTTGAATGGAGGGTAAAATTGTCAAAATATGATGAAAAGGACGTCCAGAGCACGAAAGGTGAAAGGTAAGGGCATAAATGCCAAGAAATGAAAGGTAGGGACGGTTTCCAAAATCAACCCCAAAGGTAGGGACGTTTTCTGCTAATTAACCATTCGTATATTATAACATGCCCGTGACCTGTAGTTTTCAGCAAGCTTTCATAATATATGTTCTGCCTATGTCATGAATCAGAAATATGTCTGTGACCTAGTCTGTGTCATAATTAATATGACCTGTAACGTAATCTGTCTCTTAATATGTGACTTATTATGTGACCTACAATTCTAATGCATGTGACTATGACTATGACTTAATATGTGACTTAGTCTGTGACCTACAATTCTACTGCATATGACTCTGACTATGACTTAATATGTGACTTCGTCTGTGACCTACAATCTGTTTTTTGTGTTTGGCAGAAATGGAAATCATTCACGTTTGTTTGCTGAATGGAACACAGCTATCATTAGTGTTGATCGATCGTAACTACAGTTATTCGAAGCTTCTTGATACAGTTATGACAGAGTTCGACGTGGATCCTGCTAAGGTCGCAGTCACAATGAGTTATGAGTTGATTAACAATCTGCCTCCGGTCACAATAAAGAATGACAATCATATGTTGTCGTACGTAGTGTTGAAGGAAATGCATCGTGGCCCTTCCAAGTATCCAATTAAAATTGAGGCCACAGATGTTGAATGTGTTGAACAACGTCTTGCAGTACCAATTTGTGTACAATCTATTGAGAAGGAAATATCGTTACAAGATTTGTCAACAGATATATGTGGATCAATAATAGAACCAACATCTCACGAGTTCAAACATGTGGTTACAGTTGTATCAGATGCTGACTCTAGAAAAGTAGAGAAATGAGTTGTTTTCCGTAACAAGGAGATCCTTAAGCTGAGCTTGTCCTTATATGCAATTCAAAAAATGTTTGAATTTGTAGTTGTTCGGTCAGACAAGAATGACTACTTTGTAAAATGTAGTCATGCCGAGTGTCATTGGATATGCAGAGCATCGAAGCTGGCCAATACAGAGATGTTTAAAATTAGACACATTGCAGAAGGTCACACATGTGCTTCCAACATTGTCTTAGGTACTCATAGGCAAGTGACAAAGTCAGTGGTGTCATCTTGCATCAAATACAAATTCACATGATCGCGCACCATATACACACCAAATGATATACGTAACGACATGTTGCACACATATGGAGTATCTCTGAACTACGTGAAGGCATGGAGGTCACACGAGGAAATTTTGAAAATGATTAGAGGTGACCCGACAGATTCATTTAGTCAGTTACCGAGATTCTTCGCCATGTTGAAGGTAACAAA
Source organism: Fraxinus excelsior (assembly GCA_019097785.1). NCBI lineage: Eukaryota > Viridiplantae > Streptophyta > Magnoliopsida > Lamiales > Oleaceae > Fraxinus > Fraxinus excelsior. The sequence continues at coordinate 11,229,700 of CM032623.1, read as the reverse complement.
TCCCGGGACGGTCACAGGACTACACCTTGATGGTCACAATAGGTTCAAATATTACTTTATGGCATTCACTGTATCAATTCAAGGATGGAAACATTGCAGGCCTGTCGTTGTGGTCGATGGCACGTATCTAAATGGACATTAAGGTGGGACTTTGTTCACGGCATGTACACAGGATGCTAATAATAGCATATTCATACTTGCTTTCGGGATTGGTGATAATGAGAATGACAGATCTTGGTCCTGGTTTTTTGAAAACTCGAGGAAGGCATACGGGGATAGAGAATGTTTGTGTTTTATATCAGATCGTCATAATAGTATCAAAAACGCAATAGAAAAGTATATCCTGGAACATGCCATGGGATCTGTTCATACCATTTCCTTCAGAATCTAAAGTCACGATATGGAAAATCAGGTCACAACATCACACAAGCATTCAATTCAGCAGTTCGCGCCTACACCTTTCCGGAATATGAATATCACATGCAACAACTCGACGCAATTAATGAGAAGATAAGGGGTTACCTGGTAATATAATACATATTATCTTCAATTTGCATTCATATATATAAAGTCTGTGACCCGCGTCATCGTGTTTTTGTTGTAGGTTGGTGTTGGGCCTGAGAAATGGTCACGATTGCACATGCCCATGAATAGATATTCCACGATGACTTCGAACATAGTAGAGTCGGTTAATGCAGTAACTAAGTCTGCCAAGAACTACCTTATTATAGCTTTGTTGGAGTCATTGAGTGAAACTACGCAATCTTGGTTCTGTAAACATAGGGAGACTGCACACAACACTTTCACAACCTTGTCCAGTAAGTATGAGCAGCAGTTACGGGAAATGGGCACAGATATGAGAAAATTAAGGGTAATATCTCTATTGTGACCCGCGCACCATATCAGTGACCTCATTTGTGACATCATACATTGTCATCATTTTATTCTGTGACTTGTTGTTCAGATTATTGTGATCTTGACTTGCAGGTTTCTCCAGTAAATGAGGCAACATTTTCAGTTACATGTGAAAGTGCATCCTTCGTTGTTGACATAGAACAACGTACTTGCACATGTAGGATGCTTCAAGTCGATCAACTACCGTGTCCACATACATTAGCTGTGCTTGGGAGTATGAGGATGGACCCGTATGAGTACTGTTCCTACTATTACACAAGAGAAGCATATTGGAATACTTACCAATGAAGCATTTTCCCTGTTGGAAATCCAAATGAATGGATAGTGCCCAAAGATATCCAGGAAATTGTTGTATTAGCACCTAATCAAAAGATGGGTTGTTGAAGGCCTATCGAAAAGAGATTCAGATAAGCCTGTGAAGCTAGCATACCTATCAAATGCGGACGATGTGCTGAGATTGGTCACAATCGCAGAACTTGCACCAGCTTGGTTCCTTTAAGTCAAAATCAGTCAAAAAACAAAGGGAGGAATGGGAAGTGAAACGATGGTAGAGAGTGACCATAATTCGATGAATTGTTTCTTTTTTTTCATTCAATTTTCATGTGTAATGATTCAAATAAGGAAGATACTATTTCAGGCAATATATGTGTTCAATTGTTCCATTCATTTGGTTTGCTCATGTTACAAGAAAATAGTGACTCAAGTGCCCATAAACATTTGGTTTGCTCATGTGTTCAATTGTTCCATTCATTTGATCTGCATTGTGACCGTTTGAAATTAACAATGTCAAGATAAAACCTGAGAATAGCAACAGAAGCCAGTTGTGACTTGTGGAAACTGACTTGTGACCTAGGTAGTAACATGTGACCTGACCTGTGACTCGTGACCTAGCCAGTGACCTAGGTTGTGACTTCTGTATGGACTTATGATTGGTGACTTGTGACAGATGACATGGACTGTGACAATGCAACAGATCATTTGTGACTTAACATATTAATCTTGGTTAATGGTTTGAAATCCAAACAACAGATCTAAACAACTAGAAGATCTAATAAGATGCAACTGATTAACATCCAAGTCCATAGAGTAATGACAAAATTAAAAACTACAAAATATACTAAAGTCTCCTATCTATTACATGTTCATATTTAAAATTCATCTTACAATTCCACCATCACTCTATGACAATACTTTTTCCACCAGGAAGTTGCGCCTTTATTGTTGCATTTCTAATTTCACGGTGTTTAAATAGCAACGATGCTACGTCAAGACATGCTCTGTCCGCATCAAACTTCATCAGCATTGATCCTATATCGTTATGGAGCATGTATTCAGCGTATTTCACCACGTATATGCCACAGTCATGTCTGAAAAAGGAAAAATCAGAATATTAATATGTATTACGGTGTTATGATGGTGTTACATTTAGTTTGGATGTCACAAACGTACCCATTTTTTTTGTTGTGAAAGTGAGAAATCAAGCTTCACCTCCAAGTCAACAAGCTCTTTCCAGATTCCAACGGCTTTCATGAGGTGTGGGATGATTTTAACAAATGGTTCAATTCCAGCAAGTACCTTGATGTCATTGTATGTCTTCCTAGAGGAATTGAATACAAGTAACATTTGCTTCTTTATGTCAAGCACTGCAAGCATCCAGTGTGCTTTATTGGTGGGCAATATTTGCATAAACACAAAGTTGACGTAGGCCCAAGCAGTGCTCAAGGGGATGCGTGCACCTGTAATGTCTTCAATTAGTCGTGAATCGATAGCAACTACACTTGGATCATGCTTGAATGTCTGATATATGTTTTTTAGCTTGGCCTGAAACAACGTATCCACGGTAGTAGCGCTAAATTTCACATTCTGTCCATCCCTTACTAACTGACGAATGAAGTAGAAGCACACATCCATATGCTGTTACAATGTCAGGTTGATGAACAACTCAGAAAGTTATGCAAAAATATGTAACATGTTCTGTGACCTACGCTGTGACTTGATATGTGACATGACTATATAATGTGACCTCAATTGTGACATGTGTTGTGACCTATCAATGCATGTGACATTTCGAGATATGTAACATATAATTAGCAACGAATCGAACTACTCAAGGACACCTATCTCAAAACGAGTTCATACCACCAGGATTTATTTCCAACAAGGAACTGCCCAACTACAAACGGTGGTTTAATGGGATCATCTTTATCATTGAATTTCTTCCTGCATATGAAATTAAATTCATTGGTAATGCAACAAGAATTATTTGAAAACGACACATGCTATTAATAGGTGACGATCATACTTATTGTGTGGTTTGTATCCTCTTTGGAACCAATTCTGAAAATCAGAAACATCACAATCATCAACATCCTGATTGTATTTTTCGAATACGACAACGTTTCCTTGAGCCTTTGTTTGTTTCACTTCTATGGCATATGGAGACTAGAGTGCCTTAGTCGGCCTAGGAGCCCTCTTAACGGGCAATCCAGAGCTTGGTGGGTGAACAAGCGATGCCTAAATATGAAGCACACATGTCAAATGTCAGACAACTGTACTTATACTATACGGACACAATGTGACCTGTGACTAGTACCTCATTCGCAGCCGATTCCGTCTCCTTCAATACATTAGAAATGATAGAGTCAACATGAGCTTGCACTTCTGAATCCTTAATTATTTCTGGCTGGGTTGCTTGTGTGTATCCAATACCCAAATCAAATGATGGAGCTTCCAGACCAGACGGAAAAACTGCATCAGCGGGATCCATCTTACTCTTCCCTTTCACATCTACTATCTTTTCCACCTGAAATATAAAATGTCTAATTTAATGTTAAAATTTAAATGAGATGAGTCAACTGCTACTCCTTAACTTACTTGGTTTAAAGGATCAGAAGCTCCTACAACATTATCCACCGATCTCTCTCTAAATTTGTTCAAAATTTCATCCATTGAACTGGAAATCAAGGCAGTCACATATTTGGACAGAAATTGCATGTTTGATTTGATGTCTAGCAAGTCCGTACGAATTTCACCTTGCATTCGAACAATAATGTTAATTTTTTTCTGCTGCTCAGACTTCAAAGTGGACAGCTGTGACTTCATCTCATCAAGTTGTTTTCTTAGTTCAGCAACATCCTGCACCACATTTATACCTTCAATCAATTCCAAGAAGACTGTGGAAAATACTAATATGCCCATAAATGTGACTGATTCAAATATAACCTGTTAACTGTGACCATGAGATGCTCAACATGAAACAGACAACTTACATTATTCATTTGAGTCCCAGCTGAATGAGGTGTGTGAAGATTACTAGCATCACCCGAAGGGCCATCCCTAATCGGAGAATTATCGCGTGATGGTGTTCCGTGCCATCTGGGTGGAGTGTCTACAAAATCGTCATCATCGACTTCAAAATTGGTGTGTCCAACTCTACCGTCAGTTATCATGAGAAGAGATTTTACACCAGAGGATCCTGACTTCCTACTTGTATCGGTTCGTTGAATTGATCTATTTGTACTCCCAACCTTTGTCTTCTCCGCACGTGATAGCTTTGGTTGGACAGGTTTGATATATAGAACCTCGTGCATGTATGGCATTGCCATTTCAATTTCAGTAGGGTCCGGTCACATATTTGCAACTGCCAATCCAAAAAAGTATTGAAATATGTAATGTCAGAAATATTAGAATCCACAAATCAACAATGCAAATTTTGATTTGTTCCCTAATCTGTGACTTCATCTGTGACTTAGATATATGTACTAGAAACATGCAATATTATATTGTGATTGAACACTTACATCCGGGTCTGAGAAGCAATCAGGTCCCTCGAGCTTGGCAACCGATGGATGATCATTTGCCGTCCAATTTCGTATCCGGGGGTACTCTCTTGCAATCTTTCTGGCTACATATCCATCTAGGCTAGGAATCGTCTCATATATCCATACTTGGAACACCACCAATAGACCTTTTAATCTATAATGTGATGCTCTCTTGCTCAACCCATCCCTAAGTGAACTTATAGGAGTGTCAAACAATAACTTACCACAAGGGAACAAGTTCATCCTATTCAAGTCATCAACTAGAACAAACAGGTAGTGTTCCACCACTTTCTTGTAATCCCTGAGATGTAAAAATGAAGTAATGAAATATAATGCACCCAGCTTGGAGACATCTTCATCAGGCATGTCGCTGGTAGCAAAAAATGTATATCTCACATCTTCGTGGGTCACAACCTTCAACTTACTGAAATATATTTTTTTTCAATCGAGATGGAATCTTCTCCAGCTTGTTCGTATCCCCTTCGCCAAAATATCTAAGCCTGGACACTAAGCAAAACTCCGGAAGCGAAAATCTAACAAACCGCCCATCTATATTGAACCACACTTCTTCTTCATTTGGTTGTTTAACCTGTCTCAGTAGGAAATAGTGGATCAACTGCGATTGAATGACAATGTCATCGCACTCTAGAAAGTGGCCAAAACACGTGTTACGAAGAATCTGCCTTTGTGCCTCCTTCAGATTGTTCTTAAACTTCAGCAACACGTCATTTGTGTTAATGACAGTAATTTTATCGGGAAACCAACTTTCTCTGGAATATCAAATGTCCATACCTGCATACAGATCACCAAATAACGTAACCTATTAGTGGTCACAGCCTCCACCCATGGATATTCTTCAAACAAACGAAGCATAACTCATTGTTGGGGAGGTCACAGAAAAAACATTTTGTTCTCAAACGATTTGGTCGGTCACAGACATGATTAATTTTCCTATTGCACAAACTCTTAAAACACACGAAACATGAATTTTTTTCTCTGGGTCACAATACTGATTACCAATTTGCACTAAACTCATACATCACAAAATGAGAATATCATAAGTTCCAAATGCCATCAATACACCTTACCCATCAGTTTTAGGGTTAGAACATATGATTCAATTGAAAATAATTATTCTGAAACTATCTAGTCAGTTACCTTCTTTTCGGTCGTTTTTTGCCAGACCAATTCGATTTGTGTCTTTTGGACGACGAATCTTCATGGACGGCCTCCAACTTTCTTTTCCCTCTTCCATCCGATGTCTCACCAACATTCATCGCTCTAACTTCACTGCTCGAACGAGTCATTTGGGTTTGAGTTTACGATGTAAGACTGTATAGCTTCCACAGAGTTCTAGGTGTGAAATGTATAGTTTTCGAGTTTGAAGATTTTAGAGAGTCGAAACAATGTGCTCGGTGACTGCAGCGGCGATTTCCCCGGAGAAGAATAGTTTGAATATGCTCTGCGCCGTGAGTTTGGGAAAAATAGGAGTTTGTGGAGGTTTCGAAATGTATGGAAGTTACGTAGTTTTTCTATTTTAAAACACGTGACTTATGGCATAAAAACGGTTACGTAAAATATCTTTTAAAATCTAATATATAATTATAAAATATATAATTATATTGTATCTATTTAAAAAAGTTCTGACTTTTGAATTTTAAACTATAAAATCTGATTTTGGAAATTGGAATTCCAAAAGTAGGGAATGGTGCAATTTCCACATATTTTAGTTCAATTGTAAAATAGTTAGAAATTAGAAAATTTTAGTATAATTCTAGAGACTTTAAACGTCTATTCCCATCAGTTGGATTTTTGTTTCGAAATCTATTATAGAGGGTATTAGTCTTTCAAATATTTTCAAGCTTTCTAGTGTTTGTCCCCTGCACTAGCTATTGTAATTTCATGCTTTCATCTATTGTAATTTCTAGCTTTTAAGCAATTAACGATCATGTTATGTTCAATGTATTTTCAATTTCATGTTGCAAGATTTCTTTAAATTGTAAACAAACTTTCTTTCATTCTGAAACGACCGAGAGAAGGCGGGAGGTAGTCTAGCGGAGCAGACTATTGCCGCACGGTGTCATTTTCTATGTCAAGAATAAAGGTAACCCGTGAAAGTGGGTATCAAAGCTGCGGCTCAAGACCCTCGATAAGAAAGCTGTAGATCCAGATCCAAATTCCTCGAACACCAAAGATGTGGTAAATATTCAAAAGAGGAATACAAAACAGCTCGTGGATACGCTTGAGGTGACAACGCTAGGTTGTGTTTTTCCATGGAGGTCCTCAAAGAAAAGGTCGAGGTGGCAGAGACGAAAATTCAGTAATTATACATCCAGTTGGATGAAAGCAAAAGAGCTAGCGTTGCTATGACTGAAGTTGTTGCTAACATACTTGATCTACAGGATGAAATGGAAGCGTTGAAATCTCAATTGCTAGTGCTTCAACGCACGGTTGGCAATGGGCAAGTCACCGCACAAGAGTCTGTGCATAAGCTCAGGATTCCAGAACCGTGTACTTATGGAGGGGCACGCAATGCTAAAGAAGTTGAGAACTTCTTGTTCGATATGAAACAATACTTTATTGCGACTTCGATCAATGACGAAGCGAGAAAGGTTACAACAACTACCATGTATCTTAGTGGGGATGCAAAACTGTGGTGACGAATGAAATATGTTGATATTCAGGCCAACATTGTCCGAATAGATTCTTGGGATCTTCTCAAAAAAGCAATAAGATCTCAATTCTTCTCAAATAATGTGGAATATGAAGCACGTCAGGCCTTACGAGAACTGAAACACACAAACTCCATCAGGGAGTACGTGAAAGCCTTTTCAGGACATATGCTGAATATTTAAGATATGACGAAAAAGGACACGCTATTCACCTTCATGTAAGGGTGGGAACTGTGGACACGCACAGAACTTTAGAGATAAAAGGTCACTGATTTGAACGCGGATGTGAGAGTTGCTGAATGTTTAAGTGACTATCAACCGAAATCGAGAGAGGATCGACCTTCGGGAAATGCCCAATCTGTTGAAGGTGGAAGGAGACCTTACAGACCTAGATCAAACTCAAATGAGGGAGAGCGTTACTCTTAGAATAGGGGATGAGCATATCAAGGCAACAACCAAAGTAATTTACAGGGAAACTATCAAAACAGCCGTCAAGGAAACTATAATGGCACAACGGTAACAACTGGAACCAAGGAAAAGTAAAGGAGGGCAGATCTGATGTCAGCCCTAAATTGAAGTGCTTTTTATGTGAAGGACCCCATCGGGTGGCGAAGTGTCCTCAGAAACGGATGGTGGCTTGAGTTCAAAGCAAAATACCTTATAAACTAGATGTCATGGTGACACCGACTTCGAAGGGGATGATGATGTAGTTGGTGCATTCTCACATCGGTGTAATACATTATCGCACCGAGTTACAAAAAGGGATGAAGTTCCATCAACAGAGTCGAAGATGGAAGAATCAAATGATCCCAATTCTAGGACAAAATGCCTAATGTACATTGATATGAAGATCATTGGGAAGCCAATCAATGCTATGATAGATACCGGTGCTACCCACAACTACCTCGCAAGTATCGAAGTAGATCAGCTCGGACTTGCTCTAGAAAGAGGTAAGAGAAAAGTTAAAGCAATCAACTCCACTGCTCAGCCAATAGCGAGAGTAGCAAAATCGGTGTCCATCAAAGTAGGTCCTTTCGAAGGAAGGACGAATTTGTCGGCAGTTCAGATGGATGACTTCAAGCTCATTCTGGGATTGGAATTTCTTCAGGATACAAGAACGACAGTGTTGCCACATTCTGACTCTTTAATAATGATGGGTAGTAAATCATGCGTTATCCCCACACAAGTTGGAAAAACAGGTGAGAGTGGTATCTCAGTCATGTAATTTAGTAAGGGTTTCAAGAGGAATGAGCACTCATTTTTGTACACTCTTCAAGCAGATGAGATCGAAGAAACAACCGGTTCTATTCCAAAACCTATCACAAGGTTTAAAGAATTCGAGGACATCATGCTGGAGGAGTTACCAAGGAAATTGCCACCAATGAAGGTAATTGATCGTGGGATTGGACTTGTTCCGGGTGCCAAACCTCCTACTAAGGCACCATACCGTATGGCTCAGTCGGAGCTTAAAGAGTTTTGAAAACAAGTGGGAAAAGTGTTGGGAAGTGAGACTATCGTGGAGCGCACTTCTGCACTACCACAACGTGTATACTACTGGCTTTAAAGGCAGGATGACATTGCAAGCTATGTGAAAACTTGTCTTGTTCATCAGCAAGGTATGACAGATTATTAGAAAAAGGCAGGCTTAATGGAGCCCCTTTCCATCCCGAATAGACCAAACGAGAGTGGATTGCCAAATGTTGGAGATTTTGGCACTTTCATCATCGGGTGGACCGTTTATCTAAAAATAAGACTTTCACCACTGTGCCCAAGTATGTATCAACGGAAGAGATAGTTCAACTCTTCTTCAAACATATTCTTAAATACTGGGAACTGCCTAAGGACATCGTCAATGATCGAAATTCTTGATTTACTGGTATCCTTTACACCGAGTTGTTCAAACTTCTTGGTTCAACTTTGAGCATGAATTCTAGTTTTCACCGACAATCTGACGAATATCCATAGCGCTTCAATTCTATGCTGAAAGATTATTTTCGGCATTTTATCTCTGCTTCGCATGAAATTTGGGTAAAACTTTTGGATGTGACTCGGATGTGTTTCAATGCTCAAGAGAGCTCTTCTCCCAAATAAGAGTCATTTTGAGAATACTACTGGCCAGCAATCGTTACTCCCTTATACTGCGGATATCGATCAAAAACAATACAAAAAGTCTGCAGATCTGAAGCGACCCATGTTTAAATTGAAAAGATCGTAAATGAAGGTTGTTGAAAAGATTCTTAGCGATCGAACTACTCGAACTTCTAGGGAATATCTTCAAGAATACTAGGTCAAATAGAGCGGATGCAACAGCGAGGAGAATAATCAATGGCTCAAAGGACGTCGCCAAAGAAAATAGGGGAGAATATCACGAGCATCAGCTTGCTTAAGCCCCGTGACCATATCGAGCCGCAGTTTGCCTAACTTCGGCCGCACATTGTAAATATTTTATTTCAATTGTAAGATAGTTAAAAAATATAAAATTTTAATATGATTCTAGAGACTTTAAACGTCTACTCCTATTAATTGGGTTTTTATTTTGAAATCTATTATAGGGGGTATTAGTCTTTTGAACATTTTCAAGTTTTCTAGTGTTCGCCCCCTACACTAGCCATTGTAATTTCCTACTTTCGTCTATTGTAATTTCTACCTTTCATGCAATCAATGATCAAGTTATGTTCAATGTATTTCAATTTTATATTGCAAGCTTTCTTTCATCCTGAAACGATCGAGAGAAGGCGGAATGTAGTCTAGCGGAACAGACTACTACCGCATGATGTCCCCTTTTGTGTTAAGAAGAAAGGTAACCCGTGAAACTATGTCTTTAATTTTGAACTTGTTATTGAGACATACTTTAAGATTATTGATGGTATCAACACAACTTCCAGCCACTATTATATCGTCTACATAAACTAAAATTATTGAGACACTAAGGTTTTGTGTGAAACTAAGATGATCAAAATTAGACATAGAAGTATTGATGTTGGAATTAAGGTCCATACAAGGAAAAATGTTCTCATAAAATGAGACATTCCTTGAAATAGAAAATTTCTTTATCTTTAAAACTAACAATTTGTTTCCCTTGACGCCAAGGGATAACCAATGAAGACGCATCTTCTAGATCTGTGATGAGACTTGTGTTTACCATTGACAAAGGTAGTAGCAGAGGCAAGACACATAAAGACTCTTAGGGCCTGTTTGATTCAAGATATTTTCCATGGAAGTAAGAATTCATTTTCCATCTTTCAGGTTTTGGATTGTTTGATTGTAAAAATTTTCCACGGAAAATGTTTTCCTCTATTTTCTAGGTACAACCCTTTAATGCACAAATGGTGGAAAATGTTTTTCCACCTAATATGTGGGAAAACATTTTCCACTTTTTTTTTTAATTTTGCAATGGGAACAAAGTCTAGACACAATGGTAAAAAAAAAATCACTTTTGTTGACAACTTTCATGCAAAACAAAGTCAAACGAATAATATTCGGTATGGTAAATTTTTTTTAATTTTTTTTTTGACAATGTGAATGAATTTTAGACTCAATAGTAGAAAAATTATCACTTTAATGGACAAATTTCATAAAAAACGAAGTCAAATGGACACCAAATTTTCAACATTTTCCATGGAAAATCATACCAATCAAACACATTTAATTACAATTCCCGGTAAAACATTTTCTAGAAAAATCAATTCTCTGTAAAACGTTTTCTTTCCACCCATTTTCCACCCTTGCAATCAAACGGACCCTTAGATGAGTATAGTTGGGTTTGGTTTGAAATGGTTTTTCAAAAGGGCTTTTGTGATCTAAAATGGGAGTTGGTGCTCTGTTTATATGGTATACAACTGTTAGTACAAAATCATTCCAATACTTTAAAGAAAGTCTACTTTGAAACTTCAAAGCTCTTGCTACATTCGAAATGTGTTGATGTTTTCTTTCAACCACGACATTTTGTTCCAATGTTTCAACACGAGTTCTTTGGTGCATTATGGCTTTTCTAAGGTAAAATTTAGCCTCATTAAACTCACCCCATTATTTGTTCGAATGGTTTTAGTTTTGGCTTCAAACTGGGATTTTATCATTGCATAAAAAAATTGCAAAGTAGTGGTGGCATCAAACTTCAGTATTAGCATATAAACCCATGTGCTTCTACTAAAATCATCAACCATAGATTAAAAAATATTTAGACCATCTCTACTGAATTCATTACAAGACTCGCAAATGTCACAATGAATTAACTCGAAACATTTTCTTATTTTTGTGATGGCTTACGTTAAAAGGTAATTTGTGTTGCTTTGCTAAGGGACAAATGGTGCAAGGATTGATATTGGAGGATGGTGATGTGTGGACATTGCTATCAGGATTGAAGTTAAGAGTATGAGAAATGGCCCAATCTATAACGCCATAGATCAAATCCCACATGCTTATTGGTAGTGGATGCGGAGAAAGAAAAGGAACACTTGGCTTGATTAATAACTTTTGACAAAATTAAAAGAGAAACTAGCCTTCTCTGCATATGATATAATCCATCTTTCACCTCACCCATTTCAATCGTTCTCCAAGTCAAAAGGTCTTGAATATAACAGTAGTCAGAGAAGAAAACAAGGCAACAATTTAGAGATTGAGCAAGTTTCTTCACAGAAATTAAATTGAAAGTAAAGCTAGGAATGCAAAGAACATTATGAAGGGTGATAGATTCTATAATCTTGGTAGTTCCTACATGTGTGACAAGAACATTTAATCCCATTAAAAATTTCATAATCCAATCCCTTTGCTGGTTTTGAACCACAATATTTAAGCTTTCACATGTGCATTTGGGAATGTTCTCATAATTCAGCAATTCATCCAAAAGAACTTTGAGTCTAGAGAAGTAGACATTTATAGAGTCTTGATTTTGCATCAAGTTTGTGATGTCCTTCTTTACTTCAAAAATACGTAGAGCATTTTTGCTAGGAGAAACGTTGCTCAAGATCAAGCCGGAGAAGGTGAAAGCATAAATAGTGCTGCTCTTGATATCAATGGTCATAGCATTTTGCATCCACGTTATAACAATGTCATTACATCTTAGCCAATGCTCCATTAATGGATAATTCGGATCCTTTGGCTCACAAAGGGTGCCATCTATGAAACCAAGCTTATTTTTCATCCTTAATGCCCTTCTCATCAAACGAGCCCAGGAGTAGTAGTTGCTAAAGTCCAAAATGTGGGTAATTAGCATGATAACACTTACATCATTGCTGCCAGTATAGTAAAGATTACTTGGATGAGTTAGATTATGAGTTAGAACTCCCGAGTTGTTTCCACCAGCCTGCCATTGGTTTTGACTATGATTTGGATTGGTGTTTGGAGAGATTCGTATTTCCTGAATTGAACTCCTCCACTTCTTGCTCTGATATCATTTTAGTTTTTGATTAATGAAAATCTTAATACGAATGAATTAAGAGAATGGAATAATTTTATGGGTAAATCCACTTGGCCAGGGTTAAATCCCCGAGTGGCGCCCTTGTTTTTGGCTAGGGATTTAACCATGGCCGTGTAGCATCATTCTAATTTTATTCATTCAATCTATGTTTGCAATGTACAATGGAGGTCTATATATGCAACAAGAAAATAATCTATCTCTAACTAATTTACACAGAGAATTCAGTTGCAAGAACATAATAAATTTAAACTATACAATAACCAAATTTTAACTATTTTCTTCTACACTATTTTTCTATTGCTGCTTTGTCATGAAGTCCACATAATCTGCTTCCTACCAATGCTTCAACCGAGTGATCTTCAAGCTTCAACACACTAAGGAGGCATAAAATAAAAGGATAAATGAGCTACTTATCCCGAGAATACCATGAAACACTCAATACACCATCCTATTTTGTAAGTTGTCTTCACTTGAGACACGTCGTTATTTTGTAAGTTGTCCATTTGAAATTTGAATTTAAGCAATCCCGATAATCTATTTATTTAAGGGTGTGTTTAATGGATATAATTGAGAAAAGAATATATTTTAAATAGTGATATGATGCGAAATATGTGATTAAAAAGTAAAGAAACGTTATTGATGTGATGTAAAATATTATTTTATTGAAAAATGTGTTATTGAAAATGAGTTTTGAATAATTAAGAAAATAATATATTTTAAATAGTGATATGATGCGAAATATGTGATTAAAAAGTAAGGAAAATTTATTGATGTAATGTAAAATATTATTTTATTGAAAAAATTTGTTGTTGAAAATGAGTTTTAAAAAGAATGTATTTCTAAATAATGAGTGTCAAACATGATATAAATTTTTGAAGTAGTCATTGTGAATAATCGATGATTTGAAAAAGCAACATGTCAAATCAACGTTTGAAAGATCTTGATTTTTCCTTTTATTATTTAACCCTTATTTTATATAGATTAAAATTTAATTAAAATTTCAAGTCAAAATTAATAATTAATTTTAACCATTTATTTTATGAGATTCATAATTTTTTTTTACCATATATAGTTAGCCATAGTTTGTTGTAGATTAAAATCAAATTTTTAATAAAATTTGATAAAATTTGACGAAATTTGTGGTTGAAAAATTATGGATTCCATAAAATGCGTGGTTAAAATAAAATTTTAAATTGTATCAAAAATTGGCTTTTAATCAATTTTTATTAAAATTTTACTATTTTAATATACTCCAAACAAGGGTTTAATTAGGATTAATCTATTCGTACATAATCCTTCACCGAATCTTTTACCGAATTGACAAGTGGCGGCCCCCTATTGGGAGGGCGTCCGTGGGCCCGGACGCCTCTCCAATAGGGGGCCGCCACTTGTCAATTCGGTAAAAGATTCGGTGAAGGATTATGTACACGTAGCGCGACCGGTTTAATTAATATATGCCTAGGCCCAAATTTAAAAAGATAGCCCAATATGGAGCATCCACATGAACCCTAGTTCCTCTAATATAAATTAGGCATCACAATTTACAAGTCTACAAGAGCTTCAGAAATGAGCCGTGATTTCTCTGAAATATTTTTCAACAATTTTCGGTGTTTCTGTTTTCACTCTTTTTGTATTTCCCCCCTATAATTAATCTACGAAGTCTCCAATTTTTTTCTCAATTAGTTGGCATCTATTATTATTTCCTCTGTTTCAATGAAATTTAACGGAGGAAATCCGAAAAGATGCAAAATCAAAGATGTTCACTGGTACTTATGGACACGCAGATTTTCTTGCAGTAGTGAATTCATGCGTTTTCTCGTAAGTTTCACATTCTTCCTTTTTTCAATTTATTTACTTTTTTCTATATTTAAGATATTTTGGTTATTGGGAATTATGCTCGATGATGATTGATTTGCTTTAACCACACCGAAGAGAGCTGGCGGATTAGAAGTCCTATTGAATTTAGGTTAAAGGATTTTTTTATAATTTGCTTGGAAGTGGCTTTATGAATCTTTTCTCTATGGGGTTGAGAGTGCAATTCACTCTACCTATAGAGTTAAGATGAAGGCTCTTTGAAGCTCTTTATAAGCGTTGATTCCATTGGCTTAAATCCTTGAGGATTTCCTCTCCATCGGTATTCTCATGTGGAAAACTTTGGCCTTTTTCTGAGAGCTAAATTCCCCATTCAAGTTCATTCCCATCATTTTCCTTTCTTTATTTTTTATTAGTCCAGTTTTAGAAATTTAGCAGTCGAAGAGATTAAATGCTAAGTTTTCATGGGTATAATTTTGATAGAAGAACCAGAATAAATAAAGCCAACTAAAAATTTACAGCCATTCTTCACTTCTTGCAGAATAATTTGTTTTCTTCCTGCAGAATTGAAGTCTACAAAAATTAGTTCAATTCTCCAAGTACTCCTTGCACCATTGCAGCATGAAGAACCGATTTTTAAAGATTATATTTTGCAATTTAGAGAACATTAGCTGTATATTTTAAAATGTTAATTAAAAGGATTTTGAACAATTCGGTTTAGATCAATTTGGTTTCAAATCACTGAATAAATAATTAAATGAGAAAATTAGGAGAAATCATGCTTCTAAGTTTTAATAGTAAAATCAGTTTTTTTTTTATTCACAAATATTTTGTTAAAAAAAGTATTTTAGTATATGTTTTATTTTTTCCTCAATCTTATTACTTGTGGTAATATATGGTTTTTATATTTTAGCAATGATATTATTATTGAAACTTGCTTACTCCTTTGGGTATTCCAAGTGCACTCTTGAACCAACCATTCCTATGTGAACCAATTCTGGGTACAACTTTTGACATATTTGATCATTTCTTAAATATAGTCAAAGTAGTATGGATATATTTATGAGCGGTGCTACATGTACAGCGGGAGATGGGGCGATTTGGTTGACATACACTCACACATGGGGTGGGTGAGTAATATTTTTGATTATAAAGGTGCCCAATGTGAGAGGGTGTAAAACTCATGTGAACCTCATTTCAGTACATGATGATTTATTTTATATCTATTTCATGTCAAAACAAATTGTTGATTAATCGTCAGAGATGGCTTGGCACCAATTCTTTGTGTGGATCCTATTTCAGTGAGAACTTGATGAGTTGATCCACTTACATATTGACATATTGTTTTAGCATGTTGCAAACTAAATTATTTTCCTTAAGATCCTCGAATAGAAATAGAGAACTAAGTAACTAGAAAGATTGTTAGAAGGATAATTTTTGTTGTACATAAATGATTACATAATGTGATGTGTCAATCATTCGATAATTAATGTGAAAGTGTAAAATTTGAATTAAAGGTATATGCCACATATAATTATGTGAAAATTTATGTACTCCTAGCAAAGTTCGTTATGGGTAGAATTTTGTTCGCATCTTAAATCCATCATTTTAAGATTGTTTTGAGAGAGGACATTTATTCTTCTCCTTCACTCTCATTGTAATAGTTCATTGCACACAAACTATGGACGTCATAATACCTGAATTTCATTTTTGCATTACATATGTTATTAAGGGACAATTTTATGTCACGTGGTCACAATTCTTAGTGCGTGACATAATACTATTGGATGGAAGCAAGTGTTTTACATGTACTTGATTATTCATATCCGATGTTGTTCAACACAATGTACTGATATAACCTTAGAATATATTGAACCGGAAGTTGGATTTCAAACTTCTACATTAAAAATCTCATTTGAACGTTAATCATATTATCATTGTATATGGAACTGTCTATAAAAGATTGGGGACAAAGTTGTTGCAATTCCTTGATTTTCTCCAAGCTGGCGGACTACCATAATTCCATGATTCTCTCCCTCAACCATTTAGGACCCAAGATCCACTCGTGCGAATTGATTTATAATTAAGTAAATTGTAAATTATACCTTTCCTAGATTAGAAATACAAATTGGCTATTTAAGCCATGAGCCTATGTAATATTTCAATACATATAATATATTTCTTTGAATCATTTCTTGGTATCATAGCCGGATTCAATCTTTATCCTCCATTCAATCCAAATTCGTGAAGAAAAAATCAAAACCCATATCAGAACAGAATTGAATCTCCATCTTTTATTCTCCATTCAACCCAAATTCGTGAACAAAAAATAAAAATTAGAAGCCAATTTCGTGAAAAAAATCAGAACCCATATCAGAATAGAATTAAATCTCCAAACCACGCTCCATAATTCCTGAACTATCTGCAAATATTTCTATGGCTGCTGATAAAATTGAAGTCACTATGCCAACCAAATCTTCTCATAAAACCGAAGCCCCTATGCAGTTATTCATGTCCAATATGAAGCTTCTAGCTTCCATGCTGGCATTACTCTCACCGAAGGCAACTACGATGTTTGGTCCCAGATCTTGGAGATGCAGATTGCAAGCCGTGAAAAGCTGGAGTATATTGTGGGAAAAACTGAACCCCCGAAGGAGACCGACGTTTCTTATACGAAGTGGTATGCCGAAAATAAAAAAATGAAAGGCTGGCTACTAACTCTATGTCGTCGGAGATTATGAAACGATATATTAGATTACGAAATGCTCGAGAAATCTGGGCTGCTCTTGCCAAAGCATTCTACGATGGGTCGGATGAATCACAAATCTTCGCACTAAATCAAAGAGCCTTTTCTACCAAACAGGGTAGACGTTCCCTCCCCATCTATTACGGTGAGCTTATCGAAATTTTTCAAGAAGTAGATTACCATGATAAGATTATCATGAAATATCCCGATGATGTTATTGCCTATAAAAAAATATGTTGAACTATTACGCGTACACATCTTCCTTAGTGGGCTTGATGCAGACTTCGAACAATCCGTGGTGAGATATTGAGAAAGGGCACAGTCATGGATCTTGAAGCCACCTATGGATATGTCCGTCGTGATGTTGTTCGCCGTACAACCATCAATAGTGATTCTAATTCTCATGAATCCTCAGCCATGTTGGCTCGCCGAGATAAGCCCTGACAACAACACTCTCATCCAAAATCGAATTCTAGCTCATTGAACCTTGCCACTGAAAAACAGAAAAATAGTTATGAAATTGGTGCTGCTAAATCAGATCGATATTGTACTCATTGTGGTGAAACCGACCATTCTAAATCCTGATGTTATGAACTGATCGGATACCCAGATTGGTGGGATCCTACAAAGGCGTGAAAGCGAAATTTACAAACCAACCGTCAGGCCTCCGTTGCCGTGGCTGAACCTGTAAACACATCTCCTGAGAAAGTCTCCTCTCTAATTGCTACTTCAAGTAATATTGGTAAGGTCCTTCATACTTCTGCACCTAGCAGTAATAATACATGGATAATTGATTCTGGTGCAATTGATTACATGACCTTTGACGCTCACAATATTCACTCTATAAAACCATCCATACACACTGTAGTATCTACTGCCAATGTTAATTCCTCTCCAGTGATTGGAGAAGGCTCACTTACTCTTTCAAATAAATTAAATTTGGATTCAGTTCTCGTTGTTCCTTTCCTCAACCACAACTTGTCGTCTATTGCTCAAATAACTCGTGCTCTACATTGTATTGTGATTTTTTGGCCTAACCATTGTGTTTTTAAGGACATCCATACTCAGGAGACAATTAGTTATGGTACTAGGAGGTGGAAGCTCTATCATCTTGATATGTTACCGGCTAGCTCTAATCAGCTGGCTCAAGTTTTCACAGTAGATCACTCTGACAAGATTTCAGAAATTTGGTTGTGGCATAGGCGCTTAGGTCTTGCATCTTTTGGGTATTTAAAAAAATTAATTCCAAAGTTATTTTCTCAATGTAATGCTTCGGATTTCAAGTGTGATATCTGTGAACTGGCCAAAAGTCGTGTGTTATTTCCAATAAGTATGAATAAGAGTCCAGTACCATTTATGGTAATTCACTTTGATGTATGGGGCCCAGCTAATATTCTTTCATTAAGTGGTGCACGTTGGTTTGTTTCATTTATTGATGATCACGATCATATAACTTGGGATTTGTTTGATGAAATCCAAACATGAAGTTAGTTCAATGTTTCAAAAGTTTCACAAAATGATAGCCACTCAGTATCAATCTCGAATACAGGTGCTCCGTACTCATAATGGTGGAGAATTTGTTAATCAAGATTTGAAACAGTATTTACAAGTACATGGAATTGTTCACCAGACCACTTGTCCTTACTGACCTCAACAAAATGGGGTTGCCGAGTGAAAAAATCGTCACCTCCTTGAAGTTGTCCGTGCTTCCTTGTTTGGGGCCCACATGGCCACAAGTTATTGGGGTGAGCCCATCACTAATGCCGCTTATCTGATCAATTGTGTTCCTTCTAGTTCCTTACATTTTCAGACACCTTTTAATGTTCTTCATCATATTGTAAGTGCTCCTGCTATCCCAAATCTACCTCCTCGAATATTTGGGTGTGTCACTTTTGTGCATCTTCATAAACCCTAGAGAACTAAATTGGAACCTCGAGCTCTTCGATGTGTATTTGTTGGCTATGCATCATATCAAAAAGGTTATTGGTGTTATCACCCCCCTTCCTGCAAACTATATGTCACTCTTGATGTGGTATTTTATGAAAATGACATGTATTATCCCAAGTCTTCACTTCATGGGGAGAATCGAAATAATCAAAATGAATTGTAGAATCTGAATTATTCCTTGGACAAGTTGTATTTTATAAATAGTGATAAGTTGAATGTAAGTGGTGAGTGTCCACATTAACGCACTTCGGAGAATGGAAATCATGAACACACTTCAGTGGATGAAAATATTCCAAATCAAGTGGAAATGGATTCACTTGTATCACAAGAGCTACCCGTATCACAAGAGCCGGATTCCCCAACTCATGAGGTACCATCTAGCCAATTGCTTCCTAAAGATGACTCATTTACCATACCTATTCTGAACCTTACCTGAAAGTATTACCAAATCGAGTCACAAGAGGAATACCTATAGAAAGATATGAACCTATTCTCAATTCTAAAGCTAAGTATCCTATAGGTAATTATGCGTCTTACCATAGACTTTCAAAGGAAAATGAATCATTTGTAAATCAATTATCTGCTGTATCTATTCCTAATAGTGTATAGGATGTCTTGAAAGACCCCCAATGGAAGAAAGCAATGAATGAAGAAATGCAGTCTCTCCAAAAGAATGCAACATTGGAAGTTGTTAACTTACCCGAAGGAAAGAAACATGTCAAGTGTAGATGGGTCTTTGCCATTAAATACAAAGTTGATGGAACCATTGAAAGATTCAAAGCCAGACTAGTTGCCAGGGATATACACAAACTTATGTAATTGGTTATGGTGAGACATTCACACCAGTGGCTAAAATCAATATTGTACGTATTTTATTATCCTTCATCGTGAACCTCGACTGGTCCTTGCACCAGTTTGATGTGAAGAATGCTTTTTTGCATGGCGGTCTTGAAGAAGAAGTCTATATGGAGTTGCCTCGGGGTGTAATATACAGTCTGAAGATAACAAGCTTGTTTATAAGTTAAAAAAGACTATCTATGGTTTGAAGCAATCCTCCATAGCGTGGTTTGGACGGTTCACAAGTTCTATGAAAAAATTGGATATAATCATACCCTTTTCTTGAAGCACAATAAAGGAAAGGTTACAGCTCTAATTGTATATGTTGATGATATGATAGTAACTGGAAATGATCAAGAAGAGAAGAAGGCATTGCAGAATTATCTTGCTGGTGAATTTGAAATGAAAGATCTTGGTGAGATGAAATATTTTCTTGGCATTGAAGTGTCAAGATCAAAGAAATGTATTTTTCTATCTCAACGAAAATATGTCTTAGATTTGTTGAAGGAAACTGACATGACAACGTGTAGCCCTGTTAGTACTCATATGGAAGAAAATCTGAAACTAAGCATGCATTCAAATCAAGTTCCAGTTAACAAGGAAAGGTATCAGAGACTAGATGGGAGGTTGATGTATCTTGCTCATACTTGACCAGATTTGGCTTATGCACTAAGTATTGTTATCCAATTCATGCATTCCCCAAACGAAGAACATATCAATGTTGTCATTCGTATCTTGCGGTAGTCATCTCCAGGAAAGGGCATTATGTTTACAAATGGGGACAACTTGGACATTCAAGGATACACCGATGTAGATTGGGCGTGATCGATTGAGTATAGACGATCAACATCTGGATATTTCACATTTGTGGGTGGAAATCTTGTTACTTGGCGGAGTAAAAAACATGAAATAGTGGCAAGATCAAGTGCCAAAGCCGAATATAGAAGAATGTCTAAGGCAATGTGTGAATTACTTGGATCAGGAATCTATTACAAGACCTACATATTGAGCAGGCAAATCCTATGAATTTATATTGTGATAACAAAGCAGCTTGTGATATTACCCATAATCTAGTTCAACATGATCGAACCAAACATATTGAGATTGATAGGCATTTTATCAAAGAGAAATTGGAAGCAAAGATTATTGAATTGCCACATGTGCGATCCGAAGATCAACTTGCAGATATGCTCATTAAGGCCGTCTCAAACCAAACACTCGATGGATATCTCGATAAGATAGGCATGAGTAACATTTACACACCAACTTGAGGGAGAGTGTTGCAATTCCATGATTTTCTCCAAGCTGGTGGATTACCATGATTCTCTCCCTCCACCATTCAGGACCCAAGATCCACTCGTACAAATTGATTTGTAATTAAGTAAATTGTAAATTATAGCTTTCCTAGATTAGAAATACACATTGGCTATTTAAGCCATGAGCCTATGTAATATTTTAATACAGAAAACATATTTCTCTGAATCATTTCTAAAGTTTCCTTAGCATCCTCTGCTGGTAAATGCTAGTATTTGTGTAAATTTTTTTTTTTTATTACAAGCTTCTTAAATTTATTGAATACTCAAAATTGTTAAGAGGGTGCTAATGGAACAGCTGAAGGAGAGTGAGCGAATAGCTCAGTGAATAGTTTTCCCGCGAGCACTTCATTTGCGGCATCTAAAGGACGGAAAGCGTCCTAAAATACATATCCGTTGTGATTTTTGCACACCTTTGAGTTAGGTATACAAAGCCCTCCTAGTTTTGTGTCCACATTGCAACACGATGAATTTGATACCTTTAGATCTGGTTTAGTAAAAATTTAAAATCAGCTCAACTTATGATTATGTTGGTTTTGTGTGTCTGTATGTAGTGTATTTCAATTATATACGTACTATAAACTCTTGAAAGAGGCTACACTTACAGGGTCCTTACCAGATTACACACATGGGGATGGAGCCACAATTTTTTTTAATACATTGGGTGGGGCCCTGCTACAGTGAGGGGCCTTACAAATTAAGCCATGTACGCATGGCTTAATTCTAAACCCTTACCATATGCAGTAGGGTTGTCAATTTAATCAAAAACTGCTTGATAAGTGTCAATGAACGTTAATTGTGCGGATGGGATATGTAACATCACGAAACTTATTTCATTTTTTTATTATTTAAAACAAATAGACTTCAAGTGTTACCAAAAATCTAATTTTTCTATTTTAAGCGAAAATTTCATTTTTTTTTTTCAAAATTTGAAATTTGATCTATATGTCGATAATGATAAATCAACAATCTAAGTAAAAATTTCACATTTGATAAAATCTTTAAAATACTATGATTTCAAACTATCAATGCGAATTTAACATAAAATGCCAAAAGTTCGAACACCAAAAAAAAAAAAAAAAAAAAAAAACTGCTAAATAATGTGCACAAAGCTTAACATAAAAATGTTCTTCAAGCAAAATTTGAAAGTTATTATTTCTAGATTTTTTTTATTTTACTTGGCGACCCCCATAAACATCACTTTGTCAATCTTCCACATTTCCACACTACCCGGTCTAATCTGAAAGGTTATTGTAAGAGTGAATATTTTGAAACAGTTGGTAAAAACACGTGCATATTCTTATTCAACTTGATATAAATATAAAATTGACATAACATATCGACATTTCTTAGATTTAGAGTATACTGATCATGATATCCAATACTTCAAAGAATTTCTTAAGAATTCCTATATCTCGTAGGATTTACATATTCGACCTAACGGTCTATCCCGTAGAATTTAACATAGAAATCCACCCGAAGGCCTTAGAGTATTTCATGCCAAAAATTGTATATAAACATCACGAAATAATCACTTTGCACTAATGTATTCTTACCTCAAATGATATGAAAAATTATGAAAAGATGAGTTGATATGATAGACAAAATGAACCAAGTGTAGGTATGAAAAATGGAAAATGACGTGAAAACAATTCTTACTCATATAAAATTTTCAGAGTAACTTAACCAAACGTTTTCATATTAAATCTTTGAAAGCACACACATTTCACATTAACCGATCATTTATAAAGTTAATTAATCTAGTTATTATTAAAATTAAAATTAAAATTATGTTTAATTAATTATAATGTATTGCACCTTTTCAATTTCCCAAAAATCAACGTACAATCATTTGTGGTCTTTTATACATAAAATATTATAATAACAAAATTTTCTTTCTATCACAATAAATTTGGATATAACTAGCCCAAAATTATTTCTTCATGAACTCAATTTGTGTTATTTTATATGTGCTACAAATTGAGTATAATATCGATATATTTTTCTTAACTTCTAAAATACTTAAATATTTGATCCCAAATAAAATTTACGATAAATTCAATAAAAATATGCACAAGACAATAAATCATTATGCAAATAGGTGGGTTAAACGTATTTTAATTAACCTTTGGATTTTAGTACGGCGATAATATTAGACATGGAATATTCCACTTGCTCAGTGACCAACATAAATTTTAGGCCAATGTGAAAGTAGTGTATAAAACTTGGGGTGTTACATCCCTTTCTCCTTAAAATAATTTTGTCCTCGAAATTACCTTATTTAGTCGAAAAGCTCTGAATCTTTGATTGTTATTTCCTCTCTGTTCTCCCAAGTAGCCTCTTTAATTCCATGATTTTTCCATCGAACCTTAACCAATGCAATTTCTTTATTCCTTAATGCATGTATTTTTCTTTCGATAATCTCAAAAGGAGCATCTTCATACGTTAAATCATGTACTTCCAATGGTTCATAGCTTATCACATGCCCGAGATTATGCACGTACTTTCTAAGCATCGATACGTGGAATACATTATGTATTGTTGATAGTCTAGGTGGCAATGCTAGACAGTACGCTACATTCCCAATGTTGTCTAGAATTTTAAAAGGACTTATAAATCGAGGTCTCAACTTTCCATTCTTACCAAATCTAAGAGCTCATTTTATTGGTGCAACTTTTAGAAATACTTTCTCACCGACTTCAGATTCTACTGGTTTCATTCATCGATCTGCATAGCTTTTCTATCTATCTTCAGCAGACTTTATTCTATCTTTAATTTTATCAATTGCTTGCACGGTCCTTAAAATAATTTCTATACCCAAAATTTGTTTTTCTCCGACTTCATCCCAATGAACTGAGGACCTACATTTTCTACCATAGAGAGCTTCATAAAGAGACATGACAATAGTAGCATGTAACCTATTATTGTATGCAAACTCTACTAATGATATATTCCCAATTACCTCCCAAATCCAAGACGCATGCTTGGAGCATGTCTTCCATAACTCCTTGCATGCTCTTCCAGAATTTAGAGTAAATCTTGGGTTGCGATCTAAGACGATGGATGTTGGAATTCCACAAAGCTACCACAAAATCCATGGCTATTTGCTCCCATTTCCACTCTGGAATTTTCAACGAATTTAATGGTCTTGATGACCTTTGATGTTCTACTTTAACTTGCTAACATACAATACACTAAGACCAATCCCTCATTTCATATTCCTCTACCAAAATATATCGCGAAGGTCTCGATACATTTTAGTATCCTCAGGATGTGCAACATACGGGGCATAGTGAGCATATTCTATTTTCTATTTTCTTATCCCTTCATCTTTCGGTACACATAACCTTTCCTCGAACATCAAAGCATTATCATCTGCTGTTGCAAAACTCTTTCTTTCACTTGTACCAACTTCCACCTTGATTTTTCTCAAAAATGGGTTATTGTCTTGATCATCTTTGATTCGATCCCTATGAGTTGGTTGAATTTTTAATGCTACGATCTGAGCAGTAACTTGAGTTGGTGGAATGACAACTTCCAATTTCAATTTATCAAAGTCCTTTATCAACTGCACTTGAGTTGTGGGTAAAACTGCTAGTTGTGCCACTATCTTTCTACTAAGAGTATCTGCGACTACATTAGCCTTACCAGAATGATAATGGATAACGTAGTCATAATCCTTAACTAGCTCTAACCACCTTATCTATCTCATATTCAAATCCTTTTGAGTAAAAAAAAATTCAAACTCTTATGATCCGTATAAATACCACACTTTTCCCCGTAAAGGTAGTTACGCCATTTTTTAGTACATGTACTACCGACGCCAACTCTAAATCATACGTAGGGTAGTTTTGCTCATGTTGCTTTAATTGTCTTGAGGCATATGTGATCACATTCCCAAACTATATCAATACACATCCCAAACCACGTTTGGATGCATCACTATATATAACAAATCCATTTGAATCCTCTGGTATAGTTAAAACTAGAGCTGTAACCAATTTCTGTTTCAGTTCTTGAAAAATCTTCTCACACTTCTTTGTCCATTGAAATTTTATACCCTTCTTGGTTAGTTGGGTCATCAGCCCAACTATTTTTGAGAATCTCTCAATGAATCTCTGATAATAATTAGCTAGTCCTAAGAAATTACGAACTTCACCTACATTCGGCGGTCTAGACCAGTTGGTTACTGCTTCAATTTTAGTAGGGTCTACACCAATTCTTTGTGTTGTAACCACATGACCAAGGAAAACTATACGATCAAACCAAAATTCACATTTCTTGAATTTGGCATATAATTTCTCCCTTCGTTGTGTCTCCAACACTATCTTGAGTTGTTCTTCATGTTGTCCTTATTCTTTGAATACACCAAAATGTCATCAATGAAGATAATAACAAATTTATCTAAATACTGATGAAATATTCTATTCATCAAATCCATAAATATTGCAGGAGTGTTTGTTACTCCAAAGGGCATTACCGTGGACTCTTAATGACCATAGCGAGTTCTAAATACCGTCTTTGGAATGTCATCGGCTTTCACTTTCAATTGATGATAGCATGACCTCAAATCAATCTTGGAAAATACTGTTGTACCCTTCAGTTGATTAAAGAGATCTTCAATCCGAGGAAATGGATATTTATTTTTGATAGTCAATTGGTTCAGTTCCCTATAACCAATGCACAACCCCATTGATCCATCATTTTTCTTCACAAACAAAATCGGTGCACCCCCAAAGAAATGTACTTGGTCAGATGTAACCTTTATCCAATAATTACTGCAACAACATCTTTAATTTTTGTAGTTCTTTTGACGCCATCCTTATAAAGTTGCTCTAGGTAAGATGTCAATTGTAAACTCCAATTGCCTATCAGGTGGTACGCTAGGTAAGTCATCAGAAAATACATCAATGAAATCTCGTACAATTGGCATATTACCAATAGTAAGCTCCGATTGCCGAGTTCCATATATACTCACTAGAAACCCTTGGCAAGATCTTTTCTTTAACATCTTTTCTGCTTTCATGGCTGACACGAGACGAGATAAAGACTTAGCTCGTACGACGAAAAATCGAAACTCTTTCTCTCTTGGCTTTTGAAAAATTACTTTTTTTTCGAAATATCGAATGGTTTCATGGTTGCTTTCCAACCAGTCCATTCCTAAAATAATATCGAAGTCTTTCTTCTCTAGGAGGTATAGATCAGCAATAAATTCTTTTCTATTCATTTTTAATTTTACCGCCCAACGATCTGATTGGTGTTCAAAATTCTACCGAATGGGATGGAAATTTCTAGAACACTATCGGATTTTTCACATATAGTACATGATTTAAAAATAAATATAATATATATAAATGAATGAGTAGCTCTTGAGTCTATAAGGACATATGCAGGTAATTCAGATATTGATAGAATACCTCCCATTACGTTCGGATCCTTTGTTGCCTCTTCTTGGTTTAAAGCAAAGACTTTGGCTTTCACTTTCTCACCATGCTCATAGTCTTTCTTAGGTGAGTATGCCTTGCAGCCTAGGACGAAATGACCTTCTTGGCCATATGGACAGCACACGTTTTTCCCAAACAAGCACTCTCCTCCATGCGCCTTGTTGCATTTAGGACATCATGGAGTAACTTTATTTAGTTTGTTTGATGTTGATCCCGATCCTGTATTGACCTTCTTAAATTGTCCAAATCCTTTCTCTTTATTTGATCTGTTCCACTTTCGTTTCCTATATGATTCATTATTTTTCTCAGTCATCCGATCCATTTCTAGATGATCGGAAATTGATTGAGCCCGTTGAAGTACTTCACTATAAGAAGTCGTATGATAAGATGCCATGATTCCTCCAATCTATAGACATAACCCTAGTTCGAACCTCCTAGCCTTCTTTGGCTCGATGTCCACAAGGTGCGTAGCATACCTAGAAAGTTGTTCAAACTTTCTTTCATACTCATCAATCGACATATTTTCTTGTTTTAGTTATATGAACGCTGCTTCTCTCCGATCCCTTAAAGATTGGGAAAAGTACTTTGTCATCACTTTTTATTTGAACAATGCCCAAGTCGTAGCACGTTGTTGGGTTTTCATTCTGGTACGCGAAGCGGGCTCCCACCAGTGGCATGCTGCTTCAACTAGCATAAATTCGGCACATGATACCTTCGTGCATCTATGCATGCTATGTGTTTATAGATTTGTTCCAATCCTCTTAACCATTCCTCGACTGCGAAAAGGTATGCTTTGCCTACAAAAGAATGAGGTTTGAAATGAGGGAACTGCTCTATAATTGAACCCGTGTTGTTGGATTTGTCGGTCCATTTTGAGGAAGTATTGGTGCTTGATGCCTACCAAGATCATGCACCACCCTCATCAGATCCCTAAACATAGTTGATTGGCCTTGTTATCCTATAATTTCCTTTAAATCGAAAAAATAAATTTTGTCTTAGAAATGTTGGACAACAAAGTAGCTCAATACGTTCAAACAATATTTAATTTTTATTAGTAATACTCCTTGAAATCAAGATATACCATAGTTTGACATGTTTTTCAATAATATAAAGAAAGAGATATCACTGTACAAAGAATATAGAGTCTAAGTTCCTAATGCTCATAAATCCTTTGAATCTTCCTTAGGGGAGCTTCATCTTCATAGGAGTCTTCTACCTCAGGCTCAGATTCTATGTCCATATCAACTAGTGGCTCTAATTCATGCTCATGATCATTCTCTAACTCCAACTCAAAGTCATCCTCATGCTCCCATTCGAGATCTTCTTATGGGTCCGATTTAAACTGAGGTTTTGGCTCGGGCTTATGCTCGGACTCATCATCGAGCTCATTTACTATCTCTCATTGAGGTTCTAAACTCTCACTCCACCAATCTAGAAGGGTTTCACAATATATACCAAACTCAAATGTGTTGGATGTAACACCTCGAAAATTTGAGAAAAGAAAAAAAAATAAAAACAATAAAAAATTTATTTGCTAGATGTTATATTTTTATATTTTGAAAGTTGAGGACTAAAATGGAATAAGTTTTAAATTCTTATTTTTATGTGGGCCAAATAATTAGATTTTGATCAAACGAGATTACGTGTATCAATATCATACTCGTTTGATAGCTCGTAATTAATTGTGAGTTTTAGGCTCGAGAGAAATTTAATTTGAATAAGTCATGTCCAAGATATTGCAATTTTAAGAATGTAAGTTTTCGAAACTATTTAAATTGGTTGTTTGATTTAATGCATTGGAGTCAGCCACGTTTCCACTTAGGGTGCATTTCTTGTGACACGTAAATTGTATAGTAATATTATATTTTATCCTTGAATGTCAACTCACATATATGATATACACATACACGGGTATTAACCATATTTTAATGAATTTAATATTAATCCAAATTATTTGTGAACCAATAGTTTTATTTATGTAATTATATTTAAAGGTTTTGGCTTATCAGAAATATCAGATCGGTTTACGTGTGTATTGTTAGATAAAGATAAATTCAATTTTCTAATTCATGGTTGGTTGGTTGACTGTATTGATAACTTTTCAAGCAATATTATACTATGCAATAATTTATCCTTGTTTATCTTATCAAATCTGTCTTATATATTATTTGAAGATTTAAATCTGAGATTATGATTTCTTGTGGAATTTGAAAATCTTAGTTATGATTGGTCAAAAGTCTTTAATAGATAAAAGTTCTCAAGTGAATAACATTCATTGGGATATGTTTCCACAAAGTTTGTTTGATCCATCTACGAGGTAAGATACTTTTTGTGCAAAATTGTTTGTTTCCCAATGCTTTTACGTTCAATAATTTATGCATGATTTGCCAATGGACCTTCGGGTTCGACTTAACGAAATGAGAAATGTGAAGACATGTGTATTTCGCTTGGTCATCGATATACTCCATAAATGAGAAATGTGAAGAATGGTATGAATTGTCTATGTTATTGTTATATAACTGCATTTGGAAACTACACGTATCTTACTGGGTGTTTTCAAAATACTCACTCTGACAAATTTACAGGCTAGTTCGGGTTGATTGGATCTGTGGCGGGATGGTGCAGCGGACTGCAAATGGATTTCAACCTACGAGAATAATACTAAGTTTTACTGTTCTTATTTAAATTTATTAGTTCGTTTTGTCCAATAACATTATTAGCAAATGGATTAGTTTGAGAATGTTTAAAATGGTTTTTCATAGACACTGTTTTATGATCATGATTTAAATTTATGAATGTTTTGTTATTTAGAAAAATAGAATTTTATTTCCGCATTTTAAGCACATGAAAATTATTGTTGGTAACACATCAAGAAGTATGAAAAATTGGAGCGTTACATTGGATGCTATGGAGGGTTACCTTCTAACATCTCATCCCTAACCATAACTTACACGTCTCCCCCATTAAGGTGAAAGTGAGTGTATGAGGTTATTCACAGTCTCGATATGCATGAGCTCAAGTCCTACATCCACAGCTGCCATACTTCTTTTATAGATGTCTTGCACGTATTCGACAAGTGAATGAGTCGGGTCAGTCACGTAATTCTCATAGGACTGAATGATGGACCTACGGTTCTACGTTGCTCTTCATGTGGTCTTTCTAGTGGTCTAATAAGTTCTAGTCATGTCTGTCACATAAAGGTCCAATTATACTTTATCTTTATTAGTTAAATTAGACATTATTCTCTTGATACATTTATGCACCTCACAACAAAATAATAATAACATGCATCACGTATTTCATTCTAGACTTTATAATCATTTCATCAAGTCAAGTTTAAATGATTTATAAATCAGGCTCAAAAATAAAATGGAACATAATACTTTATTTCGTACATTGGGTTTGTCGAATGGTAGTTGATTGATGAGTGCTAAATGCCATGAGTCTTATTTTAACACTTGTTTAATGAAAATCTCATACAACAGGTAGACATGTGCCCATCATAAATAAAAATCATTTTCTTAACAAGTTGACAAGTTCTACCACTAAAGAAGAATCATTTCATTTACTTTAGAAATTTATTATTATTTTATATATATATATATATATATATATATATATATATATATATATATATATATATATATATATAATTTTCTTAATGTCTCTAATGCAGTGAACTTCAACCTCAAAAGAAGTTCAACCACAAAAGAATCATGGTCATATGACTAAACTCATGGCCATCAAATTGATAATTAACTTTGAAATGACACAAAGATGCATAACATTTTGAACATACACGCATAAAAGTTTTGAGATACATGCATCTCCATGTTGGAAGCTAACTAGTGCCACCACTTTTGAACCAAACATAATTTACATAACTAGTGATGGCAAACAGGTTGAGCCGAGCTCACGAGCTCATGGGCATAGCCAAGCTCGCCCACAAGCAAACAAGCCACGAGCCGGTTCGGCTCGATCCATTGCCATCACTATACAGAACTAGTCTATACATAAGAAATCTATCAACATAAGTTTTGTATCATTTATATGAATTTTAGAGCAATACAATAAAAATGATTATTGCTCACTTATTTTCAAATGTAGAGAAAATCTCAAAATCTAACTTTTGTTGGTATTTGGAAGAAGCGCGCCATAAATAAATTTCCAATATTTTACCATGAGATACGTTGACTAGAAATTGGAAAGAAAAAAATTAGATTTATAGTGACAAGTAAATAACAATAATTATATCATAATGAAAATTCATATTTTTGTATAATGGTGAAAATATGATTTTTTTACCTGATCTACAAAAAAGTATACTTGAGCTCTGATACCAAGTTGTAACGTCCCGAAATCTATTTCATTTTTTTTATTATTTAAAACAAATATACTTCAAGTGTTACCAAAAATCTACTTTTTCTAATTTAAGCAAAAATTTCTTTTTCTTTTTCTCAAAATTTGAAATTTGATCGATATGTCAATAATGATAGAGTTGGAATGCTTTTCGAATAGAATGCTTCGTAACCTCACCCTTTCCATCGAACAATCTAAGTAAAAATTTCACTTTTGATAAAATCTTAAAAATACTACAATTTCAAACCATCAATGCGAATTTAACATAAAATGCTAAAAGTTTGAACAAAAAAATTGCTAAATAATGTGCACAAAACTTAACATAAAAATGTTCTTCAAATAAAATTTGAAAGTCATCATTTCTAGAAATTTTTTTTTTACTTGGCGACCCCATAAGCATCACTCATTCAATCATTCATGCGTCCACACGATCCATTCTAATCTGAAAGGTTATTGTAAGAGTGAGTATTTTGAAACACTTAGTAAAAATACGTGCATATTCTTATTTAACTTGATATAAATAAGAAAAGTGACATAACATACCGACATTTCTTAGATTTAGAGCATACTGATCGTGATATCGAATAGATCAAGGAATTTTTTAAGAATTTCTATATCCTGTGAAATTTATATATTCGACATCCATCCCGTAAGATTTAACATAGAAATCGACCAGAAGACCTTAGAGTATTTCGTGCCAAAAATTTATATAAACATCAAGAAATAAGAATATATCACTTTGCACTAATGTATTCTTACCTCAAATGATATGAAAAATTATGAAAAGATGAGTTGATATGATAGACAAAATGAACCAAGTGTAGGTATGAAAAATGGAAAATGACGTGAAAGCAATTCTTACTCATATAAAATTTTCATAGTAACTTAACCAAACGTTTTCATATTAAATCTTTGAAAGCAAATGCATTTAACATTAATCGATCATTTATAACGTTAATTAATTTAGTTATTATTAAAATTAAAATGATAATTATGTTTAATTAATTATAATGTATTGCACCTTTTCAATTTCCTAAAAATCAACTCACTGTCATTTTATACATAAAATATTATAATAACAAAATTTTCTTTCTATCACAGAAAATTTGGATAGAACTAGCCCAAAATTATTTCTTCTTGAACTCAATTTATGTTATTTTATATGAGTTACAAAATGAGTATAATATCGATATATTTTTTCTCAACTTCTAAAATACTTAAATACTTGACCCCAAATAAAAGTTACGATAAATTCAATAAAAATATGCATAAGACAATAAATCATTATGCAAATAGGTGGGTTAAACTTATCCTATTAACCTTTGGATTTTAGTACGACGATAATATTAGACATGGACTATTCCACTTGCTAAATGATCAACATAAATTTTAGGCCAATGTGAAAGTAGCGAATAAAATTCTGGGTGTTACTTGATATGTCTATTTAGATTTGTAAGTAGCTTCTGTACTTTGGAGTAAAATTGCTGCACCCACAGATTGACTTGCTTTAGGAATTGTGCTCGGCTTGATTTTTCCCTCTGGGATGGGATACAGCCTAGTAGGCCTAGCACATGGAAGATCATCTTTCACGCACAAGTTGGTAAAACCTCTTATATAACAAATTCAAGAAATTGCAGCTAATTAGTAATCAAAATAATGTCCTGGGTTTTATATGATTTGCATTTTTAGTGATTTCCTGCATTTTTATAGGACAATTGAATTGTTTTTGATTTTGTAACAAGATAAAAAACAGAGGAATGCCAACGAAGAAAACACCCAGGAAAATGAGGAGAAAATGTTCTCTGGTGATCTTCAAATGAAAATTGTACACAGTATTTATATACAATTACAAAAGAGTCTACTAACAACCTATAAATAAAAAATACATAATTGTCCCTGTATACAACTTAGCAATTAAATACCAGAAAAATAGCAGAAAATAAATCTCATCCTTTTTCAACAATGGATACATTTCCTTGATTTAAATATGATGTATTATGCTCTAAAATCCTATTTTTGGAGATTACAAAAAAAAAAATACAATATTTTCATAAACATTAGAAGTTTACGGACAATGCAAAATTTAAAGTCTTACACATGTAATGAGATGAAGAATCATTGGCACGTAGCGCTTACTACTCGATCACTCTCCAATTGATCCAATGTATGAAATGAAGTATCGTTCTTTTATCATGATTATGAATTTTCTTGATTTATATTATATATAATTATGTCAACGATCAAGTATTTAGAACTTTTCAAGCAGTTGAGGTAATTTTGAGAACAAATTTTTTTTAAGGATAGGAGATTGTAACACCTCGAAAATTTTTAGAATAGAAGTTAATTAGTTTATATATCATATTTTATTTTTTTAAAAGTTGAGGGACTAAAGTGATATATGTATTAACTTCGATTTCGGGCTACATTTTTTTAGATATTGTTAAAGCGACTAAAAGTATATCAATATGAATCTCGTTGGATAGCTCGTTTTTAATCATGTAAATTAGGCTCAAGAAAAAGTCAATTTGGGTAAGCGAGCCCAAGTTATCGATGTCGAAAGATTTTGCCTTAAATTGTAATTTTTTTATTTTTTATTTTTTAAAATCTAAGTTAATTGGGATGGATAGCCACGTGAATTGTTATTTTGTTTCTTTTTTAGAATTATATTTAAAATCAAGTTGCCATCACTATCAAGTATTAAGATTAGAACCACTTTTTTTATGTGATAAGTATTTTGTACACATGTCACCTTGTGATTTGTTTACTAGCAATTCAATTTTATCAAATGTGATAAATACGATTTTCCATCACAATTTCACCATAACTCAACCATTAAATTTTCAACTATAAATAGTGTGGCAATGTTCCACAATTCACTACCACAGAATTTTACACAGCAGTTTTTATATAAAGTAGCTGTAAATTCTAAGTACATTTTTTATTATCAAAAGCTCGTTTGATCAATCAAGGTAAGATACTTCTGTACAAGTTGTTTGTTTCCTTATACTTTTATGTTCAGTAATTTATGCATGAATTGTCAGTGGACCTTCGAGTTCTTTATTAAGAAATAAAAAATCCTACGAGATTTAAGATGACCTAAAATAGTTGTGTCGCTTGGTCACCGATATACTCCATCAGAGATGAGTGGTATAAAATGTTTATTTAATTGTATATAATTGTGTACGAAAACTGCACGAATCTTACTGGGTGTTTTTAAAAATACCCACTCTTATGAAATTTTACATGCTAGTTTGGGTCGATTGGAGCTATGGCGGGATGGTGCAGCTGACTGTCAAGGGTGATCGAAGAGATAAAATATTAAGTTCATTTTTTCCATGAAATGATTAGTCAGTTTTATTTGTTCAAAACAGTAATTAATTTGTTTTCATTATAAATTTTTCAATTATGTTTAGTTAAAGAATATTATTTTATCGGTTCCGCAAAAATTGAAATTTTGTAACACTACATTGTTTGTGAAATTTAAGGGCGTTACAGAAGAAAAAAATATGATAAGATAAACAATTAGCAAGTGAGAAAGGAGTACCTTGTATAGGACTTAACTGTTTAGGCAACAGTTGGTTGGAAGAAATGATAGCCTTCTGTTTACAATGAAAATCCTGCATGGGTGTACGCTTAAGTCTTGTGGACTTGCGAGGGAGAGGAGGCGGTGGCAGTGGCGGTGGCGGTGGCGGGGGGAAGGAATGGAAGATTGGTGAGGTGGTGACGGTGATGGAAATGTTGTGGAATGCTGATAAGCATGAAGGGTTAAATCTGAGTTTCGAAGAGTACAATTAAAAGGCGTTGGTATAATGAGAGAAATAGATGAAATAGGGGATGGATCAAGAAGTGAGATGCTTGTATTGAATGGAAAAACTCTTTCATGAAACACAACGTCCCTAGAAATAAAAGTTTGGTCAATTTGTAAATCTAACAATTTGTAGCCTCTGACTGCAAAAGGGTAACCCAGAAATACACCGTTCTTGCCTCTTGGATCAAACTTCTTTCTTCCATGAGATAAGGTTGAAGTAAAAGTATGGCAGTCAAAAACTCTCATATGATGGTAAATGGGTAGCTTATGAGAAAAGGTTTCAAAAGGAGTTTTATTATGAAGTAATGGTGTGGGCGTTCTGTTGATAATACAAATAGTAGTTGGGATGCAATCACTCCAGTATTTAAGGGGAATATTGGACTGAAATCTTAAGGCTCGTGCCACATTCATGATGTGTTGGTGTTTTCTCTCAATTATCCTATTTTGTTGGGGTGTTTCGACACAACTAGTTTGGTGGATAATACCTTTAGATTTAAACAAATCTGTCATAAGGAATTCCTTGGCATTATCACTTCTAAAAATTTTAATTCTGGTCTGAAATTGAGTTTCAATTAAATTGTAAAAACTTTCAATACAAGATCTCACATCAGATTTGTGTTTAAGCATATAAACACGTGGTCCTTGAGAAATCATCAACAAGAGTAAGGAAAAAGCGAGAACCGTCAATTGCAATTGTGGGGTTTGGACCCCAGATATGACAATGAACAAGATCAAAAGCATTAAGGGATTTAGTTGTGGAACTTGGAAAAGAAAGACGTTGCTGCTTGGCCAAAGGGCAAACACAAAAGGGTGATGTATTAGAAGAACTCATGTTCTATTTTACAAGATGATCATCGATTAAAAAAAACCTAGAGAATGAAATGTGTCCAAGTCTATAATGCTATAAATTTGAAGAGGAATCCTTGTGTGTAACATAGGTACTAAGCTGATCTTTATGAAGAAAACCTAGTAAAACATCAACCAAAGCTGATGGAGACATACCAAATTGCAATAGCTGATACAAACCATCCCTCACGTCACCCATCCCAATCGTTGTCCAAGATGCTAAGTCCTATATAAAACATGAATGGAAAAGAAAATAAGGCATCAAGAAGAATGGAGAGCAAGCTTTTTAGCATAAATTAAAATGAAAGTGAAAGAAGGGACACAAAGAACATTTTGAAGAACTAAGGTCTCAGATAAGTGAACAACACCAATGTGAGTAACAGGGACAACTGCACCATTAGGTAATTTAACTAAAGATGATATAGTAGTCATGATGGATGAATAGAGAGAGGGGCAACATATCATGTGATCTGTTACTCCAGTGCCTATTATCCAAGGTGTGGTGTGTGTTTGAGTGGATAAACAAGTAACCGTACCAGGATTTTAGAATTGGGGACATGTTTAGAGGCTGGGGAAGGTTGAGTGACATACATGGTTGCCATGGCTGAACTGGTGTCCTTAGAGTGAAATAGAGCCATGAGTTGATTATATTGACCCTTGGTGAGAGCCATAGTGTCAAAAGACTCGTCATTATTATCATCAAGGAAGCATGCTAGAGAATGAGCAACATTATGAGCAGCAAAGTTTTGTTCTTGCCATGAAGCTTATGGCCAGGTGGGTACCTGATAAGTGTATTTTCTACCCTTATTTGGGACTTGAAATTATAGAATTTTATTGTTCTTTTGGTAAAATACTACCTAAATTGTGTTTATATTTCATCTTATAGGCAAAACTCAATGTTTTATGAAAAATTGGAGAAAAGAAGCAAAATGTGACGAAAAATGGAAAAATGGCAAAGTACGAGGATCAAAGTCTACACTTTAGAAGTTAAAGGATTAAATTGCATTAATTCAAAAGAGTGAATGTCATGGAAGAACATAAATTAATTGGGCCTTGAATTTCTAAATGGACCAAACCACCTAGGGTGTATTGAGATGCATATATATACAGACAGACAGAAAGAAAGGGGAAGGCCGGGCTGAAAATTGGGGAGAAAAGAATATATTGTCGGCTGAAGAAAAATCGAGAATTGGTGGTGCCATATTCTATCATTTATATACACAATTCAAGGGACATTAGTGGGCTGAAGAAAAAGGGATTAAACATATATCATTCGGCTGAAACGAAGAGAGCAACTGGGCTGAAAATCGAGAACGAAAGTGACGACAATTGCTGAATAAAATTGGGAGGAAAGCATATTATTGTGGGTGATTTATTTTGTCATTGTTATACATATTGAGGGGGACATTAGTGGGTAGAACAGTGCTGAAAATTGGCAGGTTAAGGGGTGGAATAAGGTGCTGAAAAGCGGCAGATTCAGGGGACAAAACAAATACATGTTGCTGAATTTTGTTGCTGAAAATTGTTTCCCATGTCGCTGAAAATTCTCTTATATAATTACACATAAGGCAGCAAGGAAAAGTCTAGCTATTGTGGCTGAATTTGGGAAAAAGATTTGCTACTTTGTTGCTGAATATATATATAACCGGACAGACAGAAACCGAAGAAAGAAATACACTCGACGTCACTTTGGACAATTAATCACGTTCATCAAATATATAGGTGATGTCGTTCCACTTCTATGTGTTTAATCTTGATAATATGCTAGACTAAATTCCTTTGTATTGGATGGATGATGAAACTAATTAATTTTTAGTGTTTAATTCGAGACTATGTGATTTTAGTTTAATTATTTACGTTTGTGATTTCATAAATATGCTTAAGTATATTGTTTTAATGTTCGCGCATCATTAAGATGATTAGTTGCTTATTTGTAGTGTTGGAAAACTCACAATAGGTAGAACATTATTTATGGAACACACGGACAATAAATATTAGGAATAATGCTTATGGCGTGTGCGATCATATATGATAATCCTAAATGTCATTGCATGCGTGTCATATGAATTCGGACTAGGAATAGGATCGTCTCGTGGCAATCATAGGTTTATTATGTCTTGGGAAAGAATAGTAAATAAAAGTGGAATTATCGATCGTCACAATTGCATGAATTAAGTTAATTATCACTGGTCGAGAATTGAAACTAAGAATTGATTAGTGGAGTCAGAAATCCAATACACTTTCCCTCATTTGATTTGAAACCATTTTTTTTTATTGCTTTCGTAGTTATAGAACGTAGTTAAATTCAAACCAAATATCTTTTGTTACATTTGCGAATTTAAATATATCAAATACACTAAAAATTGAACTTTATTCCCTGTGAGACGATAACTCACTCATCACGATTATTACTTGTCAACGATCCCGTACGCTTGCGGGATTTATACGAACAAGTTTTTGGCGCCGTTGCCGGGGAATAACGGTATTAATCTTGGATATTTGATATTTTAGGATCGCTTTAATTTTTATTTTTATTTTTCGTTGTTTTAGGCTATTTTTTTTTTACACTCCTGAGTTCTCTTAGGTCTTGATTTTTCTTGGGTAAACTTGGTTTATGCAAGCTCCTGACGAGATTGGTCTAGCTCCAATAGATCACGAAATTGAAAGGACATTCAGAAATCGCAGGAAAGGTGAACGTCAAGCAAGCAGAATGGCTGATAATCAGAATCAACAACAGAATCAGGCTAATGTTCCAGTTGACAATCAACTACCGCAACCAAATCAACAGAGAGCCATCCAGAATGAAGCTCCCATTTTAGTTGGGGACTATGTCAATCCAATTCCTGCTCCAGTGCAACCTGCTGTAATTTACCCTCCATTCGGACAACCTAACTTCCACCTTAGACCAGATGTCATAAATCTGTTCCAAAATCACCAAGACATCAGGTTTTTTGGAAAAGCCACGGAGAACCCTCATGAACATATTTCGGCTTTTCTCATGTTATGTGAGGTGATCAGTCACGAAGGGGTATCAGCAGATGCTTTTCGAATGCGTTTATTCCCTCATACTCTGAAGGATGTTGCTAGAGAATGGTTTCTTTGCTTACCTCCAGGAAGCATACAATCATGGGCCGATATGGTTCAAAAATTTACGATGAAATTCTTCCCACCTTCTCGAGTCCACCAAATCAGGAATGAAGTCCACACTTTCAAGCAGAAAGATTTAGAGAGCTACTCTGAAGCATGGGAAAGGTTCAAGAACTTGTTCCGGAAATGCCCTAGCCTTGACATTCCTAAGCAAGCTCAACAGTATCTCTTCTACTACGGTCTACAACAAGAGTTCAGGAATATGGTAGATGCTTCAACGGGAGGATCAGTGATGAAACTTGACATTGATAAAGCTTATGATTTGTATGAGAAAATAGCCGAAAATCAGTCGATGTGGCCAACCAATAGGGAAGCTCCAAAGAAAACAGCAGGGATACACAACGTGGATACAATGACAGCGCTGACTGCACAAATGGAAGTTCTTACAATGAAAATGGACAATCTATCCCGGTCAGTTAACATGGTACACCAATCACCACCTATGTGTGAAGGTTGTGGGGCTGATCATACTACTACAAGCTGCCATTTGGCCTCTACACATGCTAGTCAGCCTGCGGAGGTGAGCTACGCGCAGAACTTTCATAGACAACAGAACAACCCCTATGCCAACACTTATAATCCGGGCTGGAGAAACCATCCAAACTTTTCATGGTCCAACAATCAGGGACAAGGACAGGGAGAAAACAATCAGAATAAACCACCAGGATTCCAACAACAGCAACAACAGCAAGTAAGGAAGCCATCGTTGGAAGATTTGCTAGCTCAGTACATTACTAAAACTGAGACCAACTTTCAGAACCAACAGGCTTCGATCAAGAACTTGGAACAACAAGTGGGACAGATAGCAGCCGCACTGTCAGGTAGAGCTCAAGGGACTTTACCCAGCAATACAGAGACGAATCCTAAGGAGCAGGTCCAAGCAATTACTACACGTAGTGGGGTCCAGTTACCAGAAATACATGTAAAGCGGCCACCACCAATCATAGAAAAGGTACCTACATCAGGCGATGAGCATGTGGATGGGTCAAACAAGGCTACAGAGGAAAATCACGTTGAGTCACCAGATAGTCCACGGGTGAAAGCAACCACGCCTGTCAAAGCATATGTACCCCCGATCCCATTCCCTCAGAGACTACAAAAGCACAAACTCGATAAGCAATTCCAAAAATTTTTGGATGTGTTCAAGAAGCTGCACATCAATATACCATTCGCTGAAGCTTTAGCTCAGATGCCAAGTTATGCCAAGTTCATGAAAGATATTCTATCAAATAAAAGGAAGCTGGAGGATAATGAGACAGTCATGCTTACTGAGGAATGCAGCGCAATTCTTCAACATAAGTTACCGCCGAAGTTAAAAGATCCAGGGAGTTTTACTATTCCTTGCAATATTGGTAACTTGTACATAGATAAAGCATTGTGTGACTTAGGAGCTAGCATTAATTTAATGCCCTTATCTCTGTTCAGGAAATTAGGTTTGGGAGAAGCAAAGGCTACCACAGTTTCATTGCAGTTAGCTAATAGGTCAATCAAGCACCCTCGTGGCATTTGTGAAGACATTTTAGTGAAAGTAGACAGGTTTATCTTCCCAGCAGACTTCATTATTTTGGATATGGAGGAAGATAGGGACGTCCCTCTCATTTTGGGTCGTCCGTTCTTGGCTACGGGAAGAGCTCTGATTGATGTGCAGAAGGGTCAGTTGATATTGAGATTGGATGATGATGAATTGAAAATCAATGTGTTTAAGGCCTTCAAGTTTCAGAATGAACCAGATTCATGCATGCAAATTGATGTAATAAAGGAGGTAGTAACAGAGACATTCAGATTTGATCATCCTCAGGACCCTCTAGAGGCTTGTTTGGTACACTCTCAAAATTTGCCATCGGAGAGAGATGAAGCAGAAGAATGTGCAAGGTTCTTAGCAGCCAGACCATCCATTTTCAAGCAACCACGGCTGGAGCTGGGTAAAGGCCCTATAACACCTTTACCATCTGTTCAGCAAGCTCCAACCCTTGAACTCAAACAGCTGCCCACTCACCTTCGCTATGCATACTTGGGGGAAAAGAATTCACTTCCGGTAATCATCTCGAATACACTTACAGAAACAGAGGAAGATCAATTACTGAGAGTACTTCGGGAGCACAAGACTGCAATAGGATGGACCATCTCAGATATAAAAGGGATCAGCCCTTCGCTCTGCATGCACAAGATACTGATGGAAGAGAATTACAAAGCTTCAGTTGAGCATCAACGCAGATTAAATCCTACTATGCAGGAAGTGGTGAGAAAAGAGGTATTGAAACTTCTGGATGCCGGGATCATTTACCCCATATCAGATAGCCATTGGGTCAGTCCAGTACAGGTCGTGCCGAAAAAAGGGGGAATCACGGTGGTTCCAAATGAAAACAACGAGCTCATTCCTACGCGCACAGTCACGGGTTGGAGAGTTTGCATTGATTATCGTAAACTCAACAACGCCACAAGGAAGGATCACTTTCCTCTTCCCTTCATTGATCAGATGCTGGAAAGACTTGCAGGACATGCTTATTATTGTTTTCTTGATGGTTACTCAGGGTACAACCAGATTCCTATTGCACCAGATGATCAGGAGAAGACTACATTCACATGCCCTTACGGTACTTTTGCTTATAGGAGGATGCCGTTTGGCCTTTGCAACGCTCCAGCCACTTTTCAGGGCTGTATGATGTCTATTTTCTCGGATATGGTGGGAAATATCATCGAGGTATTTATGGATGATTTTTCAGTCTTTGGAAAGTCATTCAATGAATGCCTTGAAAATTTGGGAAAAGTGTTGCAGCGATGTGAGGACACCAATCTAGTATTAAATTGGGAAAAATGTCATTTCATGGTTCAGGAAGGGATCGTATTGGGGCATTTGATATCGGCCCAGGGAATTGAAGTAGATAAAGCTAAGATACAGGTCATCGAGAAACTACCACCTCCAGTAACAGTGAAGGGAGTTAGAAGTTTCTTGGGTCATGCTGGGTTCTACCGCCGTTTCATCAAAGACTTCTCCAAAATCTCGAAGCCTCTGTGCAATCTATTGGAAAAATGGGCTCCATTTCAGTTTACTGAGGAATGCTTGACAGCTTTCAACACTTTAAAGGAAAAATTAGTTTCTGCTCCAGTGTTGACTTCTCCAGATTGGGATTATCCGTTTGAGCTTATGTGTGATGCTAGTGATCACGCGGTGGGGGCAGTATTGGGTCAACGCAAGGAAAAGATGTCTTATGTCATTCACTATGCCAGTAAGACTTTGAACGAAGCTCAGTTGAATTATGCGACTACAGAGAAAGAGCTCCTGGCAGTAGTATTCGCAGTTGACAAGTTCAGATCATATTTGATCGGGTCGAAGGTGATTGTCTACACGGATCACTCAGTCTTGAAGTATCTAATGAGTAAGAAGGATGCAAAGCCAAGACTTATTCGATGGATACTCCTATTGCAAGAGTTTGATTTGGAGATCAGAGATAAAAAGGGGAGTGAGAACGTTGTTGCAGATCATCTATCTCGTCTTGAGTCACATGAATCACATCCCACAAAAGAGATAAATGAAGTTTTCCCTGATGAGATGCTTTTTCAGATTATTACTATGCCATGGTATGCTGATTACGTCAACTATTTGGCCCGCTCCATCATCCCACTGGATTACTCAAGTCATCAGAAGAAGAAATTTTCAGTGACCTGAAACATTACTTTTGGGATGATCCGTTTCTTTACAAAAGGGGTCCAGATCAGATCATACGACGTTGTGTGCTGGAATTAGAGCAGCATCAAATATTGGAGTCATGTCACTCTGCACCGTATGGAGGCCACTTCGCAGCAGTCAAGACAGCAACAAAGGTACTACAATCAGGTTTTTATTGGCCTACGTTGTTCAAGGATGCCCATTATATGGTGAAACATTGTGATAAATGCCAACGGACTGGAAATATCTCACGAAAGAACGAGATGCCCTTAAACAACATTTTGGAGGTTGAGATATTCGATGTGTGGGGCATCGACTTCATGGGACCTTTTCCCTCCTCCTACGGTCAACAATACATATTGGTGGCAGTAGATTATGTGTCTAAATGGGTGGAAGCTGTGGCTTTGCCAACTAACGACGGTCGAGTGGTAACTCAATTTCTAAAGAAGAACATTTTCTCAAGGTATGGCACTCCAAGGGCAATTATCAGTGATGGTGGAAAGCATTTTTGCAACCGCCTATTTGCATCATTGTTGGCTAAGTATGGAGTTAAACATCGAGTCTCAACTCCATATCATCCTCAGACTAGCGGGCAAGTGGAAATCTCCAACAGGGAGTTAAAGAAAATTCTTGAAGCTACAGTCAATGCATCACGTAAAGATTGGGCTAAGAAACTAGACGATGCACTTTAGGCGTATAGAACGGCATTCAAGACTCCAATAGGCATGTCCCCATATAGGCTGGTATTTGGAAAGGCCTGTCATCTCCCAGTTGAGCTAGAACATAAGGCATATTGGGCAACACACTTACTAAATTTCAATATGAGGGCAGCGGGAGAAAAGAGAGTCCTGCAACTTCATGAGCTCGATGAGTTTCGGTTGGATTCGTATGAGAACGCAAAAATTTACAAAGAAAAGACCAAGAGATGGCATGATAGACATATAAGAGAAAAAGAATTTGAGGTTGGTCAACAGGTACTCATGTTCAATTCACGCCTCAAGCTCTTTCCAGGCAAGTTAAAATCAAGGTGGTCGGGTCCATTCACTATTGTAGCTGTTTATCCATATGGCACAGTTGAGGTAATATCACATGATCAGCAAAGAAGGTTCAAAGTAAATGGACAGCGGTTGAAAACTTATTGGGGAGGTGACTACTCCAGTGAGAAGACAATCGTGCAACTCAATAGTGCAGACTAGCCCAACAACAGAAGTCTAGCTAAAGACCTTAAACAAAGCACTAGTTGGGAGGCAACCCAATATTTCTATCATTTTATTTAGTTATTTATTTTTATTTCTGCTTTTAGAATAGTTTAAGATAATTTAGATTAGTTTTATTAATTTAATTATTTCAGGGATTCATAATCTACACCCCATTTTTCCCTTTTAACTTCGATTTGTTAGTTGATTTAATAAATGTTAGAGCTAAGTATCACTTGTTCCAGGTATTTGATCTTGAATATTTTATGTACTGTTTTGCATAGGAACATGATGTCACAGAACATCTAAATCAACATTGATCAAGGAGCCAAAAGGGAGCAGTAGAACAGCTAGCCTTCGGATTCCGAGCCATACCAGGGGAGTCTTTTTCATCATTTTCTTCCCTACCCCTTTATATGCGAAATTAGGATTCATGACATTGGGGACAATGTCTACTTTAAGTTTGGGGGTGGAAAACATGAGTTTTCTTCTAAAAAAAAAAAATCAGTTTTATTACTTCTTTTTATGTATTTCTGCATGCTTGTGTGGGTCAGATAATCTGCTAACGATGATGTATTTATTGGAATATAGAGTTGGACTATAAATTATGGATAAGTTATTATTTATGTGG
The DNA here is from genome assembly GCA_019097785.1 of Fraxinus excelsior. Lineage (NCBI taxonomy): Eukaryota > Viridiplantae > Streptophyta > Magnoliopsida > Lamiales > Oleaceae > Fraxinus > Fraxinus excelsior. The sequence continues at coordinate 11,185,123 of CM032623.1, read as the reverse complement.
AATTTGATATTTTTGAGCACAAGATTTACGTGTTGCATTGTGAAGAAAAAAAAAATTGATTCATACTATTGAGTAGATTGACCATAATGGACCATAGATGCTGAATCCACATAACCAGTATAGTATACATCCTTAAACCAATTTTAGATAGTTTGGGGGTGATTGAGTTGTTGTGGGGAGACATGGAGAAAGATGTGGATTCCATGTGTGTTTAATTTTGTGTGGATTGTCTAATGCCAATAAGATGAAAATTATGTGAAAATCTTAAGTTAGAAGTTGATTTTTGAGAATGAGTGTTTAATAAGGGGCATTGCACAAATCGTAAGAGAAAGAAAAAAAAACAAATTTACTACATAAATAAATGTGGTGTTGTTCTATTGTGAAATTTCTCTTTGTAGCCTTTATGACTCGAGTGATTAAGCCTGTAAAGGTCTCTAAAAACCTGATGCCCTATGGTCGTCTGACTTTGGAGTCATCGGCTGAAAACTCGCTACAAGGGTCATTTAGAAAGCTTAATGAAGAGGAGTTTGCACAGAAAAAAAAAAAAGAGCAAAAAAAAAAGAAACTACTACATGTCTTGATAAGCCCCAAACACTTATTCGAGAGAATTTAACTTTTGACGAAGGATTACTAACTTAATTGATTCTTAGTGGTTGAAGCAATCAAAAATAAGGAGAATCCGCATTTGTTGACATGTTGAACTGCAATTAGCAAAATCGAACCAAACTAGAGAGGGCGAGGATTAGTATGGTATCACGCATTCAACCTTATATCGCACCTTGGGGAAAATAGTGAAAAGAATAAAGATTTGGGGTGTGTATCTTACGAGCGAAGAAAGAAAATATTTGACCATAAAGGGTCGGGATTGAATCAATTTATGACTTTGTAATGCTTTACGTGAATCTTCACACACACACACGTCGATTTTACATTGAATATGTAGAGATGGATTTAGCATTGTGATTTTGAAATAGTTCATAGTTTCAACTCTGAAATTCCAATTATGAGGCTAAAAGCAGATTATCCAACCAAGTTATTTATGAAATTTTGTGTAGTTAAGTTCTATTTTGTTTGAGGTCAAACAAAGATTCAAGTTTGGGAGTTTGATAAGTGTATTTTCTACCCTTATTTGGGACTTGAAATTATAGAATTTTATTGTTCTTTTGGTAAAATACTACCTAAATTGTGTTTATATTTCATCTTATAGGCAAAACTCAATGTTTTATGAAAAAATGGAGAAAAGAAGCAAAATGTGACGAAAAATGGAAAAATGGCAAAGTACGAGGATCAAAGTCTACACTTTAGAAGTTAAAGGATTAAATTGCATTAATTCAAAAGAGTGAATGTCATGGAAGAACATAAATTAATTGGGCCTTGAATTTCTAAATGGACCAAACCACCTAGGGTGTATTGAGATGCATATATATACAGACGGACAGAGAAAGAAAGGGGAAGGCCGGGCTGAAAATTGGGGAGAAAAGAATATATTGCCGGCTGAAGAAAAATTGAGAATTGGTGGTGCCATATTCTATCATTTATATACACAATTCAAGGGACATTAGTGGGCTGAAGAAAAAGGGATTAAACATATATCATTCGGCTGAAACGAAGAGAGCAACTGGGCTGAAAATCGAGAACGAAAGTGACGACAATTGCTGAATAAAATTGGGAGGAAAGCATATTATTGTGGGTGATTTATTTTGTCATTGTTATACATATTGAGGGGGACATTAGTGGGTAGAACAGAGCTGAGAATTGACAGGTTAAGGGGTGGAATAAGGTGCTGAAAATTGGCTAAATCGGTGCTGAAAAGCGGCAGATTCGGTGCTGAAAAGCGGCAGATTCAGGGGACAAAACAAATACATGTTGCTGAATTTTGTTGCTGAAAATTGTTTCCCGTGTTGCTGAAAATTCTCTTATATAATTACACATAAGGCAGCAAGGAAAAGTCTAGCTATTGTGGCTGAATTTGGGAAAAAGATTTGCTACTTTGTTGCTGAATATATATATAACCGGACAGACAGAAACCGAAGAAAGAAATACACGCGACGTCACTTTGGACAATTAATCACGTTCATCAAATATATAGGTGATGTCGTTCCACTTCTATGTGTTTAATCTTGATAATATGCTAGGCTAAATTCCTTTGTATTGGATGGATGATGAAACTAATTAATTTTTGTGTTTAATTCGAGACTATGTGATTTTAGTTTAATTATTTACGTTTGTGATTTCATAAATATGCTTAAGTATATTGTTTTAATGTTCGCGCATCATTAAGATGATTAGTTGCTTATTTGTAGTGTTGGAAAACTCACAATAGGTAGAACATTATTTATGGAACACACGGACAATAAATATTAGGAATAATGCTTATGACGTGTGCGATCATATATGATAATCCTAAATGTCATTGCATGCGTGTCATATGAATTCGGACTAGGAATAGGATCGTCTCGTGGCAATCATAGGTTTATTATGTCTTGGGAAAGAATAGTAAATAAAAGTGGAATTATCGATCGTCACAATTGCATGAATTAAGTTAATTATCACTGGTCGAGAATTGAAACTAAGAATTGATTAGTGGAGTCAGAAATCCAATACACTTTCCCTCATTTGATTTGAAACCATTTTTTTTTTATTGCTTTCGTAGTTATAGAACGTAGTTAAATTCAAACCAAATATCTTTTGTTACATTTGTGAATTTAAATATATCAAATACACTAAAAATTGAACTTTATTCCCTGTGGGACGATAACTCACTCATCACGATTATTACTTGTCAACGATCCCGTACGCTTGTGGGATTTATACGAACAGTACCCGTTCAATTTGTAACATTTCTCAACTAAATGCCCATTCATATTGCAATAGGTACACAAAGGCGGGGTTGCCTTTCCTACTTTGAAGTAATGCTCAAGAGTGTGACCTTGAATTTTGCAATGAGTGCAGTATGAACGGTTTGATTTCTGGGCGATAGAGTGATGAGATTTCTGGGCAAGTTTCGGAGAAGGGCGGTAGATTTTAGCCATCATTGCCATGAGATCAGAATTAGAGGGTTGGGTAAGCATAAGATGCTGTTGTTCTTGCTGGTGAATCAAGGAAAAGACTCGATTAAGAGGTAGTAAGGGTTCAAGAAGCATAATCTGATCTCTTGAAGATAAATAAGAATAAGATAAACCTATTTAGAAACTGTATGACACATTCACGATCATATCCATCATTTAAGACCTTCAGCTTGCCACAATCACAAATAGGTATGGGGTCATAGATAGCCAATTCATCCCATAAAACTTTTAATCAGCTAAAATAAGTGCTAATGGAATCCTGACCTTGAGAAAGGCAGCAAGATCATGTTTGAGTTGAAATGTGCGAGAACCATTTTGTTGAGTGAAACAATCCAGAAGTTCAAGCCAAAGGGTTCGAGAATCATCGACCAAGGCAAGACTGGATTTAACAGAAGAACTTACAGAATTATGAAGTCAGGAGACGACTAAATCGTTGCAACATTCCCAAGCTTTAAAACTGGGATCATCAACTTCACACGGTTTGGAAAGAGTCCCATTGATGAAACTAAGCTTGTTCTTAGCTCGAAGAGCACAGCTTACATCTCTAAACCAACTGACATAATTTTCAACAATCAAGAAATCTGAACCCAGAGCAGTAGCAGGATTGTCACCATTGTCAATGTGAGATGGGTTGAAAGAATCTGAAAAATTTAGAAACCTTTCGTTAGAATTTTTGGGAGAAGGTGTTTTACGATCAGTATTTTCAGAGCTGGTCATGGTGAGGGTTTTGGATCGAGGGCAGCTCTGATACCATGTAATAAGATGAAAAACAGAGGAATGCCAGAGAAGAAAATGCCCAGGAAAATGAGGAGAAAATGTTCTCTGATGATCTTCAAATGAAAATTGTACCCAGTATTTATATACAATTACAAAAGAATCTTCTACCAGACAAATAACAAAAAATAAAGTCCATCCTTTTTCAACAATGGATACGTTCCCTTGATTTAAAAGTGATGTATTATGCTCCAATAGATTTATTGGAAGATTTTCTTACTGTGAGTTGTTCTCCTAAGGTCGAGATTAGGAGTCCCATAGACTCGTCATGTGTGTATTGTTGACCATCCGCTAGAAAGTGCTGAAGAAAGTTGTTGATGTAGTCATTGCTACCTGAAAGATTTTGTTGAAGAGGAAATGTTAGAATTGGAACATTTCTTAACTAGAAGAGAGAGTATAGACTAGAGCTCTGCACTTTTAGTTACTTGAGAAGTTTATTAAAAAAGGTCTGTGTTCTTTGGGTTGGCGACCATACCTAATCCAATGAAATAGACTGCTTCGTTACAAAGCTTGTTAGCTACCTATTTAACCTTGATCGATTACTTTGTATTTTCGAAATTCTTTATCCGATCATCAAATGATAGCCTCTGTATCTGTGATGCAAAGTGCTACAATAATGGAACATGAATCCAAGAATTCTTATGGGATTAGAATATCAAGAAGTCATTTTAAGTGAAAAGAACTGTAGAAAAATGAAGAATACAAAGTAAAGCCCCGTGTCATTGAGAATTCCAGCATCACCAGATGCATAGTTCACTCTTTTTACAAGTGCATCATCATTTGGTGCCAAAGAAAGATATGGTGGGGGTGAAGGGATAACAAGCTTTGTAGCTGAAAATTTCCATAAAAAGATTGAAAAATAATAATAATGTTATTTCACTGTTGAAATTTTCAGTGCAATTTGAAATAAATCATAATGAAAACAAGAAGAAAGATAATCTATTGTATTTATTACATCTAATGTCACCAATGGTTCGTCCATTTGTGAATGTCCCAGTTGCTTTTCCTCTAATATAATCAATCCCGTGAAATAGATAATTAGACTTTGTAAAGGAAAGTTGCAGGTAGTTGTTGTTCCCAACTTCTGTTAACTTGTCACCGAAAACGAAGGTGATTAAGCAGGGGTGGACCCATGATTTTGGTTCAGAGGAGGCGAGACAGAATTACATAAAAAATAATTTTAAACAATAAAGATAATATTCAAAATGTAACACTTTTACAATTGTTCCTTATAGCTTCTAATACTTTGAAAATGTCATATAATAGTCTCGTCAATAATTTCATTAAATACATCTTTTTCAACGTACACAACTAAACTATCATTCATTCATTGGTCTCCAATCTGATTACGCAGTCGATTCTTCACAATATTCATAGCAAAAAAATATTTTTTCAACTGTAGCAGTAGCAACTGAAAGAGTTAAAAAACTATCAATGAAGTCCATTTACATATCCGTAAGCGTATGGGTGGATTGCCTACTCCAATAAAAGAAAATAAAATATGAAAAATATTAAAAAGTTCTGGAAAAACGTTGTTATGTCCAATAAAAACGAGATATTTACAAGTTCTAAAAAGATCCCAATATAATCTGGAAAAACATTATTCTTCTCCTCTGCTTGATCTCATTTAAAACACAACCTCAGCACTTACAGGAAGTGACAAAAGAAAATTATCTCACCGGTAACACTTCAGTAGGGAATTCTATATAAAAAGATTTTGAAGAAAAAAATCAATCTTACCGGTTCATATTGCATCAATCTTACTGGTTCATATTTGTTTCCCATAACTTTATGTTGGTGTAGTAGTGCCTCAAGATTCATGGTGATGAAACAATAATGTTTTTTTTTTATATGGTAGTTAATTGAGCCTACTACTTTGGTCTAACACAAATGACTGCAGTTCAAATGTGGAAGTTCCAATAATATAAAAATGGAGGGTTTATCTTCTAGTTTGGTTGGATACAGACCTCCTCCTAATCTTAAATACATGTGTTTGAGTCAAGAAAGCTCCTGATCAACTTATGATCAGATTAAGAGTCCGTTTGAGCCACATTTTTTCTTCATTATAATAAAAAATATGACCGTTATCCATCACATCAACATTAAAATTTAAACTTTTTATCTCTTGTGTGGGGGCCCATAACGGCTATATTTTTCATTCTCATTATAATGTGGCTCAAACGGGCTCTAAGAGATAAAATGTTACGGTAACCATTTACGATGAACAGATAGATAACAAAAACTCTTATACTATAACTGTTAACATGGCAATTATCAGCCATAACAACCATCCACTCAACATAACTATGCACATTTCCAAGAGAGAGTAAGCCATTTACAAATATTAAGGCATAATAAGAGGCTGGAACCTGTATAGTTTATAGTACTGTAATTCTCCAGCATAATTATCTCTCCATTAAAATCTACTATCTTTCTTCCTATTTTCATGAGCTCTACCTCTGAATCCTTAGCTTCTGCAACCTCTTCTTTTAGCATCTGTATTCAACCAAAACTCAAATAGTAAGAAAGAGTTTCATCAGTACAGGCCACACGATTCCATTAAAACACCATGTAACTTTAATATAAATTATCTCTATTTTATCTCCTATTTTCTTGACCTTATACACATATTTTCTTTCCTTTTCCTTTTCCTTTTCCTTTTTTGGTGCAGTTTACAAATTCCTAAAATACATAATCTACCCAAAACTAACAAAAACAATGACAAAGAATTGTGAACACCAGTTGCCAAAGGTCAACCTCACGAGTCACGATGAGATGAAGATCCTCATCTCTTGGTAAATCAGTTATTAGAAGGGGATTAGGGAAGGGAATCGGGATTAAGGGAATTGGGGAAAAGGGGAAAAGGGTAGGGATTGGGAATTCGGGGAAAGGGAAGGGTGGGGTGGACTTCTTTCAAAATGTTAAAAACTTGGGTTTCGATAATTGGGTCATGGGTGAGCTTTTTCTTTTAAGGAAAAAATTTAAGGGCCCAGTGGGGGGTCCGTCCCTGTGACTAAGGATGCTGCACTCGAATGGACAGTTGCCAAGGCTGCTGAAATGATCAAGGCAGTTCAAATTTCTACCATTTTTGCCATTTTTAAATCCTTGTTGAAAATGTACAGGTTGGTGGCAAAAATTTATAAGGGGGTATTTTAGTTATTGTTCAATTCATGCCCACTTCCCAAATTTTCATATATTAGGTGTTTGTTCTCCATTGTGGAGAATGTTTGCATTTTTTGAACCTGATGACTACAAGGGCTCATGAGGAACCTTTTCTCAAATGCGTCAATTGGTTTGTTGATAGTTTGTCTTTAAACGGTTGTCCCTCACTTATAGTTGGCCAACTCACTTCAGGAATTGGCAAATATAGTCACATTATTTTGGAAGAATGTATTCTGGAATAGTAGATTGGTGAAGAATGTGTGGTTGAAAAAGAATGAAAAGTTATTGATGTGATATAATATATTATTTTATTAAAAAAAGTGGGGTTGAAAATGAGTAGAAGAATGATAATAAAAATTTTAATGTGTACCAAACATGAGTTTTTCTTATGGAAAATTATGAATTCTAGAGTTCTAGTATGAAATTTCAAGTTGGGCACAAGCACGATTGGTCATTCATATCGGCGCTATAAATATTGGTAGTATGTTTGATATGTTATCATACATACATAAAAGAGTGAGTTTTCAAGTTACTGTTCATAAGCTGAGCTGAGCCGAGCCGAGCCGAGTCAAATGACTTTATGGCTCGACTCGATTAAGCCAATTTTTTTAACGTTTGATTCAGCATTCTACGTAGGCTTTATGGCTCGATTCATAAGTCGAGCCGAGCCAAATGGTTTTATGGTTTGGTTCGGCTAAGTTGTTTTTTATTTTTATTTTTTTTCCCTTTTTGGTTTTTGTTTTTTGTTTTTTTTGTCCGAGCCATATGGCTTTATGGTTACATAGGTTTTATGGCTCGGCTCGGCTAAACCATTTTTGATTTTTTTTTTCCCCGTTTTTGGTTTTTATTTTTATTTTTTATCCGAGTCATATGGCTTTATGACTCGGCTAAGCCATTTTGGTTTTTTTTTTTTCCATTTTACGCTTGCTTAGTTTTTGTTACTGTTTACAAGCCAAATGGCTTAACGGCTCAACTCGGCTAAACCGTTTTTTTTTGTATCATTCAGTATTTTAAGTTACAAATGTTAGTTTTAAACGATTTAAAATTTGTTGGAAATATTGAAGTGCAGCCATGATAAATATATGATCGATAAATTTTAAATATCAAAATAAGTTTACATTAATTGTGAAACGTAAAGTCGTGATTGTTTATGTTACTTTTCAATCTCAACCTCATTCCAATGTCCTTTTTTCGAACTTTATTTTCTTACAATTTTTCGTTTGATTCGATATTTCACGATATAAATATCAATTTGAATCGATTTCAGTTTTTTTAAAAACAACTTAAAATGTGATAATAATAAATATATTGTCAATTAAGTTTAAATATAAAAATTATCTTAAATTATTAAACGTAAATTCATAATCGTTAATTTTTCTTTTCTACCCCACACTCAACCCCCATACTCTCACCAATTTCTCTTAATTTCATTTTTTTTTATCAATTTTTACATTTGGTTCGATATTTTACACTACAAATATTTCAACTATTTAAAATTTATTCAAGAGTTTAAAGGGCGACCGTGATAAATATATGATTGATAAAGTTTAGATAACAAAAATTATCTTGCATGAATTATTAAACATAAAATCATGCTATTCAATTTTTATTTGAAATCTTGAAATGCAACTATGATAAATATATGAGAATTATTACTATCTTTTTATGGGAATTATTGCTATATTTGTTTATAATTTACTCGCTTGCAATTTATATAGAAATTTTTAGCTAAAGTAAATTGGAATTATATTTTTCTTTCAATTATTATGTCGAAAACAAATTAAGGATTTTCTAATCAGAATTTATTTTTTCTTTTTTCATTAAAGGAAAAAAACACTTGCTATTCTGAAATGATCTTTTTTCTTTCATGTAGTGATGGTTAATAATCTCTTTTGCTTCTTATTTGGAAGCATGTTATTAGATTTATTAGGATTTAGAATACGAGGATATGTGATATTGATAAATATTTCGAATATATGCTTCTTAGATTTGCTATTATTAATGCGACTATATTTCAATAATTGGAGAATGATGTGGTAATAATTTCAAAAGTGAGTACATGTTTTATTATATGTGCTTCCAGTTTACTACTTTGACCCACGTGATTATGGTAAATCTCTTGGAATTTATGCTGTGATTTTTATGGTTGTAGGCTTTCTTAATTTAGTGATTTGGCTAACTTTATTGGGTCGGTTAAAAAGGGTAAGCTTATGGCGTCAGAATCGATATTAAAGGAACTTAATGTTTTTCAGAAGAATCCTCCTACATCATACAGTGCTGGTAGACAAATATCTTCTATGAAGTGGATTATTTTGTTTTTTAAATAGATTTAATGTACAGTATCATTAGAACATGCTGAAAAGATATTTGACAGAATTGATGAAGTTAGGTGATCGTTTGTCATTCGTTTTGCTTCTATGATGGAAATTTTCGTTGTGTTGTGGATTTAATACTGATAAAAACCCTTGATTTGTCCTAAATTCTACACTATATTATCATTCATTAATTAGTCTTGACTACATACGTCTTGCATAGGGTCTTGGTAAAGAAATTAAATGTTGGTGTAACTGATACATTTAATTGAAAATTCTATGAGTACGAGATGAATGAGACATAATGTCTTACCTCAATAGGTAAAAAAAAGAGGGTTAGGTTGAACTTCATTATCTCTTTAGTTGGACATCAACAACTAATCATCTATGCATTGTCTTTTTTTTTTAAAAAAAAACAGAGAGACCTTCAAATGCAAAGTTTAGAAAATAAGCTTTGAATCAAATCTTTTAATATTATTTTTGTCACCTATTATCATTTCAAGTGTTTTAAGTTTAATGTAAGTAATGCTTAAGACAAATAACTTTTTTTATATTTACGCTATCATATAGCCAACTATACTACGCCACGTGCGTCGCACGTGTAGTACTAAGAAATAATAAAAATGTTCAAATCTTATTTGTTATGATATGAGTGCATCCATTTACATGTAAATTATTAATTAAATTAGTGAGAGCAAGTAAATGTTTATTTTACAAATATGTAAGATGCATTGTTAAGATATCGAATTTTTCTTGTTATTCCATTTTTAGTGTCACAATTAAAGTGTTGATTTGGAATCATTTATGTTCGTCGAAATTCCAAATTTAATTGAAAGCATTTCTCGATAACGATCAAATATATTCTTCTCATGTGATATTTCTATCCCTTGATTAAAAATGCAAGCATGATAAATGCATTAACAAGTGTTAAAACACCTATTAAAATCATATAAAGTGTGAAGGTATATCTCTATCATCTATCGAATTTTACAATATTTATTATATCGTGTTTAAACTCTATTGTTTCTTTCGATAACAATAAAACTCACTAACAAATCAAACAAATGAAAAAACGATAATAAACATCTACAAATCAAACAAATTTAAAGTCAAAATAATTAGTTAAAAACTAAAAATATCATAACAATGGTCCATCTCATCATAACAATATATAAAACTAACCTAGCATATTAGGATTACAAAAAAATCATGTTAAATGTATAGAACATCACACAAAATTATGAATTAATGAATGAAAAAGGGATGAATCTTGATAAATTTTCAATATGTTTTTCACTTCTTTGCCCGCAAATCCCAAATTTAATCTCCAATTGACGAGTTCTTGAACTTCGCCGTTGAAATCTTATCAAAATATATGATTTTTCCCCTCTTTTATGATAAAAATTAATTAAATATAACTTGTGCGATTGAAAATTGATCTTGATAATATTTCATTCTTTTTTGAGTTTTAATTACATCCAATTTTCTCCTAGAAATCTTCAAAGTATCGTCTTATGGTCCAAATTAACTTTGCATATTAAGTTTTACCTATATAATATAAAATACAATAATTTAGGATATATTTTGTCAAAAGAACTATTAAATATCGTTATTTTAAGCCTAAAAAAAATGTATAAAATATACTTGTCATCGGTGCTATAAATATTGGTAATATGTTCGATACGTTGTACTAGATAGTACTAAAAAAATAATAAAAATGTTCAAATCTTATTTGTTATGCTATGCAGTGCAGTGCATCCATTTAAATGGAATAAAAGTCTTAAGATGATCATACTCCTTTTTAGGAGTATAAGCGGTCCGATTTTAGACAAATTTTCAAACTAAACCGTTTAAACCGGTTTGAGAAAAACTCAAATTTAAACCAAATCATTTTGAACGATTTGAAAAAACTCAAACATAAACTTAACGGTTTGGTCCGATTCTAAACCATCGATTTCGTTGTATATTTTTTTGTCTGTCTACTTTTATATCATTAATTCATTGAATTCAATATATATTTATATCTTACTAGCAATAAATCTAAAACAACTAAATATATCTACTATAAGTTTAAATACCAACTAAATCCAAGTGAAATCATAATAATAGTTTTGTGTTCACCATTTTTAAGTTAAGACGTTACGATAATGTTATAATACAAGTCTAATAAACTAAATATAAGGTCCAAAACACCTATAAACTAAATATTTATTTGAAAGCATATAGTTCCATAATACAATTACTGAGACATCAATAAGACAACACCTTAAATGACAAAATTTACGCATACTGAATCAAAATTCAAGACTTTAATAGGCTAATTGAATAGATATCATCCTTATTAATTCAAAATACTTAAAAAACAGTTTAACAAAATATCTAAGCATACAATAAAACACAACAATTAAATTGATGCAAGTATAGTTGCCACTGGAGTCATTGTTGGTTTCTTTTAGCTTATTAAACAGTTCATCCATATATCAAATTGCACATGAACACTTTTTAGCTTCTATTGAAATGTTTTATCATGCCTAATTTAGTTACAAAACAAGAGTATGTCCACACAAATAAAATAAAATCGTGTACATAGTAGATAAATCATTTCCATCAGAGTGAATAAATTTATTTCACAATCATCAAATAATTGAGAGAAATGCGAAACCCCTCTAATTTCAGATTTCTTACCTTAATTTGCTCAAAAAAATTATTGATCTAAAACTTTATTCGTAGTAGATATTATTATCGAAGACCTATGATCTCACTGTCTCCGATTTGGTGTGGTGCTAGTGGCTCAAGACTGTGTCGGGTGTCAGCTGAAGTTCAAATGAATTCTGAAGAAGAAAAGAGCTTTTGATACATTAGGTTAGTCTTGAGATTATTAGATATAAATTATGATTATTGGGTAATAATAATATAAATGTAATAGAAAATTAGAAATTGACAAAAACACCCCCCTCACAAAACTATTGAATTTTACATATTTGGATTTTTTTAGAAATTTTCATTTTTTCCTTTTTTTTTATTTTTATATATTTTTTCACCGATCCGATTTGATTTTAAATCGCAATTAAAACTCTTAAACCTAAACCAACGGTTTGGTTTGGTTTAAAATCATTTCGTTGACGGATCCACGTGACACCAAACCGACGGTTTCTAAAATGGGGGTTCGCTTCGATTTTTCGATTTGACGGTTTTTGCTTACAACCCTCCTTTTTGTTTAAATTTTGAAGTCTTTTTTGCATTGATTTTCAATGCGGAAATTCTTATCACCATAAGCTACCGTTTGAATGTACATTTATTTAGTGCATAATATTTTTCACGTTGTGAAAATAACTAAATTATGATACAAAGCAGAAAGCAAAATAGATGGTATTTCTTTTTCTATTTGAGTTTTAACTCTTTAAAAGAGAGAATATTCTATTTATTTGTTATATTCTATAGAGCCCATATATCTTTTTATATAGATTGAATTCTCAACACTTGACACTCGTAAACACGTACATAAAAAAAGGAGAGAGTTAAGCCACTTGTACATTGATTTTGTACACTTTTATTGCCATTATATTAAAAAAAAAAAAAAAAGTAATGTTATTCATCTTCATTGGGGTTATAAACACAGTTTAAGTGGCTATAAATGATATGTTAAAATTATGAATGACATTACTCTAAAAAAAATTGGTCATTGATTTAAGTAAGTGTCATTCAAATTAACGGCCAGATGTACATGCGTATAACTGGAAAAAAAAAAGCCTAATTAAAAGATGTTTGTGAAATATTAATATTATTTTAAGGCTTAATAGCACAAAACGTCCCTACGTTTGACAGTTAGTGTGCAAAACATCCCAACGTTTCATTTTTTTGCATTTTCGCCCCTATTTCAACGTTTCAGTGTGGAAAACGTCATTTTCACTATTTTTCAGTGTAAAATGACCAATTTACCCTCAAATTTAAATAAAACAAAGAAAATGAAATGAAAAATAAAAAAATAAATTGTAATTATACTCCCAAACTTTTTAAAAAGTGCAAGTGGGTCCAAAAGTCTTATTAAAATGCTTAAGCACAAAACGTCCCTACGTTTGACACTTAATGCGGAAAACGTCCCTACGTTTCAAACATGTTTGTATTTGCTCAATAGCACAAAATGTCCCTACGTTTAACACTTATTGCATAAAACGTCCTTACGTTTCATTTCTTTTTACAATTTCGCCCTTATTTCACGTTTCATTGCGGAAAAACGACATTTTCACTATTTTTCAATATAAAATGACCAATATACCCTCATATTTAAATAAAAAAAGGAAAATAAAAATAAAAATAAATTACAATTGTGCTCCCAAACTTTTTAAAAAGTGCAAATGAGTTCAAAAATCTTATTAAAACATTCAAATCATCAATCTTCTCCTCTTCTCTTAGCTTTATCCTCCCTCTACCACCTAAACCACCAGACCTCACCACCATTCAAACCATCTCACCTCCCTCTACAATCTTGGGGCTGATAGTTGTGGCCAGCATTAACGGTTTGAATGGTGGTGGGGTCTGATGGTTTAGGTGGTGGATGGATGATAAAGTTGAGAGATGAGGAAAAGACTGATGGTTTGAATGTTTTAATAAGATTTTTTGAACTCATTTGCACTTTTTAAAATGTTTGGGAGCATAATTGTAATTTATTTTTATTTTCCTTTTTTTGTTTTATTTAAATATGAGGGTATATTGGTCATTTTACATTGAAAAATAGTGAAAATGACGTTTTTCCGCAATGAAACGTTGAAATAAGGACGAAAATGTAGAAAGAAATGAAACGTAAGGACGTTTAACGCAATAAGTGTCAAACGTATGGACATTTTGTGCTATTGAGCAAATACAAACATGTTTGAAATGTAGGGACGTTTTCCGCATTAAGTGTCAAACGTAGGGATGTTTTGTGCTTAAACCTTTTAATAAGACTTTTGGACCCACTTGCACTTTTTAAAAAGTTTGGGAGTATAATTACAATTTATTTTTTTATTTTTCATTTCATTTTCTTTGTTTTATTTAAATTTGAGGGTAAATTGGTCATTTTACACTGAAAAATAGTGAAAAGGACGTTTTCCACACTGAAACGTTGAAATAGAGGCGAAAATGCAAAAAAATGAAACGTTGAGATGTTTTGCACACTAACTGTCAAATGTAGGGACGTTTTGTGCTATTAAGCCATTATTTTAATGAAAAAGTATTGAAAGCTGATTGCTTCTTTCACTTTGCTTTGTCATTGACAAATTTAACAATGAATCAGCCTATAGGTACATAATAATGATACATAATTGGTACATAAATTTGAAATGAACAACACAAATTCAAAGACTGTTAAAACACACACATGATGCACTGGATGCTGCCACATCCTGTACAAATTCTGTGTACTAAGGGAATAACTCTTTAACAATATGTTGTAGAAAGAATTAACAATTAATTTTAATCACATATTTTATTGACTTTTATCAAAATTTACTAAAAAATTGATTTTAATTTCTACCAAATATGGGCTTTTTATATTATTATCTACTCCGCTGACTTGCATCTCGTCTCTCCCAAATTCTCAGATTTTTCCCACCATGATTTCTATAATACCTTTTTCAGAAATATAAGATCAATAGTAGGTTTTGAATAAAAAAAAAAGAAAAAAAAAATACACTATTATACTTTTAATCATAGTTGGCAAATCCGACCCGGATACTGACTCGGACAATGCAGCGAGTAGGAGTTTTGATTGGACCATGATATCCTGAGCCTAGGTTATGGGCTTGTCCTTCATATGGGCCGGGGCCCATAGGCACTCCCACTCTTCAACCGCCATTTAATTGGAACTGTAGAATTGCGCGCGACTCCCCCGACCACCACAACCCCTACCCCTACCCCCACCTCACCGCACTCCACCCCTTTTTCTCTCACTCTCCTTCTGAACGCTCAGAGCACGAGTTTCTGTCAATATGCGAACGAGAAACCAGTCCAAGAGACCCCATCAATCCACCGGTATGTTCCGCAATCTCGCACAATCACATTTCACGAAGTACACAGAGACACGCTTCGTCTCCCTCTCATCTCTTTTGGGAAATTATTTCTTTCCCAAGCCAATTTTTTTCATTCAGAAACTTTTTATTAAGATGAAACTTCTAATGTTTTAGAATCCTTTTATTAATTTTCTAAATTTTCTTGTAATGAGAACTAATCTAAATGGGTACACGGAATTGAAATATGTTTAGACTACAATCGATAATTTACCTGCAAATATGTAGTTTTAAGTTAAGTGATTGTTGCAAATAGATATGCCTAATTAGATGAACCATTAAAATAACTGACTTGCTCTACCTTGCATGTGTAGGTGAGCAAGAAGCAACGAAACATCATCTTGAATCAGAGAACATCGATGAGAATGGTTAGTTTATTACCGCTTTTCTTGGTTAATATAATGCTTTGGTGTATAGCATAGCTAATGTCAGTATTTGGTTTCAGAAACTCTTGCAAACATATCTCGAGGTGCTGTGGGGAAACTCTTGAAAAGAGTTAAAAGGGGTTTTAATAAAGAAGATATTAGTTACCTACGTCGATGTGATTCTGTAGCCAAGGTAAATACAACTTCTTCTCAATCTTTATTTGATATCTATTGTGATTTCTTATTACTTCTTGCAAGTCTCCTCTAAAGTATTGTCCTTACATGTTATTTTTTGATACTTATAGCCTAATGTTACATTATGTGATTGGGTCTCTAGTGATAACTGTGGAAACAGTATCGTTGACTGGGACTATTTAGGTTTCCCAATCAATATACATTGGGCTGTTCTAATATTTTTGGGACCCCTATGTTTCCTTTGCAGCCAGAGAGAGGACATAAAGGTAATGATGACAAATCTACAGGTACTGCAGCATCAAGTGATAGAGAGACTGAATCTTGTAGTAGAGATGCAATTGATAATGTTCCATCTGAAGTGAAAGTTGAGGAGGGTAGGTCTAAATATTCTAAGGAAGAAAAAGAGGATGAATTTGATGATCTTGATTGGGAGGATGGATCAATTCCAGCATCACATTCCACTGAAAATGATCAAGAAGAATTGATCAATGGAATGTCTGTTGAGTTTGATGTTTCACCTGGATCTGCAAAGCAGAAGGCGGTAAGACGGGTGACTGCTCAAGAGAAGGTAAATGCGGAATATGGTTGAAGTACAGCGCTTATTACCTCCTGCATTTCTGTACTGAAATGTTGATGATATTTTAATGACAGGAAGTGGCTGAGCTTGTGCACAAGGCTCATTTGCTTTGTCTACTAGGGAGGGGAAGGTTGATTGATAACGCTTGCAATGATACTCTCATTCAGGTCAATTTGCTGTTTCACCATGGTTATTCTTTTTCGAAACATGGGATAATTGCTTTACTCGAACTAGGTAATGTTGATTGTTGGAGAGAGAGAGAGAGAGAGAGAGAGTGAGAGAGAGAGAGAGAGATTCCTGGATGCATTGCAGGTACACTATGCTTAACGTGCTATTATTACTCTCCCTGACAACTTTGAATCCTGATCTGGTCATAGCTTATGGGGTTTAAAGGCTTATGAGTGAATTATGCAATATGCATCAAGGTCATATGTGTAAAGCTCACACTTGGAAAATAGACCTGCTTTGCTAATAGATTAGGGCACAAGTGTCAACCCGTTGGAGGTGTGCTAGAGCATTAAAAATGGGTGGCACTATATGTTTTATATTATGGAAGAAATTAATGGATTTTGAGTGACTCAGTGGGTCCTTAAAAGCCAAGACTTTCTGCATTTGATGACTATCATGAATCATGTACTCCTGAATATTTTCCTTTTTTCTTTAGAGTAACTTAGCCTGGTTCGAAAATATCACGAGTTTTTAGTCTGATTGTAAATTGCATTTTATAACTATTCTTTTTAATTTTTCTTGAACGATTTGCTAGTTGTTACGGTTCATGTGTGGAATTTTTTATTTTTTGTGTATTTCGTATGCTAAGTATACCATTGCTGTCCAAGCATGCAGTAAATGGCTCGTGCCATATTGTTGAACCATGTATGGGACCTTTTTTTTGGCACTGTAAAATGTATATCAAGCCACTCCCCTCTTCTTTCCAAGGTCTTTCTTTTTCGTATACCTCTCTTTTTGACTTTTCCCTACTACCATCAGGCTTCTTTGAGCCGCTTTTGTGCATGTTAATGCCTTATTACCTAAGAATTATGCCGTTCTTCTATTAAAAATATATTAGCTGTTCCAGGATATTGAGTTTCCTGCACTTTATTTGGTTCTCTTTTCTCTTTATAACCTGTTAGATTGACAGAAGGATAATAATGAATATTATTTTGAATAGAAGCATAAAAATGTTCCTGTTAGATAGAGAGAAGGATAATAATGAATATTATTTTGGATAGAAGCATAAAAATGTTCTTTAGTTAAAGGAAATTTAAATCATGGCAGGCTTCTCTACTTTCTCTCCTGCCCACAGACTTGTTGAAGATAACAGAGATACCAGTACTTACTGCTGCCTGTTTGACTCCTATTGTCCGTTGGGTATGAACACCTTTTTTTTACTTGTACTTTTCACTTTACCCATGGAGGAGTCATTCTGAGTGTCTTACTTGATCATGAATTGACTGGGCACATGATGCTTTTCTGCTTATTGGCAGTTCCATAACAACTTCCATGTTAGAAGTCCAAGTGGTGCTGAGAAGTCGCATCATTTAGCATTAGCATCTGCTCTGGAGACTCGAGAGGGGACACCAGAAGAGGTATAACTGGACTTATTCTGCAATTATGACAATTTGAACGTGAAAATTTCATGAAAGAAAACACATACTTCTGAATTGGCAATTACTTATATGATTGAGTAATAGAATTTGTCAAACCTAGCAACCACTGGTACTCTTGATATCTCGCTGACACAAAGGGATGATATATAGGTGGTAAGACCATAAGTTTAACATTATAAGGTAGACTCTAGTTATTTTAGACCTCTAAACTGAGAAAATACCAAAAATTGGATATTTAGAAGTTTTTAACTATAGAAAAAAGTTAAATGATTTATAGAGAGAGCAACAACATTATCAGAGATATTTTTGTTTTTGCAACAACAGTACAATCTTTGTGTTCTACTCCCCACCTCCTAAAGTCATGAAGTGAATTATTTGCTTAGCCATTGTTGTTTGCTGCACTACATCATTCTCACTATATATAAAGAGCATTTCTGTACCCATCCTTGGGCCACATTTTTCATGAAAGGAGTGTGTTGTGGGAGCTAATGCTTCCAACTTGACTGACTCACTTTGAGATTTTATATTACAGCTCTGTCCATGTATTCTTATCTATTGACAGCTTAGAGTAGAATATAGATGGCGGACTCACGCATGCATTGGTTGTAAATGAAAGCATGAAAAAATGTGATTACTCTAGGAGAAGAAATGAGATGAGAGACGAAAGAGGGATCAAGTTGACTCTAGGTGCTTCGTCTCTTAAAAAGGTTATAGTCATAGATGCAGAATTGTTGAAGTTCTTTTCCTTTCAGCTTTTCTTCTCATAACTATCAGTAAAACCCAATGACTGGCTGCCATGGTTATTTATAACATTTGAAACATAATAATGACAGTCAAATGAATATGGTAGAAATGTCTGTAAATTGTATGCAGATTAGTTAATCGATGCCATATTAAAAAGTTAATTTCTGGTGGCAATTTTGGCATTTTTTTTTTTCCTGCTATAATGTACTTATGTAATGCAGGACTTTAGATTCCACGGGGAACAATAATGATCTAATAATGCTAATTGTGAGCAAAAGCTGGATATATTTAAAGAATTTGATGATGAAAGATTTCATAGAGATATTTGTAGCACAGAGTATTAGTTGCATGTCTAGTTTAACTACTTATTTAATGTTATTCATTGGAGCTGATGAATAATGTTTTCTATCCATTTCATCTCACAAGAGAACTCTTTGGGGGCCAAAAACAAGTTAAGAGCAAAAGTGAGGAATTTCGTATGGTGGTATTTGGTCAAAGAATTGAATGAACTGGTATCAGATATTATGTTTTGATAGTCGAAATAAAGGATTACTTGTATTGCAGGTTGCAGCATTATCTGTGGCACTATTTAGGGCAATGAATCTCACTACTCGGTATGATATTTTTATATAACAGAAAACAATTTTTTCCCGTTGCTAATTGCACCACTATTTCCTTTCAGCATTCATCCTAATGTTATCTGTTGTTGTTTCTATTAGGTGATGATAGAGCTTGAAAAGCTCATCACCAAAATCATATTTCCCATAATATGCATCTTTTTTAGATTTTCCCCTATTAATTTAATACAAATTGATTGGTATTTTATGTATTGCCTGGTGGGCAGACTTTATTTTCCTTTACTATATTATATGTTAAAAGGGTCCAGATATTTGCATCTGTTCATGGAGTTTTGAACTCGATTTGTTCATTTCTATTTGACATCACCTTCCCTCTTTCCAACAGAGGAAATAGAAAAAAAAAAGAAGCCACTGCTGAGAAAAAAAAGAAGGAAAACTGAGAGATATAATAACTGTACTCAGTGTGTTGTCACGGTTGGACATCTTTACCTATCAAATCATGAGCCTGTGGCTGATGTCAGATGACTAATTTCCATTGTTGCAAAATGCTTTTGTTATCCCTATCTGCTGTTTAATTTATTATTGCATTTTTACCTTCTGACCCACCTTCTGCAATACACTTTGCTTGTGTGTTTGATTATATTGCTACTAAAATGAATGTTTAAGCTGTTTCTCCTCAAGACTTCTATGGTCATTTAGAAATTCATTCTGCTCCATACGTATCTGCCCATAAAGACTAATTCCTGCTGATAATGTGTACTGGACAGTTCTAAATATATTCATTTACACCTCTATTTGTAGGGGTAGTACTTTCTGGTTCTTCGATATAACTATATTTCCAATACTTCTTCTGTATATATTAACGTGCTTCCCCACAGATATGTCACACCAATGGAATGATATGACTTTTGACTCTGATATTTACAACACACAATCCGAGCTTCTCTGTAGAATTTCCACACTACTATGATCTACAAGGATTTCTTGTTCTCTAAGATTGCTTACCTCAATTATTCTCCTCTTTTGTTAAATCATGATCTTGGTGGTAAATTATGGGTTTATTTTGAGGTTAATGTCTGTTGACTAAAGAATGCAGATAAACAGGCTATAATAAGCAACTGGCTGTATAAAAAGTTGAGAATATTTCTAAGCCTTAGTAGCAATGTAGCATTCAGTAAGTATTAAGGAGGAAAAATAAACTAGCTTTCATAAGCAACTGGTTCTATAAAAAGGTTAGAACATCACTGGGCATTACTGGTGTTCAGTAAGAATTAAAAAGTGATGATGTATTAGATGTCATGGATGATGACCCTTCAAACTAACCTTTTGCAAGACACCTGGCTACATGGTTTACCTAACTGAAACTGTAGATGATGGAGTTGCAGATGCTATGCCACTTGTTATATCATTGTCTCCTGACCTCTATTAGGTCATAATATCATTTGATGACATGGTTTGCGTGAGGTGGTACTAAATAAAAAAATTTGAGATGCCGTGATGATCGAGTATAGACAGGAAAGTTTCACTCTTAAGATGGAGGTGTCCTTGTCTAATTATAAATTAGTGAGCTTGTTCCTTGTATCCTGCACATGTTCCTAGACACATGGCCTTATTTTTATATGGTTTAAGCTTCTGTAAATCAGTTATGATATGAAAAACTGTTGAACAATGCTTTGGGAAAACTCCACGAGTATTTAGAACTGAAATGTCTTTGTCCTTTCCAGGTTTGTCTCTATTTTAGATGTGGCCTCCTTGAAGCCTGATTCTGACAAATATGCATCCACCAATAATGATGTAAGCAAAGGGGGTAAAGGTATATTTAACTCATCAACTCTGATGGTGGCTGGACCAAGCTGTTTGTTTGCTTCTCCTTCAAAGTCATCATCATTTGATGACATGCAGAAGGGTAGTCAAACTCCAGTAAGAGGTTCTGGTGAAACCATGGCTGAGAAATCAATGAATCGTGAATTCCAATCCCATGGTATTTTTGTCACTGACAAGTCCACAGATGGAAAATTAGACCCGTTGTATACTGAGGCCAGAACTGTTGATTCTGTTCCATACCTAATGGAATCTGAGGGACTGAAGAGAAAAGGAGATCTTGAATTTGAGATGCAGTTGAAAATGGCTCTCTCTGCCACTGCAGTTGAAAGTTCTAAAAGCACCATGGCTCCCATCGTGGTGGATTCACCCAGCAATTCTTCAACTATCACTCCCCCTTATAAAAGAATGAAGAAAATTATGACAGAAGGTTCTTCATCTTCCTCAAATGGAATATCTACATCAATTGGATCAAAAAAGGTGGGAGCCCCACTTTATTGGGCTGAAGTTTTTTGTAGTGGAGAGAACTTGACAGGAAAATGGGTGCATGTGGATGCTGTCAATGCTATTATTGATGGAGAGCAGAAAGTAGAAGCTGCAGCTGCTGCATGCAAAAAATCTTTGAGATATGTAGTTGCTTTTGCTGGACACGGAGCTAAGGATGTGACCCGCAGGTTTCAAATTTTTGATGTTATATTTGCCATGTTATTTCTTTCCAACAAAAGAGATTCAGAAAGACAGTTATAAGCCTGCTAGAATGATGGTAGTTCGTTCCTGGGTACTTCTGAGCATGATAGTATAATGATCTCTCTAGAACTTCTGGCTACTTCAATTTAGTACCTCTCCTTTATGCTTTGTCTGGCAGTTTTGGCTAGTTCAATTTAGAACCATTCCTGTAAACTAGATTATTCAAGACCAAATTTTCTGATGACTAGCTCCATACAGTGAAATATGTATTTGTATATAAATATGAATTGTACTTAAAATATGCATGTGAAGAGAGTGAAGAAATTAATCAGGAGTATGTTATTTTAGCTAAAGAGAGGAGCGAGAGAATCATAGTTACCTATTTATCCCACCCTACCTGGAATGAATGTTGACCAATTTTATTCCCTCCAATTGGGGAAACTTGCGACTATTTTTCCGATTTTCTGCTATTTACAAAACTAGGTTGTGCATTAAAAACCCTAGTATTTCACCTGCTAAAACTATTCAGCCTTCCCACCTAAACATGTACTTGTCAACTTTTTTCACTCATAAATTGAATTAAACTCATTGCTCATATCATTTGCCCAAATTTTACTTATGTGCTTTTACATGTGCTGTGACAACAGTAATTTTTTTGACCAAACAGCATGGTGCAAGTTATGTTTGGATGTTGAAGATATGCTTCATTTGACCTTGACTTGATGAAGCATTCACTTTTCTTTCTTTTCCATTTTCTTTTGATTACTTAGTGTTCTTGTCCTTTTCTTTTGGTCTGGGCTGCGGGTGTGTAGGCAGTGGGGAGGGGCCATACGTGTTACTGTTTAATTGAAGGTTGTTGTCGCTGGCGCTGTTGACAAATAAGTTTCAAGAATTCCCTTTGATGTCTTTTATTGAGCTCAATATTTCTTTTGGTAGTTAGTTATATTCTTTCGTAACAATGGTGCCTTTTGTTAAATGTCGTTTAATGAATTTTAAGATGATTTGGAGACTGTTTCTGTCTTGTATGGCCACAAGTCTAAGCTTTCAGTTGCAGGTGTTAAGGAATACATTAACGTATTGGTTGCTTGTTTAATATTTGAGATAAAATCAGGAATAAAACTAGCCAAAATAGTGTGGTACAAAGCATGGTTGGGTTTCAGTATCTTCTTCTCATTATGCTACTGCTACCCTAGCCATTGAGAAATAATATAGTTTAAAAAATGTGTTACAATTTTGTTCTTTTTAGTGGTTTGTGGTCATTATTTTCTTATGCATCCATTGAAATGTACATATTAATGTCTTGGATCAGTGAATTGTTTGGCATGTAACTGGTTTGGTAACCAACTGTCTAACAGGTAAGATTTGAGTGATTGAACATGGACTTTTGAAATATCCAAGTTCTGTATCTAGAGCCTCTATGTTTTTGTTACTACTTGTATTGTTCAAGTAGAGAATGGTTACATGAGGCATTTAGGTTTTGTTCTTTTTATAATTAATGTACGGAAAATTAAGAAGCTTAGAGACTCTATTTATAATGGGGATTATAAGAAATTAGTAAGAAATAATAATTGAGAAATAATGTTGATGGACAATATAAGAATCTCTGAAACATTTTAAGAGTATTTCAGTTGATTACGTGTCTGCAGAAAAAATGTCAGTGATATTCTGTTTGTGTACATGCAGTGTGCCTACCAACTAAAAATCTTATTAAAAAGTGTAGCATTTCAGGTATTGTACAAAATGGTACAAGATAGCATCACAACGAATCAATTCAACATGGTGGGATAGAGTATTGGCACCATTGAAGGTGTTGGAGTCAGGAGCAACAAGTGGAGTCATCAACTTAGAACAGGAAGCTTCAGTTGGTGAAGAGATGGAAGCATTGCAAGGAGCAGCCCATCCAGGTCGGGAGGGCCTTTTAAAAACTAAACAATTATGTGGAGCATCGGAAGAGTTTAGTGAGAAGGCTGTGGTGTCTTCGTTGAAGAACTCTGTAGAAGCTACCAGAAGCTCACTTGAAGATATGGAATTGGAAACTAGGGCACTGACTGAACCACTTCCTACCAATCAACAAGTATGAAAAAATTTCATGCTGTTCCAATTTAGGTTCTTTAACTAACAGTTAACACGAATATAAATTCTTGGAGTACGTAATATATAGTTTTCTGGAATTCATTGTCCCAGGCCTACAAAAATCATCACTTGTATGCAATTGAAAGATGGCTTAAGAAGTATGAGATTATGTACCCTAAGGGACCCGTGTTGGGTTTTTGTTCTGGTCATCCTGTGTATCCTCGAACTTGTGTCCAAACACTTCATACAAAAGAAAGATGGCTGCGTGAGGGGTTGCAAGTGAAAGCTGATGAACTTCCTGCTAAGGTCCAATTTAGCATGGAATTTCATGTTTGAATAATGTCTCAGTTTGATCAGTATCATTGTGTATAATTTATTCGTTTCATTCAGGTTCTGAAGCGCTCTCTTAATCGTAGTAAAGAACAAGCTCATGTAGATGATGAGTATTCTGAGGTCGATCGTGAAGGGACTGTTTCTCTCTATGGAAAGTGGCAGACAGAAAAATTGTGTCTTCCTCGAGCTATAAATGGGATTGTTCCTAAGGTAAATTTTTGTTTCTTAATATTTTGAAGTTAAATTTCATGTGGACAAGTATACCATATCATATGATTTAAACATATATTATGATGTGATGTCGAACGTGGAAAAGTCCACAATATTTTGCATTTAAAAAACAAAAAACAAAAAAAATTGATTCAACATTTGATGATGTCTTGTGATTGGAGTGCTTCAACTCCCGGCATTCCCCCCTCAGTTTTCCTTTGAATGGTGTTTTGGATGCTGTTGATTACATTGGATATTTGGATCTTCCTACCGATGTGGCATTTATCCAACATTTTTGGTGAATACAATTCATATAGCCAACCACAATCAAGACTTATTTTGTTGTTTAGGTACAATATAGTATAGAAAATCCACTGTTTTGATTTCTTATTTGCATCACTTGATTGTGAGACCAGTTTGTCTGCTATATTTTACTTTTCTTGGACATGCTGAAGAATGATTTTGTTTTTTAATTATTTTCTTGCCTTGATCTGGTTGGTTAATAAGTGAGCCGCAACTGAACTCTTATTTTTATTTCTAGAATGAACGTGGCCGTGTGGATGTGTGGTCTGAGAAGTGCCTCCCACCTGGCACTGTCCACTTGCCGTTGCCGAGGGTGGGTCTTGTGGCCAAGAGGCTGGATATTGACTATGCACCTGCTATGGTTGGATTTGAATTCAGAAATGGCCGTTCATTCCCAGTAGTTGAGGGTATTGTTGTTTGTGCCGAGTATAAGGATGCTATTCTAGAGGTAAATAAATAATTGTTTATTTTGGATTTCAATGTGTTGGGCAATGCTACCATGTTTTCCTGCTGAATTTGATGGAAACTTGTTTCTCAGGCATATGCAGAAGAAGAAGAGAGAAGAAAGGCTGAAGAGAAAAGGAGGAATGAAGCACAAGCTCTTTCTAGGTGGTATCAACTTCTTTCTTCCATCATTACTCGGCAAAGGTTGAATGACTGCTATGGGGATGGGGATTCATCACAACCCTTCATTGACATCCCAATTCCGGATAATAAATCCAGTATACCTCCTAGTTGTACCAACCAAAAGAACGTGTCTCCCGGATGCCATCAAGTTAACACACCAGATGAAAAACATGATGCCCCGTCAATTATACCTACACAAAACCACGAACATGAATTTATCGTGGATGATCAGACTTTTGACGAAGAGAGTGCATCACGATTGAAGAAATGTTGGTGTGGATTCTCAATACAGTTTGAGGAGATATAGAACCTTTCCCCCAAATAGTTCTTCTGTTATTGCATCATATTGTGTATGTACTCCATACTAACCCAATGGAGCATAAATGTCACTCTTGACTGCATTTGTGCTCTTCTTTGCCACTTGCATTTTAATTATCATGTTTTTGTTTGTGCTTGGCTTTACACTTTATTGCATCTGCTGATTCAAGATATATGGATATTTCTTGCAACTTTTCTCCCACCATTTTTGTAGGTCTTAATTGGAAACTTAGCGAAGTATGCCTTCTTTGCATTCAACTTTTGAGAGGGAATTGGAATGTTATTCAAATTGCACTTCCGACCGTTGCTGCTGCCATTAAATCTTGGTAGAAACTTTTCATCCCTAATTACTTCTTCGAACTGGGTTCAAGACAACCAAAGGGACCCCCGATTATGAGTCATTGAGGAAAAATGCAATACATTTCATCATTCCCAACAAGATCTCTACGTCTTTGTTTCAGGTTTCCATGGCAACCCTTTTATCATGAGCTGTGTTCTGTATTAGAGTTTGTTTGTACTGGAAGGAGATATTAAAAGAAAATAAGAGTTTGGAATTCTGACTTCTAATCAATTTGAGTGGCCCAATATGTTTTCTTGGAATACAGGGATCAGATTCTTTGCCGAATGTAATGATTCGCAAAATTCTATGATGACTTTGAATTATTACATGATAATGGTTAGGGAAGAAATGATTCCATAACTATATATTCCCATTCTTGGTTCAGGCTTGTAGAGCTATTTCTGATATAGGATTGGTTAAACGGATTCATTGTCACGTTCTCAGACTCCGGCATGGCTGTAAATACAATTGTTTTTACAAAATTCTCTTCTGGTTGTTTATTTAATCTGTGGGTCATCAGGTGATACATGGTTATTGTTCGATGAAGTGCTTGAGAAGGATGTTGTTTCACGGGGAACTTCAATATCAGGGCTTGTTGAACGATTATTGCGAAGCACTTCAAATGTTCAGGGAAATGATTGCTGGCGATTGCCATATGCGACCTAATGTCGCTACTATAATCTTGTTGGCTTGTGGTAATTTAGGATCCTTGGATCATACAAACTGTTTTCCTGCTTTGCTAGAAAAGGCTGGATGGCTTGAATTGGATGTCGCCACTGCTAATTCACTAATAAATGCTTGTGCAAAATGTGGAAGTATGAAATGTGCAACAAAAGTGTTTGGTGACATGCATGATTCAAAGAGGGATGTATATCCTTGGACTGCAATTATATCAGGATATGCAATGCAAGGGGAAGGAGCTGATGCTCTAATTCTGTTTTCTCAAATGAAGCGAGTGCATGGACCAACTCCTGATGCTATAACTTTCATCGTGACTCCTTCAGCTTGTGCACATTCAGGACAAGTTGAAGAAGGTTTAGCATTTTTGAGTGTATAATTATAAAATACGAGATTCAGCCTAATCTTAAGCACTGTGGTTGTATTGTTGACCACTTGGGTAGAGCTGGGACTCAAGCAAGCTTATATTATTGTCCAAAAGATGCCAATGGTACCGAATCTGGCCTTATTGGTATGGCAATGTGGAGTTGGGGGAAACCATCCAGAAGAAGATTGAGCTGGTTAGTGAGAAGTGGGGGAGTCCCCGTGGCCGTGCTATTATCATATATGTACGCAAAGGAGAATTAATGGAGAAAAGTGTCACATTAGGATAGAAATGAGAGGAGTAATGCAAGAAAAGCCCACAGGTAGAATCTGGATTCAAGTTAAAGATGCTGTACATGAGTTTGTGATTGTAGATAAATCTCATCCCCAAGCTATGGAGCTAGACATGGTATTGCTGGGATTGGAAAGCCTTGCTAAAATGGGATTGGAAGCTTATCAACATTTTGTTCACATGTTTGCCCTGTCAAATGATGATTCGAACTATCTCAAAATGGGAATGCATAAAATTTATCGTCATATTTTGTCTTCTAATTCCAACTTCGGTGTGCTCCATTAAATAGGTTGTTCTTGCCAATGATGCATCTCACTAAACTTCATTGTCGCGAGTAACAGTGCTAACCATCCATTTATTTTCCTTGAAATATGACCTACTTTTAACTGAAACCACAATATAAATTGAATTGATTCGAATTATCTTAGAAACATAAACAGTCATTCTTCTGCACCACAGCAATAAATCACGTTGCAGATCAGGAAGATGCTGCAGAATTTCTTGGAGAAGAACCACTCCTTTCTCTCTTTTCTTCATGGAGCATAGGCAGTGGTTCAGAAACTCCCTATCTGCTTCAAGAGCTTGTAGCCTCTGATACACGTGATGAAGCTCCTCTTGGATGGAGAGCTCGTTCCGTTTCAATTCAGATTCACTTAATAAACTATTATTCGTCCCAGTTGGTTATCGACCTCCACTTGATTCAGTTCCCCTTCTACACATTCAGTATCAGCTGCATCGAGAAGTGGGAGGAATCTCTTTGCCATAGGGCCTATTTCTTCTCTCTGAAGGCTTTCTCCTCCATGAACATCAGAAAAAAATATCCAATGTCCTGTTTTCTTAAGGACTGTAAGAACCAAAAGTTGTTGTACTAAACATTTGTGCACGTGAAATTCTCAACTGGTTTTATACTGCAGATAACTGTTGCTCATCATCACCCAATGCAAAAAGTTGGGCTTCCAAAGCCTTGATATCCTCAAGGATGCAGTCTCTCTTCAAATTCTGCTAGGGATATGTCAGGTACACTCAAGTAGATGTTGCATTCCAAATGTAAATTTTGTTGATCTTTTAATGCTGCTCTTATATTTACTCTTGTCAAGGCTTGAAGTGTAGGCATGGAGTATACGGATTTCTGCACAAGCTCTCAGTACAGCAACAACATTTCTTCACTCCATTTTATGCTGTGTTCTCTCCCTCCCATGTACATAAAACATTATTTGGTGATATATCAACTGTCTTTGCACTGTGGACAGGTCAAGCCTGCGAGCAATCCATACACGAACTCTTTGATTCTGTCAATCTTTTGTGATTCAAACAATAGGTGAATTTCAATATCTTGCTAGCATGTTCTTCACAGATATGATCGGGGAAAGAGTATGTGTGCTTGTTAAACTGCAGTATGTGATTTAGTTGAGAACACCACGTGCAGGGTGGTTTAAGGCCAAAATAATTGGTGAATTCTCTAATCAGATAGAGAATAAACAGTTGAGAAGTATCAAAATCCACTCAAGGACTGCATAAATTAGAATCACAATGGTTTTGTGTATATCCTTGTTATGCAACATTGTTGCAAACTTATTGTCTGCCATGAATGTTTCTTGGCTATCTTATGTTAAGTCATTTATGCTACGGGACACATAACTGCGTGTATGAATGGGAGGGGGAGAGGAAGAGGGGGGAGGAGTTGGTGTGCAGTTGTGTCCTTGGAAAAGCTTAGATGAAATAAGTTATACCCTGGTGCCTTGTCCACTTGTAGTTTATTTTAAGAAGTAGAGCAAATTAGCATGATTGACAATATTCATTCTAATATATTTATTATCTTAAACAGCTTAAATTTTTAAAAAAGTAAAAAATAATAATAATAATAATAATAATAATAAATGGAGTTATTCTCAATTATTCAGTTCAAACACATCATTAAGGAAAATTGGCGCAAATGGACCCTAACATTTGTCCATCTAGCATTTTTTTTATCCAAACCTTCAAATTTTGGTACAAATGATCTCAAATCTTTGAATTCTTGCACAATTGGTCCTTTTGCTGAAAAAAAGGGAGGGCATCTAAGAATATATGCTTCATAGTCCATTCAAAGGGGAATCAGCCTCAAATTTGATAAATTTTTCATAAAGGTATTGTATAGTTGCATATTATTATTTTGTATAGTGCTACATTGTTATAAGCTGGTAACAATAAAAAAGCAAGGTGGAAAGGCATAAAAAGATAAAACGTGTGGATCAAATTAAGGGAACATGATGCTTGCTAATTTCTGCTAAATGTCTCTCCCTGCAGGGCTCTTTTCTGAGGTTGCATTACATTTCTTACCAAGCATCCATGCATTGCAAGTTTTTTTTTTTTTCGATAAATGTAGTGATTTGTTCAGATAGAATCGTAAAAAGTAGTTCACATAACTAAAAGCTCAAATTTATCGTGAACAAAATACTTAGCATGTTTGGCTTAGCCTTAAAAAGATGAAGATAAAGAAGAAAGAATTGTCTTTCTCCTAAAACATGGAATTTAGGTACTTCTCAAAGACACAGTAAAGGGTACTTGGAGATAAATCAACATAGCATTAGTTACCAAAAGCCTACATAGCAATATCACATTGAGTCGGCACAGGGCAATAAGAGAAGGCCTACACAACAAACAATCTCTCTATCACTGTCTCCTTTTCTATTCTTTCTCTGGGAATTAATAACAAACTCGTATCAGAAAAACTCGCGAGAGAAGAAAACACACTCAATGAGATACCAAAAGACACACGAGAGGGCAATCTAGGATAAGTACGACTTTTATTTTTCGAAAAACAATTGCTGATCAAGAAGAATCCTTATTTTTAAAAACTCTGAACAGCGTTGATGTTCTAAACTGCCAGAGAAATAATCATCCTAAACTAGACCTAGTCACTTCATATGCCAAGAAGCATGTTGCGTGTGCAGGCACACTGCGGGCCATTGCGGGCCCGAATCCCTTGTAGAGGCCTTTCACACCAGATGATGCCAAGATATTCTTAAATGCATTAACTGAGCCACTGAACTTTGGATTTTTGTAATCGTCAACCTGAATTGCGCTCTTGACAACATCAGCAGGGTAAACGGAAATCCAGTATGCAGCTCCAGCTAAGCCTCCAGCTGCCATTAGTGATCCTCTTCCCAAATTAGAAGTGTCAGGGCCTCCGGCAAGAAACTGCTTCAGAGCTTCATAGACACCAAACATAGCAGCATTCCCTGGTCCTTCACGTGCCATTGTAGGTACCAACCCCTTGAACAGACCCCTTGCACCTCCTTCAGACTTAAGTACATGTCTTGCTACATCCATTGGTCCACTATATTTAACAGCAACAGCAGCAGAGCCAGAGGTTGCCAGTGCACTCTGGGCTTGTAATCTGCATGAACGTAACTATTCAAATCTTAGTTGCATATTTCTTTATAGGCAAACATGCTAACCAGCTACAACTCATGTTGATTTTATTCGTCGTGTCTAACATGTTCTATTATTATCACTACATACTCTTCTACTAGCCAATACATAGCTTATCTTTTCAGAAAAAAGATATATAACAGAAAATAATTTTCACGTTAAAATGATTCGCCCATAGAAATTTCTGTCAGTACCATGCAGTGCAGAGATTAAGAGATAGTCAGCTGGTATTTATATTAAATTAAGGGTTTTTCTTTCTGCTTTATTTATGTAGTGAGTATGTGAAGTGATTCTATTACTTGGGAATCTCCAAATCGTTTGGTCCAATATGTTGTAGGCTACAATGGTATAGTCAGCTTAAGCAGGAAATAGTACCCTATCATGGCTCAGATAAAGATAGCAGCAAACATTTTCAAAATTGAAAAAACTGACCTGCACTTGATCAATTCAGTTGGACAGACCAGAAAGGACACAGCAACTCCAGCTCCAGCTCCACAAATGACCTGCTGGTTCACTGTAAGAGGAACACCAGGTTCCGACCTCAACAGTGCCTCTATTTGACCCCGAACTGTGAAGAGAAATGCATTCAAGGCAGCTACAGTGGCAAGTGGTGCCCCCATGCCTTTATACAAACCCCCTGGGCCTTCTGCAGCTAATGTTTGTTTGACAGCATCGATGGCACCCAAGTATTTGGGAGGCTGACCAGGAAGTGGTGCAGGCTGGCTCTGGAGCTTTACCTTGATAGTATCAAAAGGGTGCCCACATATCAATTGTACTGCCCCTCCAACAGTTCCAGCAGTCAGATCTTTAGCTACATCGCCCATCTGAAAATTTTATAATATGCAAAGTGAAGTTTGATAGCAAAATTACAATGCTTGAGCAAATCCGATATTTTCAAGGGTCAGCAATTGCTCGATTCATATAATTGTGTTGGTGTGAGAAACAAACCATTAAGATTCATATATTTGACATAACGTCAATGATCTGAGAATTGTAGAAGACTTCTAAACCAGATAAATCTCCAATTGATTCACAGAATTGGTTGCAGCTGCTTCACAAATCAACATTTAAGCTTACATTTCTAATCTATATCCTTTGCTGACAATTTTCTTTCTTAATTTGAAACGTATTACTGATGCGGGAGCATATAATTTGTTAACGAATAAGATAAAGAAACAGAAAGAAAGGGTTACAAAGAAGAGACGAATTGAGGGGCAAACGATATCAATTTTTATTCATATCATATGATTATGAATTACAATGAATAAACCCTTTATTATAGAACAAATAATCTAAAAGAAGTACTATTAAGCTAGGACTTTATCAAAATAAACAAACTAATCTAATCTAATTAAAACACTTATAATTCAAATTAAACTTTGTATTAAAATTCTATCCAACTTCTGTCTTTTATCTTATCTTGATCTCCATCAATTACATTAGAGGTTATCTCAAGATATCTCGACAGTTACCAATCATCACCCATCCATACCTAGATTAAAATAACTAAAACTCCTTTAAGAGCATGCTTGGCTCGCTTCTTTCCTTCTTTCTACAAAAGAAGCAGCAATTTTTTCCCCCAAAATTAGCTTTAAAAAAAAAAAACAAATTGTCTTCTCTGGGCAGTAAGAACCTTTTACATCCAAACAAAGCAAGTTTTGGCAACTTTTGTAGCTTTTCATCTTAATGTGGAAAGGACAACTCCAAGTGAGATCAAAGTAGCCTCCAATTATCCTACTTGTTCTCTTCTACTTCTCTTGTGAACAAGACTAATGTACGACACTTTTAACACCATTTGTACATTAGATACTTGAAATTCAATGACTATATGCATCATATATTAATACAACCCAAAGAATATGCCAATGAACAGCTAAATAACCCCTTCTCTTCAACCCTATAGCATAAAAAAAACATATATCATGTATATTTTTTCTCAGCATAATTTCCTAAAACACTTTTCGTCAACATAGACATTCACCAATCATTTTAGGTTTGCCACATTTATAATTGTGACTATTTATCCAATGGAGATTCAAGAATCAATCAATTGGTTAAAAATAAGATATTAATCTGAATACTATGTATCAATATATATGTCTGCATCTCTCTCAGTAAATCAATTCATAGATTCAACACAAAGCACCACGATTTGCCCAAGGATATCTTTTCATCTGTCAAGACAGTTTCAAACTTCCGTGCATTTAGCACAATTTCAACAGAATCAAGCATACACAATGACTTACAACTCAAAACAGTACAATACCAACACATATGATTAAAATAATATCATTCATATATCTAAATTAGAAGAGTAACTCTATTCATAGTCATTGACTGCCTATAGTCATCTTACTTGGTAGCTGCACTAATTTGTTATTTGAGGCAAATCACGACTGTTGACAATCGCTTACAATGAATAACATTATTCAAATTAGAAACATACCGTGACCTGTTCCTTTTAATCCCAGATGAGACTTGAAGCCGATGGAATAAATCAGATCCCTTTTACCAGAATCCCAAGCAAAGCAATCTGAGATTTACATCGCATGTAAAAATATTCAAATGCATTGAGAATAAAAATCGCATAATAAACAAGATACCGAAAAGGGTATTAATTTATTTCCGTTTCGAGCATATTAAAATCAAAAGAGAAGCTATTCATTGCCTGTCCAAATCGTGATGTTGGAAGATCATATATCTATTTGTTTATCGCAGTCCATATAAACGTTACAGTTTACAGAAATTATTGCAGTAAAGGGGTAGGTGAAGTGAAGGAGCCATTGAAATAAGAATGAGAGAGAGAGAGAACCATTGAAGGAGATGCCAAGATCCGATCTTGTAGAATTTTAGTGGATAGCTTTAAATGAATTTCATCGATAGTACTGTGTGCATTCAATTCAAAAATTCAAAAGAGAAAAAAAAATAATAATAATAATGATGTGAACTAATTGAGAGGTTCTTTGGGAGGTGATTTCTCCAAGATTGTCAGTCCGTTTGTTTGAACCTCACTGGTTCTTAAGGTTGGCCGGCTAAGACAAAATGACAGTAGTATCATTTTTGGATGGTCAGGCCATGGTACGGATCGAGTGGTTTTAGTAAATTCCAACTTAACCAAATCAAATTCAGCCGTTGAAATCAAATCAAGTCGATTTGGACTTTGATTCGGTTTTTTTTTTTTTAAATGTTTACCCATTTTGATTTCAAGCACAGTGGTTAAATTGGCAAAACTAATTAATTTATTAGTTATTCATCAATAAATTATATTTATAATTAATATATTAATGCAAATAATTAAATAAAAACAAAATTTAAATTAACAACAAATCATTACAATTAGAAACCCACTTAAAAGGGGTGGGCAATGAATCGGATCGGGTCGAGTTTGACCCAAAACCGACCCGACCCGATATACCCGATTTTGGACTCTTTCTCAAATCGACCCGACTCAACTTCTATCTGCGGCGGCAATGGAGGAAACGGTGGCAACGGACGAGGGAACCACGCAGTCTCTAAGCTCAAGAGCTCCTCACATTAAAAAGAGAGCACTCAAGAACAAATCTCTCTCAATATCTTTCAACAAGAAAGACCTAAAATACTCTTATTTGCTTTGATTTGCTGCATATACAGGGATTTTGTAACTGGTTTTCACAAGAGAAAGAAGAAGAGGCGAAAAGAGGCAATGTAGAAACAAGAATTAGCCCTACGCATAAAAAGCATTGAGGGTGAGTTTTTCGTCAAACCCGACCCGACACAATTATTATAAATTTACCCAACCCGACCCAGATTTATCCCTAGACCGACCCAACCCGACTCGTTTCAGATGTGGTAAGATCGATTTTTCGGACTGTAGTTTTAAAGCCCAGTCCTTAATACATACACACGATTATCTCTAATTCTTGTAGAAATTACATGAATTCCTACTTTTTTCAAGTTCTAAGTTCAAAAATCAGATTTCAAGTTTATATTTTCAAAAATCAGATATTTTATATATAGATACATATTTTTTATATTTATTTAAATATTAATAATATTATTAGAAAAATTAATTTCTATACAACCCTAATTTCATTTCTCCCTCTCCCGTCTGACTTCTCTCATCTCGCTCCACTCTCTCTGCCTCTCCATAGATAAAGCGACCATCAACCGCCGCATCAACGTCCACCGCCATCAATCGTCGTATCAACATCCACCGCTCGCCTCCTCCCTCTCAAACTTCCGCCTTCGCCGCCACTATCTTTCTTTGCACTATCAAACTAGCGACGTCGACGTCGGACCCACCCCACCCCCACCGTAAATCCCTATTTTTTCAGTTTCAACATAACTCCCTCACCCCCACTCCCCACTCCCTCATCTCTTTCTCAACCTATCTCGTTTGCTCTCTCTAACCCATCATTCCCATGTCTATCTCTCTCAACCCGTCGACGTCGGCAACCACGAAGATCAAAGCGGAGCTCGCCGATATGCTCGACGACGACGCTCACTGAAGCTTCGCTTACAGAGCCGATCTATGCGGTGGTTTAATCTGGAGTGGTGCAGTGGTCAAATCTACAACGCCGATCTGCTAGAATCTATATATTTTTTTTGTTTTTTATGTGATCTACTGTGCGGTGGTGGTTCTTGTGGCAGGTGGTTTGTACGTGGGAATGCCATGGGTGCCAATCCGGTGGTGGATTTTGGGAGTTTTTTGGTTTTTGATTTGTACTGTGCGGTGGTCGACGGTGGCGCTAACGGTCGACGGTAGTGGGTGATGGTGAGATGGTGGTGGTGGTGGTGCTGGGTCTGTCGGTGCAGTGTTGTATTGTGTTGTGTTGTTAGTGGTTGTGGTGGTTGTGGCTGTAGCAGTAGCGTGGCGACGAGATGAAGAGTGATTGTAATTTTGGTTTTGTGACTAAAAATATAACGTTACCTTAAAATTCAATAATCTGTGACTAAAAATATAATCCGTAACCAACCATTTTATTATTTGTGACCGTAAAAAATCTGTGACCAATTAATTTGAAAATCTGTGATTGTGTGACCTATAAATTTTGATATGTGACCAACTAATTTTGAAATATGTGACTAACGAATTAATAGTGACCTATGAAATTTTTTAATAGTGACCGCCGGAATAATTGTCGGAATCGGAGCAGTCGCCGGAATAGTCGACAGAACGATCGCCGGAAAAGAGTGGTGGTCGGAACGATTGCCGGAATAATCTCCAAAACGGTAGGGGTGGTGGAGGTGCGGTGAGTTAATTATATTATATTATAATTAAATATTTAATAATTAATTAATAAAAATATTTTTAATTAATAAATAAATATCGAATTTTTACATTTTGAAACTTGGCACCTGAAAATTGAATTGTATCAAAATTAACATCTGAATTTTGAATTTTTCCCATTCTTCTTCTTATCTTCTGTAATTTCTTTTAAAGACGTAACAAATTTCTTCTTCTCCATTGCTAGAATGGTAATAGCATATGAATCTGTTTTCAGTAAGATTGGAATTTGGAAGAAGAGTGAAAATGTAAACCACTTAAATGATTTTGTTTTAATTTAACTATGGTCATTTATATATATATATATATATATATGGTAAATGGTCAATTTTCTTAAAACCATCCTATATACATGATAGTTATCAAAAAACAATTACATCAAAATGAAAAGTAAAACTACAATCTGAATTTGAAGTTTATATACTTTGAAATTAGAGTTTTGATAGAATAAATGTAGACGATAAACCAATTATTTGAGAAAGATTTATATTTATATTTTTATTATTTTGGTTTTATGTTAAAAATATGAATTTTAAAATAGAAAAAAAATGTATTAGCGTGATGTGTAGGTTAACTAATAGGTTGGTTACTTGAACCGTAACCAATCCAACCCGATTTTTTCCATGGTTAAAATTAATTGAACCAAACCAATTTCTTGGTTCAAACCAAACCAAACCTACCCGAATCGATTTGGTTTGCTCGGTTTGACAGGTTTTTTTAGCCCACCCCTATTTGGAGTTATTACCCTCACAAAATAAAATATTAAGCATTTGTTTGATGAAGATTGAAATTAAATATTTAATTGAGAAATTGTGAGCCCTATGAAATATGTGGTTAAATTTAATTGTTGACTTTAACTGAAATTAAAATCTGCGAAAGATGACAAGGAAATGAGATGAAAGAAAAATTTACCGAGCTATCCTAGACAAATTTTAGGGACAAAATTTATTTAAAGGGAGAAGACTATAATACCCCCAAAAAATTCGTGTTATTTTATAATTTATTTAATTTCAAAATAAGGGGAAATCGGGATTTAAATAAATTGGTGGAGGCAACCAATTGGAAAATTATGATTTATTTGAGGACTCAATTGAACAAATAAGAAAGATATGACTGATAGACGAAAACTTGAAAATTGGAAGTTCTGGGAATTCTTTAACCTTACCCGGTAGCCCATGTTTAGACGTCATTGACAGTCATACATTCATTTTTTTTTTTTGCATATTAGCTCGTTTAAAAGTTTGTTTCGAGATATTCATTTTGATATCATAGCCCTTTGTTTGAGCTCCATTTTGGGGGAAAAATAATATTTTCTGACTCATTTGGTACGAATCGAGACCTTCATTTGGTACCAACTCTGCATATTTTCTGACTCAGGACCCCGAAATCTGATTTTTGTGATTTTGGCTGAGTATTCACAGCACTAGTTAGTCGATCAGTAATTTTTGGCAAGGTCGTACGAACACTTTAGTTATCAATGTACACGAACACCTGCATTGCGAAGCTCGTAATATATACTTGAAATGGTATAAAGTTTGTCAAATTCCGACCACGGCAAGACCCTCAAAACCCGATCCAAAAGTGTTACCAAAGATTATGTGCTATAAAATTATATCGTTCGGATTGAAAAAATGAGACGACTTGCCAACGATTGGTAAAACACTGTGTTTGTTAATCAAATTGGAAAGACTAGAAGTATATGCCAACTACACGCTTGGGAAGAGTACCTGGACATAACTCATAAGAACATGCTAAACACCTAAATGAAATGTTCAAAACACTTTGAAAGTATGGGATGAGGTTTAACCAGTTGAAATGCACTTTAAATGTGAACTTTGTTGAGTTTTTATTTTTTATTTTTTACCCAAATGAGGTTGGATTTTTAAGAAAATACTTTTTTCTTCTTTCTATGTGTTTTTATTGGAATTTTTTTTTTTTTTTTATTCCACGTGGTTTTTGATATTGTTACTATCTTTGTGGTATTTTTAGGGTTTGACATGCACCCCCTATAAATACTAAACTTTTTTCACAAGTTTTATATTATTGAAATATAGAATAATTGAGAAAGCAAAGTTATAATATTTGTTTTTTTTTTTTTTTTCATATTAGTCAATTGAATAAAATACTTCATTCATTTGCAAATAATTCATTGGGTACTCTTGATTCAAAGGTGCACGTTCTCTGAAGAAGATGGAGTCTTGAGAACTCGAAATGGTGTTTATGTTGTATTGGAGGGATGTAAAATGTCTCAATTATACATCTTGCAAGATTAGATAGAATTTGTGAAGAAAGTTTGCACAGATTTAGTACAGTGGTAGAGATTTAGTTTTGAGAATACTATTCAATCAAGTTTGAAGGATATGGGTAATTATGCTTTACCACCATTATCCGCGGTTCTATCATATTCAATTCTAGGGATAGACTCATTAGAGATATGTACATGGATGCTAATTCGGCTACACATATTTTTAGCGTTTTTTAAGGTGTTAAGACTAGTCGGAGCTTTCTATGAAAGCTTTGAGAGTTGATTCTGCTATAGGGTATGCTTAAACACTGTTTGAGTTCATTTATTTGTGTTAGATACCGTGGAAGAGGAGGAGTATTTTGTATTAGAGAAAGTTTAGTTCTTGTTAAAGAGTTCGAATTTATTTTTTCAAGTGGAGAAATTTTGAAACTTCATTAGCCGCGTCGGAATTTGCTTCAAGATGGAGATGTTAGGTTTTTTGTTTTTTTAAACTCAAATTAGGTTAGATTTTTTAGAAAATATTTTTTCTTTCTTTCCACGTGTTTTTATTAGGAAAATATTGTTTCCTTTATTTCACGTGATGTATTATCTTGATTCCATCTTTGTGGTATTTCTAGGGTTTGACATGCACCCCTATAAATACTTAACTCTTTTTAAAAGTTTTATATTATTGAAATATAGAATACTTGTGTAGATATAGTTATTGTATTTGTTTTCTCAATATTAATCAATTGAATAAAATACTTCGTTCATCTGCAAATTAATTCTTTGTCTTTTATCTTGTTTGTTTGCGATCACATACTTCATTTCATGTCATATATATTACCTCAATCCATTTTATTTACCAACAAACTTAGGGAAAGTCATTGGTGTCATGGTAAACATGAGGAATTGAAGCCAGCCCAAAATGATAAAACTCAAAACGAAATAAACATCCAACCTTAAGGAGGTGAAGAGCTTAATGGGACATATTGCATCCTCGTGCCCTGAGCAAGTTAGTAGATATCTAGGTCTACTTTTAAGTGCAAGCCAATTTTTCTAGGCAAATCAAAGATATTTTCATCAAAATTCTTAGAGCATGTTTGGTACGGCTTAAAATCCAATTAAAATTGAAAATATGACCGTTATTGGGTCCCACCCGTCTAATAAAAGTCAATAATAACGACTATATTTTCAATTTTAATCTGATTTTAATCTCTATCACACACCCTCTTAATGGTTTTACTCAAAGTGGATAAATTAATATGTTGAAAAAAAAAGAAGAGAGAAATACTATTGTTTCTTATATATATAAATACTATTGTTTCTTATATATATCATTTTTCTTTGATATTTGAGGGAACTCATTCTTCTTTTGAAGTTGAATCCATGAATTAACAGCTTTTGGACAGCAATTAGTTTCATGAAATTTTGACCACCATTTTATTTTGAATCTCCTAACAATTCGCTTTGGAGAAAATTGATCTGATCTCTGCAAGTTCAAACTTTGTATTTTCTTTTCAAATATCAATATAATCTCTTTATCTTCTTCATTTTCTTTTTCTTTTGCAATATTTTTTCAAATTATTCTTATCTGTTGAAGCCCCTATCCCCTGGGTCATCTTTGGTATCAGAGCCATAAACTTTAAAAGAAAACTCTGAATACTTGATCCATTTCAGTGTGTGTGTTGTACGGATTCGCTGGTTTAGCTTATACCCGTAAAGCCTTTAAAGCCGAGGAGAGCGTTGGTTGGGTTGCTTGGATATTGGCGAGGATTTCACTCCACACACATTACGTTGGT
Organism: Fraxinus excelsior; assembly: GCA_019097785.1. Classification (NCBI taxonomy): domain Eukaryota; kingdom Viridiplantae; phylum Streptophyta; class Magnoliopsida; order Lamiales; family Oleaceae; genus Fraxinus; species Fraxinus excelsior. Next base: position 11,144,946 of record CM032623.1, on the reverse strand, counting down.
ATAGTATTCTAAGTCTATTTTAATTTTAATGTCTTTTATGTCGAATTGGTTTAGTAAGGGTAGTACTTCAAAAGAAATGAATAATATGTCTAAATATTTTCAAGAAAATAATGAAGAAATTGATAAAAATGTTTCTTCTTCTTCAAACTCTTTAGAATGCATTAATTCAAAAGAACTTCAAATTGCCCAGATTGAACAAACTCTTCAAAATTGGACTATTCCAAAGGTAGATAAAAAATCTATCTATGAAATAGGAAAATTTGATTTTTCTCAAAATTATGTTATCAAAACCATGGAAGAAACTGTTCCCATTAGAGAACAGATGACTTCATTTGATTTACTTTCAAAAGAAAGCATCATTCTGCATAGAAAGAAATTTCAATACATACATATTGGATTAGTTCAAATTGCTGTCAAACCTTTGTTTCGACTTGGTCTTGACATTCCTGTTTGCATTACTTTAAGAGACAAAAGACTCTTAAAGTTTGAACATTCATTACTTTCAATGCTTGAATCAAATCTGGAAAGTGGTCCAGTATTTTCAAATTGCTATCCAAATTTTTCAATCAGTCTTCAAGATGGTGCTATTCTTCAAGCTCTCAACTTAAAAATTCAAACAAAGAATTTTGAGGTTGATAATCGTTCAAAAGCCTTTGCTTTAATATACAGAGTATATTATAAGCTCCTGAATACTCAACTCAATATTCGTGCTCTTCATGCTTCTCCTAGAGAAGAAAGTCTTTTGGTTGAAGTTAATCCTTTACACTCAAACGTTATGATTCCAAAGCGTGTACCTTGGAATCTTCAAGAAAAATTCTTGCATTGGGACTTTGAAAATGCTCAGAACCCAATTCCTGCTCCTATTAGAAATACTCCTCAAAATATTCTCTATTTCCCGACGGAAGTATTAGAGTTAGTTTCGAAAGAAACAAGCTTACTAGATCTAAATCTTTGAGATCTGGATATCAAAGTTTATCCGAGATTTCTGAACCATCAGAAATCCCTCTTGAAAGAAAACGAAATTCTACTTCTAAACTTAGAAATGTGAATTTTGTTCCTGAAATTCCCAAACCTCAATATTCTGATGACAAAGAAGAATCAGAATTTTCTTCTGATCCTCAATCTCCTACGATCTCTGATATGTTACCTCCTACTTTTGATTCATCTCAAAAACTTTCAAATCAACTCAATGTTATTTCATCTTCTCTTAATAGAAGAAGTGAATTCAAAAATGATCAAACCCCTGTTGTTAAAGAATTAAGAAGAAATCTTCGTCAAATGTTTTCAAAAGAAGAACTTGAAACCTATTGGGAAGAATTTTTTGACTTTCCAGAAGATTTAAGTTTCTTCGATTGGGTAAATTTCAAAGTTTTTAAGAAAATCCCGAAGAAAAAATCTATTCAAACAAATTCTAAAAAAACTTAGATTCTTGCATCCAAACAAATGGTTCAATCAGAACATCCACCTCTTCAAGAAATTATTTTTCCACATGGAAAAGCTGAAGTTACAGCTTCTCCTTTCAAACAAGTTTCTGATGAAAGAAGTATTAACAGTCCTGCTAAAGTCAGTGATGTTAAAAACCTTCAATCTCAAAATAATTTTACAAACATTGTTTTAAATTCGGTCTGTTCTCAACTTTCTAGAATTGAAGCTAATTCTGAAATGGGACAGTCGTCAAGCAATAATTTTTTAAATTTTAGAGAATCTTCAAAATCGAAGGCTGAAGAGAAAAAACATATTTCTCCCCTTCTTTTCAAACCTATTGAATCATCTCTTTCTCCAAAGCTTGGAAAAGATTTGAATTCTGAAAATAAAATTCTTGAAGAACTTACCAGACAATTTTCAAAATTAAGTTCATTTACAAAGGATAATGTTAACACGGTTAATTCCTTTGCAAATTTAGAAAATCAGTTTATTGACGAAGAGGAGCCTCTTCAAGTTAACGCTTTAAAGCATTTCAAATCTCAAAATCTTCCTACTTTTTACCAAAGACCTTCTCATCCTGATCTTCTTCTAGAAGAAAAATCATTTCAACAGTTTTCTGAATCATATTCCGGAAGCGATATTATCGAATGGAATATCGACAGAATGACTGAATTTCAGCTTCTTCAAACTCTTGAGAAAATGGCAGTTTGTTTGGCTGCCTATACTGCTAAGGGTATTGATACCAAATCCGCCTGTAATAATCTAATCATAGGTTTTACTGGCCAACTTAAAGGATGGTGGTGTTACTATCTTTCCGAAGAAAATCGTCAAGAAATTCTTCAATCCATCAAAATCGAGAATGGTAATCCAATCACAGATTGTTTTACTACTCTTGTTTACTCTATTATCAAACATTTCATTGGAACTCCGCAACTCATTCAAGATAGATCTTCTGAGATTCTCATGAACCTCTCATGTCCAAAATTACATGATTTTAGATGGTATAAAGATATTTATCTATCTAGAGTTATGATTCGCGAAGATTGCAACAATGAATTTTGGAAAGAAAAATTTATTTCGGGACTTCCAAAATTATTTGCTGAAAAGGTGCGAAGTTCAATTAGATCTCAAAATAATAACTCTATTCCTTTCAAGGATCTTACTTTTGGAGAATTAATTTGTTATATCAACAAAGAGGGACTTTCCCTTTGTAATGATATCAAATTAAAATCCAAACTCAAAAATGACCAATTTGGTTCTAAGAAAGAACTTGGATCTTTCTGTGAACAATATGGTTTTGAAAAGGTTGTTCCTCCTTCGAAAATTAAATCCAAAAATCCTTCTCCTTTTTATAAAAAAAGATTTCAAAGAAAAGAAAAGGATTCATCTTTTCAGAAATCCAGATTTCAAAAGAAATTTCAAAAAAGAAACCCGAAATTTCAAAAATCCAAAGTTACTTGTTACAAATGTCATCAAAAGGGACATTATTCCAATAAATGTCCTATACAAGGTAAGATTAATAATCTTCAAATTGATGAAGATATTAAACTTCAACTCCTTAATCTTTTTAATTCTGAATCAGAGAATTCTTCTGATTTCGAAATAGAAGAGATTAATCAAAATCAAGAAGATTCTGACTACGAATCGGAGTCGTCTTCTTCAAATCATTCTTCTCATAGCAAAAGAGTTTGTGGTTGTAAAACCATAAATGTTCTCACTAAAGAAGAAGAGCTTATTCAAGATATTGTCGATCAAATTCAAGATCCTCAGTTGAAAAAGAAATTTTCTCAACTTCTTCCTTCCAATAAACCTCAAGCTCAAATCTTCAATATGAAAGATGTCTATTCCAGGTTCCATCAAGAATCATCTTCTTCAAAATCCACTGATTCTGATCTTAAATCAGAAATCAATTTCATGAAATCTGAAATCTCTTCTCTTCAACGTCAAGTTCAAGATGTTAAATTTGAAGTGGCCCTTCTTAAAACATCTAACGTTCATGAATCTGACGAGGCTAGTTCATCTAGTCATTCAGATAGTGATAATGAACTTGAAATTCTCAAACAATACGATCATCCTATCAAACAAACTCTCTCTGAAGAAGAAAAGGTTAATGTTATTAACCGTATTCAACTTCAAAAATGGTACTGCAATATGACTATAGTTGTTGACAAAAATTTTAAATTAACAACTAGAGTTCTTATTGATTCTGGTGCTGATCAAAATTGTATTTGTGAAGGTTTAATTCCTACGAAATATTTTGAAAAAACCACTGAGCGTCTTTTTGGAGCAAGTGGTAAAAAGCTCAATATTCAGTATAAACTCTCAAAAGCACATGTTTGTAATTCAAATATTTGTTTTAAGAATATTTTTTACCTTGTTAAAGATTTAGATCAACAAGTTATTCTTGGAACTCCATTTATTGTTCAAATATATCCTTTTCAGGCTTCCTCGAAAGGACTTAAAACTCAAGTTTTCGGGCAAGATTTATTTTTCAAATTCACCAACCCGCCTTCTTCTAAAGAAGTTCTCTCTCTTAAAGAAGCTTCAGTTTCTCAAATTATTAATAATATAAATTTCAAAAAACAACACATTTTATTTCTCAAAGAAGAAATTAAGTTTCAAAGGATAGAAAACCAATTAAAAGAAACCTTGAATAAAGAAAAAATTTCTAATTTTCTCAAAAAATTCGAAAAGGAGATATGTTCTACCATTCCTAATGCCTTCTGGGATAGAAAGAAACATATCATTTCTCTTCCTTATACTCCTGATTTCCTTGAAATTAATATTCCTACAAAATCAAGACCTATTCAAATGAATAAGGAAATACTTGAATTTTGCACCAACGAAATCAAGGATTTACTTAAGAAAGGTCTGATTAGACCCAGTAAATCTCCTTGGAGCTGTTCTGCTTTCTATGTTCTCAATCAAGCCGAAATTGAACGAGGAGCGCCAAGTGTGTGTGTTGTACGGATTCGCTGGTTTAGCTTATTCCCGTAAAGCCTTTAAAGCCGAGGAGAGCGTTGGTTGTGTTGCTTGGATATTGGCGATGATTTCACTCCACACACATTACGTTGGTATAGTATTCTAAGTCTATTTTAATTTTAATGTCTTTTATGTCGAATTGGTTTAGTAAGGGTAGTACTTCAAAAGAAATGAATAATATGTCTAAATATTTTCAAGAAAATAATGAAGAAATTGATAAAAATGTTTCTTCTTCTTCAAACTCTTTAGAATGCATTAATTCAAAAGAACTTCAAATTGCCCAGATTGAACAAACTCTTCAAAATTGGACTATTCCAAAGGTAGATAAAAAATCTATCTATGAAATAGGAAAATTTGGAAACAAGCTTACTAGATCTAAATCTTTGAGATCTGGATATCAAAGTTTATCCGAGATTTCTGAACCATCAGAAATCCCTCTTGAAAGAAAACGAAATTCTACTTCTAAACTTAGAAATGTGAATTTTGTTCCTGAAATTCCCAAACCTCAATATTCTGATGACAAAGAAGAATCAGAATTTTCTTCTGATCCTCAATCTCCTACGATCTCTGATATGTTACCTCCTACTTTTGATTCATCTCAAAAACTTTCAAATCAACTCAATGTTATTTCATCTTCTATTAATAGAAGAAGTGAATTCAAAAATGATCAAACCCCTGTTGTTAAAGAATTAAGAAGAAATCTTCGTCAAATGTTTTCAAAAGAAGAACTTGAAACCTATTGGGAAGAATTTTTTGACTTTCCAGAAGATTTAAGTTTCTTCGATTGGGTAAATTTCAAAGTTTTTAAGAAAATCCCCTTCCTCAAAAGAAAGATCTACTCAACAGATTATCTCAGGCTATCATTTTTTCAAAATTTGATTTCAAATCTGGTTTTTGGCAAATTCAAATTAAAGAAGAAGATCGTTATAAGACTGCATTCAATGTTCCTTTCGGACAATACGAATGGAAGGTTATGCCTTTTGGTCTTAAGAATGCTCCTTCTGAATTTCAAAAAATCATGAATGATATTTTCAATCCTTATCAAAATTTCATTATTGTTTACATCGATGATGTTCTAATCTATTCTAATAATTTAGAACAGCATTTCATACATTTAAACATTTTCTTTAATGTTATTAGGAATAATGGTTTAGCTATTTCTGCTAAAAAAATTGTTCTTTGTCAAACAAAAATCAGATTCCTTGGGCATAATATTTTTCAGAATACTATCATTCCTATTCAAAGAAGTTTAGATTTTACTGATAAATTTCCCGATCAAATTATTGACAAAACATCACTTCAAAGATTTCTTGGTTGTGTTAATTATGTCTCCGACTTTATTAAAAGTAGTAGACTTATTTGTGCACCACTTTTTCAAAGGCTACACAAAAATCCAAAACCTTGGGGGGTTGAGTGTACGAGTGCTATTCAAAATATCAAAAAAGCGGTCAAAAGTATCCCATGCCTTTCAATTATTGATCCCACAGCTAATCTTCGGTGGAGTCTTAAAGCAAATTCCTCAAAAGTCTCAAACTGAACAATTAGTCAGATACTATTCTGGTATTTGGACTGGACCGCAAATTAACTATTCTACTATTAAAAAGGAGATTCTTTCAATTGTTCTTTGTATCTCAAAATTTCAAGACGATCTTATCAATAAAACTTTTATTTTAAAGACAGATTGCAAAGCCTCAAAAGACGTTCTTCAAAAAGATGTTAAGAATCTTGTTTCAAAACAAATCTTTGCCAGATGGCAAGCTATCTTGTCTTGTTTTGATTTCAAAATTCTTTTTATACCAGGCAAAGAAAACGTTCTTGCAGACTTCCTCACAAGAAAATTTCTTAACTCAAAGAGAGAAATTCCGAGTGAAAGTAAGGATAATCAAAAGAAAGTTTGAGTGAAACATATACCATCATTGATTGGTATAATCAAGTCCTGGAAGAAATGGCTTCTTCCTCATCCTTTTCTTCGTCAAAGAAAAACAAAAAAGCCTCCCATACGCCCTCAATTTCCTCAAAAACCTCTTTATCAAATAAATTTTCAGTTTTCGAGAAAAACCCTCAAAAACCACAAACCCCTGAAAAACCCTCAAACTACAAAAAGGTAGTTCAAAGTGAAAAAATTCCAGAAATCAATCCCAGATCATTTCAATATTTTACAAAAAATATTCAAGAAACTATTGTCACTATGGAACCTTCGTGGGTTGAAAAATATGCAGATTTATCTCAATGTATTTCTGACATATTTCCTCCTACCTTCTTCTTTCTTCCATATACAATTCAAAAATCTCGTGAGTTTTATGAAAAGATCCTTTTGAAAACAGGATCTGCGGTTATTACTCACACCTTCAATAAACAAAAACCTCAATTTATTGATTTTTCAAAAATTTCAATTGTTAAAGTGTTGTCACTCGAAGACTGGGGACAACCTTCTTGGAAAGAAAAGAAAATGAACCTCTCAAAAGGTGAAAATTTTTCTTCTCATTTCAATTTTCTTGACTATCAAGATGCTTGGTTTAAGATCTTCTTTCTTAGACCAGTTGATCATTCTTGGTTCATTCTTTTTCACCAAGCATGCCAAAATACTTTTCCAAAATGGTTTCAAAATTAGTTTGAATTTTTTGGTCTTGAAGAAAACATTCTACCCAGTCTTCCTCTTCAAGGATTCAAACACTTCAAAGATGAGGCTAAAACTCTTTTAACGCCTCAAGAAAACGTTTTGTTTCAATTTACTTACAATTTTAGAGTCTCATGGATTTTCTGTTGGGACTTTTTAATTGTTCAAAATTACGATACAGATCAATTTTCTCCAAAGCGAATTGTTAGGAGATTCAAAATAAAATGGTGGTCAAAATTTCATGAAACTAATTGTTGTCCAAAAGCTGTTAATTCATGGATTCAACTTCAAAAGACGAATGAGTTCCCTCAAATATCAAAGAAAAATGACGAAGTGCAAGCTGACTTTTTGGCAGAAAAAAGCAGGCTTATTGCCCTTCTAGCTCAATGTACAGAATCTGCAGAAATGGCCATTTTAGCAGAAAAAATCTTTTCTCTTGCTGAAAATGCGTCAAAGGCCTCTGTTCAAGATACCTCTTCTGAAGATAGTTCAGAAGCTGATTTTGATGACCAATTTCAAAATGGAGATGACTGCTATGGAATTGATTTAGACGCAGCCATTGAAGATGAAGAAATTCTCAAAACTCAAAGACTCAAATGACTAGATGGACCCAGTTACCTTGACGAATTAAGGAATTACCGGATCCATTGTTCAAGATTAATTCTTTCAAAGATGCTTTCTTGACAAAAGGACAAATAACTTTTTTAAAGATACTTTTGTCATTTCAAACTTTCGGCTGAAGATGAAGACAAAACACTATTCCTACTTTTGGGAAAAGTAGTCGACATCTACTGTTCAATCAAAGAAAGTTCAAGACATCTACTGTTCAATCAAAGAAAGTTCAAGATTCATCTTACTTTTTCATTCTATATATTCATTGTATTTCTTTCAATGTAAACTCAGAGCTAATTTAGTCCAAGAGTTAGATTTCTCTCTGCAAGTTCAAACTTTGTATTTTCTTTTCAAATATCAATATAATCTCTTTATCTTCTTCATTTTCTTTTTCTTTTGCAATATTTTTTCAAATTATTCTTATCTGTTGAAGCCCCTATCCCCTATATATATATATATATATAAAGTGCCTATTTAACGGAATTTGTTGGTTTAACGGAAAAACTAACGGAATTTCTTGATTTAACGGAAAAACTAACGGAATTTTTTTAATTTAAAAATCTTTTAACTCCATAATTGGGTTTCAAAATTTACAATTCTATAGCCCATGTAGAAGTATTGGATGTCATGCTCATTTTATAGATACACTTCTCTCCAAAAGTTTCATAAACTTCCAATGTGAGATTGTGCATTTTATATATGCTCTTAACTCCAATAATTTTATAAATTTCCAATGTGGGATAGTGACAAAAAAAATGTTAAAATACTCATCAAAATCATTTTAAAATGTATGTCTAATTTGATTTTGAATTACAACTAATTAAATTGTAATATTCACTTTCATTCTTTCATTTATTTAATTTTCAAATTTAATTTAAATTGCACTTGATTATTAATATATTAATGTTAGATATTATTTTCTATAAGTTTAAAATATTTTAATTTAACAAAGTAAACTATTTTAACATATTTATTTTTAATTTTTAGTGTTGGGACTAATTGTAGGATATATAATGAATCTAATTAGTAAAGATAGATTTACTTTAAATTATTTTTATGTATTTATTGCATTCGGTTCGACCGCAGTTGAATTTCCACAAACTTCATGTCGGAATCATTCTCGATTGTGAATCAAAATCATTCATCTCCATTTTCAGATATCGGAATTATCAAATCCGCAAACTTTTCGTATAAATCCTATGATTAATGCTCATGTTTAGTTTCTTAATTAATAAAAAAAATTAAAACTCTCCTAACATTATTTAGCAATATTATAGTATTATATTAAATGTTTAGTAAGTATTATTTTTAAATATTAGATGATTTTATGATATAGTAAAAAATCTATTTTTTTATAATATAGAAAAAAACTATTTTTTAAAATAAAAATATATTTAATGTCTTAAAAATAATTAAAATAATATTAAAAATACGAAACGTATTATGACGCTTATTCTTCGTATTGACACGCCTAAACTTGTGATTCTTGATTCTCAATATCGACGTCTCGCAACGCATTACGCCTTTTAGAACATTATTAATAAATGAATGGAAAATGCAAAAAATTTTGTAATACTACATTTTAGTCACTAGGAAAAAATGAAAATAAAAAAATAAAATGGATGTGGATATTATCAATTTAAAAATGCTAATAGTTTATTTGGTAAGGTACATTAAACTCAATGAACAAAAAATATTTATTTATTTATTTTTGTATTATAATGTTATCTATTATTTTATTATGTATAAAAAGTTCATGATTAAATACAAAATATAATATAATATAATAGTACGAAACACGAAGTTATACATTTTAATTTAGAATTTAACAATTAATCTTCTTAAAATTAATATATCACAATGTGTAATTATTTATCAATTACATAAACATTACATCATAAATTATTTAATGAACTAAAAAAATTACATATAACTAAGCAAACGTGCATTGCACGTTGCTTGCACCTAGTGTATATATATATATATATATATATTTTTTTTTACAAAATCTACATCAAACATGGCGGACAATAATAAGTCACGTGCCGAAGAGTTAGACTTTCGGACATATTAGCAGATGGTGCTCATGGGCACGTTCTTACATGATTACAATAATAAATATATATCTAAGATATAGTACATATTTTTTTAACGTATTACTACACCGAGTTGTACAAGATTTAAAAAAAAAAAAAATTAAGAAAACATGCGATAAAATTTATAAAATATTGTACTATTTTTAGATCCACTGGTCTTTTATTCACGATTAGCATGTACTAACCAAATTACATCAACAATTAATCTTCAAGTACGCCCTTGTTTGATGCAAATTTTTTACAAATTGTAGACAAATTCGGAACATTGGAACAGTAGACTATCTGACAACAACTGCACACTTTTTTCCAGTTCAAGTTACCGCATTCTCTATTATACCCCTCATTCAATTTTTACCTACACACTTTACCAATTTCAAAAGGGCATTATAGTAATTCACAACATCATTTAATTTGGTAGTGAACAATAGTGCCAGGCTTTGGGCCCACATGATTTGAAAGAAAAATACATTATTGGCAAGGAAAATATGCATCAAACGGGCACGTAACATGATTAATGTAACAGGGACTTCACATAAATACTCACATGGTGGATCCTATCATGTATTAAAAAAAATTGTTCAGGACCCACACATGTGAGTGTTCTGTGAGTTTTCCCGTGAAGTATTTTCTGTACGTGAAACATCTCTCTTACATCAACGAGTTCCAATTGCAAGATGCACCCTTACAATAAACCTTTTATTCTAATAAAAAAATCCTTATATTTGGATCACGGTTGAGGTTGAGAAAAAAGGGAATAAAAAGAGGATTATCATGCTCAATTCTTGAGAATAACCATTCAATTTCAGTTCATTCTTGAGGATAATCACACTTTTTAGACAAAAAAAAAAAAAAAAAATGGCAGTACGTTCATCAACTGCTACTCTCTTGTTCTTGGTGCTTTTCCTCGTCACATTATCTGATGTGACCGAGGTAATAAGTTAAATCAATAGTTTGCTTTCTTTTGCAACTTTGTTTAATCATTTCATCAATCCTACTTCTCTTCATTTTTTTTTATCCTTTTTAACAGGTATACAACAAGCTCAAACCTTGAGGTATAACTATATGCTACTTCCGTACTACAATCTTAAATTTTACAATCAATACAAAGATAGGGTCAGCGACGGGATTAAAAAAAAAAAAAAGGAAACACGTGATAGCATTTCATTGGATAGTTTAAGAAAAATCCCATATGGGTGTTGCCAACACAATACCTATCAAAAGCCTTTGTCACCTATCTTGTCCAAGCAACATTATTTTTAATTTTCAAATATGTTACAAGAACGGGCTCATTGACACAGTTTTATACAGATATACACTTGACAAATTTTCATTTACAGTTAAAAAAGTGCAACCAGTTTATTCCGTACATTTTGAACTCGTCAAGGATCTGATAAAAGTTTGATTTTGAATCGAACAGATTGTCATGATGCACTTATCGTTGCTCGGCCACTTCACATAAGAAACCATGTATGTTCCTTTGTCTCAAGTGCTGTGCTAAGTGCTTGTGTGTGCCAACAGGCACTTATGGCAACAAACAAACATGTCCTTGCTATAACAACTGGAAGACTCAAGAAGGACGTCCTAAATGCCCTTAAAACGCCCGTTCTTTAATTAACATTTTTTGAATTCACATGTTTTAATTTTTTTAATGATATAATAATTTGTACTTAGGACATATACTCGTATTTTGCGATATTCCTAAGTTTGAATGCTTTACATTTAATGTACTTGTTAAATTATCTAATTGATTAGTTTTATTACTACTGTTGGGTTTTGATACCCAATAAATTCAGGTGATGACGTTAAACCGATTTTATAATTTGGATTAAGTTTCATATACCTCGGCCGATGATTGAAGTGAAATGTCGACACTACAATGAACAAACCATTCCGACAACCTAAGTGGGCCCATTTGAAGTAACCTAATTTATTAGTGTTGCTCATGGTCTAATCCATTACCTTGGACGACTTTAAGGTTGAAAGCCCATTTTGTTATCTATTGGGCTCCTTTATGTTTGACCTAAAAGCCCACTTGGCTTGACATATTTAAGTGGCTTATTTTCTCGTGTTTAGGGTGTGTGAAATTGTTAGTAGTCGAGAGAAAGGTCTTGTTTTGTACTTTTCGGTTCTTGCTTTGTACTAGATCATACCTTGTCTTCTCCTTCTTGTCTAGCCTTTGTGGTTGAACCTTTGAGGCTACAACATCTTCTACACCGAGCTCTTTGTGGGCTACCGAGAGCAACTGATTTTGGTGTTGGTTTGGAGGTTGTATTTGTTCTTTGTGGTGTTTGATTTTTGGTGAAAACTGAGCCCGATTCTTGGAGTGTTTGGAGGATAATAATCACACAAATGGTCTTAGAGCCCTAGGTGGTGTGAAATCCTGTGAAAATCGAAGAAGAAGAGGCGGGCTCAAGAAGGAGGAGCTCTCGGTCCTTTCATCAAAATTGGTTCGATCTTAGAGCAATAGAAGAAAATAACTAACAAATGTTTTCAAAGCTAGTTGGGGAGGTTTTTTAGGCTAGAAATTAGCAGAAAAATTGAGCAGAATCGCCAAAAAAACAAATTTTGAAACTACCCAGATTTTTCAACAGGATTCGAACCTGCAAACTCGATTTTCGGCTAATCTAGGAACCTTTTGGTGAAACGGTGACCACCATTGGAATCAGCAGGCAGAGGAGGAGCTGGGTGGCCAGCGCGTGAAGCCTACGAGTAGAGAGGTGTAGCGGCGTGTGGGGCTTCTGCAGGCGAAACTCTCTTTAGATAGTTTGTTTGTTTTAATTTCCTGAACGTACTGATATTATTGGTTTAATGTTTAAAGCTTCGCAGAGAAAATTGGACGATTTTGCCCATACGTTCGTAATTCAATTGTTGTTGCCGTAGTTGTTGGAGACTTTAGGGCAAAGAATGGTGGCTCTAAAGTGATAATTTCGCTTCTCTTGTAATTTACAGACTCGGATAGGTTTGCTCTAGTAAATTAACTTATCTTGTTAAATTTCGACATTATCACGTCATCGTGTGAGGTGACATTAGGATTTGGGTTACCGTGAATGGGTAATCATTGTTTGTGCTAGAATTTTTAGGAATTATTTGCTCTATTTGAAGTGTTGAGTTTGATGACATATCGGTAATTGCTTTTGTGCTATAATGATTATTTAGTCACTGTGTGAGACTCTATTACGTAGAGATTTTGAATTTTTGTTTATATATCTTCGTGTTGCATTGATTATCCTGTTTTGAACACCCGGACTTGACCCGTTCGAACGTTCCCTTAATATGAGATTGTGAGTCTCACAAAACCCTGAAAATCTAAAACGGTGTATATTGTTGCCTTATGATTACTTTGTGTGACATATTTGTATGATTTTGGTTCTTCCGTTTTTCAAAATGTTTTCACATTTCGAAATTGAGATTTTCAACGGGAAAGGGAATCTTTCGATTTGGTAACAAAAGATGAATGATATTTTGGTTCAACAAAAAGTTTCAAAAGTCATTGACGGCAAATTTTCGAAAAATCTTACAGAAACACAAAAAGATGAATATAATGAACTTGCATACACTTATATCATTTTACATCTGTCTAACAATGTTTTGAGAAAAGTTGAAAAACTTGATTTTACGAAAGAACTTTGACAAAAGTTAGAAAATTTATATTTGCTTAAATCTACTCATAATAAGTTGTACTGTTTGAAAAAGTGTCTGAAATGCATAAAACTATTATTTTGCTTAATTCTTGCATGATTCATATAGAGAGGTTAAGAATGCGATTAAGTATGATAGAGACACCTTAACCTCCGAGATTGTCATCGATTCCCTTAGGAGTAAGGAAATGGAGATTAAGACTGAAAAAGAAGATAAGAAAATTGGTGAGTTGCATATGATGAAGAGTAGAATGAAATTTAAGCAAATGAGTTAGGTAGAGCTCAAGACTAGGGTTGGACAAAACTCCTGAATCGAACCAAACCCGAACCGAATTGAGCGGTTCTTCATAAGTTAAATACTTGAACAGATATCTGAATCAAGAACCGATGAGTTTGAGTTGGTTCTCGGTTCTAGACCCAGAACCGAAGACCCGAATCTAAATAATTTTTTTAATATTTTATATTGAATTATTGAATTATTTTAATTTTTTCTAAACAAATTAGCAAATTAATTAAACAAATCAGCCAAGTCCATGTTTAATTAGCCCAACCAACCCAATTTCTAAATTCAAATTTTAATTTTAATTTTTTGATATAATTATTAATTTTTTGTTAGCCCAACATTTGGGCCTTATCCTCCCCGTTTGGCATTTCCATTTCAATTTCGATTTTTTCCAACATTTAGGTCTTATCCTTCCCATTTGACCCAACATTTAAGCTGCTTGAAGCAAATAAATTATTGATATAGATAATCGATGTTTTAATACTAGTATCTAATTTTTGGTATTTGTATACATTGAATTAATCTTATTGGATAGATTGTTATTTATATGTTTTTAAATTGGATTATGTTAATTTGTAAAAGTTACGAATGAAAATGTTATTAGTTGTATTTATGTAGTGTTACTGTAAATGTTAAAAAACTTAATTATGGTACGGAACCGAACCGAACTCGAACGGTTCCATAATTATATTTGGATCCGACAGTTCCATCTATTAAATATCCAAAAGTTTTGGGCCAGTTCGGTTCGGAACCGAACCGACCCATGTCCAATCCTACTTAAGACTATGGTGATTCAAGTAGTAACTTGAGTGATGATGGTGGTAAGAAGAAGAGCAAGAGTTGAGACAAGTCCGGTGGTAGACGGTGTTACAACAGTGGTAAGTCTGGACACTTCATTAGGGACTGTCCCAAGAAGGGTAAGATGAGGGGTGAGGCGAATTCGGCTACGGGGTCGAGTGATGACCCTTGTGAGCTTTACTGAGTGTAACCCTAGTTATTGCATGTGCATCTATGTGTTATTCTTTTTCCATGTGTGTGATTGCTTAATTCGGTTGCGTGATTAGATATGCATTTTCAATGTGTTTGATATGTGCATCGGAATGAATTGGAGTGATCTTAGTACTTTGTGTAATTGTTTGCATACATAGTGGGTTTGTGATGTATTTGCAGTGTTTTGTATGTCTATTGGTAAGGTGGAGTATAGATGTCTAGTGGTACATTAGTGGTTTGTACCGTGGGATGTGGAGTGTGATATTTGGATCACGGTAGAGAGGTGATCAAATGTTAGAATATTTTATTTGGAAGAGACCCTGATCAGGTAGTGTGCAAGTAGGGCACTTCTATCACTTTGTTAGGTGGAGACCCATTATCCATTTAGGTTGGAGAAGTGATGTGGTGATAAAGGATTATCCCGAAGACTTAAGATTTATAGAGACTTACTGTTAGACATGAATTTGTTTGAGTGATTAGTCTAATGAGCATGGTGTGGCGATGATGTGAGATATGTGTTTTTGAGGAGTGAGTAACATGGAATGAAATAGGATAAGTTTGATGAGATCTTCTTCGTGAGGTTATTTATGCATTTGTTGTGTATGTGTTGGCATGTTGATTGGCTTGGTATTAATCTGTTGTTCTGCGTGAACATGTTTGAAAAGAAATCTTGGATTTTTTTCTTGTTATCTTTGTTGGAGTTTGAAGATTTCATTTTCTTAGAATCCTTATTGTATTCATTTGTTTGATCCATGGCATAAGCTTTGAAAGTGTCTTCATGAGAATGTTCATTCTCATCTCATGCCCTTTAGTCTTCCTCAATACGAATATATTTTTGAATTCCTTTCAAAGATAATCCTCGAAACCGTGAAGAATTTCATGAAGATGACAATTTTACAATAATTGCACCAACTTGCAAGATTTCAGGAAGATCAATTTTCACGACCTTCATCTTATTGAAAATGACTTGCAATTCATTTACTTGTCCTAATAATGGCAAATAATCTAAAAACTTGAAATCAAAATATTTAGAAATCAAGAACTTTTTGGTACTTTCATTCTCGGCTTTGTATTTGTTTTCCAATGATTCCCATCTCTCTCGTAGAAATGTTGTTTGTGTAGAGATCATAAAAGCGATTGGAGATAGCATTCAGAATGTGTTATCTGCATATCAACTTATCTTCTTGTCTCTTTTTCCTTTCTGCCCTTGTTGCGTCGATATCATTTGAATTGGATCTGACTATGGTGTCAAGTTCAGATCCAAAATATAGAAGATCTTCAATGTTATAAGAGGAAACTTCAATTTATCCTTCCATTTGGTAAAATTAGTCCCGTCAAATCTATCAAGCCTTATAAGGTCTTGATTCATCACCTCAATAGTAGCCATGGTTGCCTCAATCTCCATGTCAAAATATTGCTTGAGATTGTTGTGCAAAATGATGAAGAACAAGAAAACCAGTGACCTTGAATCCACAAAAAGGAATGTTTGAATACAATAAAGAATTGCTGATCTCAAACGATATTTCCTGTCATCGGAATAAATGCTTGAAGGTTTTAATGGCAAATAGTTTGTAGAATTAAACAAACATTAATCCAAGTTCAAATCAAGCAATATGAACTTGATTAAGATTTTGAAAAACACTTAAGAAATCTGAGTTAGGATCTTTAATTTTGATGTAAGTGTAAAGATTTGATGATTTCTTAAGTGTTTTTCAAATTTTTAATCAAGTTCAGATTGCTTGATTTGAACTTAGATTAATGTTTGTAACTATTTGCCATTAAAACCTTCAAGCATTCATTCCGGTGGCAACAAATATATATTTATTTATTTATATGAGAGAGAGAGAGAGAGAGAGAGAGAGAGAGAGAGAGAGAGAGAGAGAGAGAGAGAGAGAGAGAGAGAGACCGTTATCATGCATGAATGGGTAAATCAAGCCAAAGAGGTGATCAAAATGTCACAAAAAATTCAAATGCAACATTCAAAAATATTAAATTGGGTGATCACCTCGTACAAATGTGGACGATCACCCCAATGTACTCATTTGGTCTCGGGTGCCAAATTGTGAGGTTGGAAGGTCGCCCAGCCCAGCCTAGGCTAATTTTCTTACTTTTCCCTTTTTTCTTTTGATTATTTTTACACCTGATATTCTCACATAAATATTTGATCACTCCAAATCACTTATCATTATATATTTGAACAATAGTACAACATAAACTTGATCCAAAAGCCCTAGGTAGGCTTGGGGATGAAAGCATTGATGATCCGTAAATTAGCCACCATTTCTTACTAAATTATTTTTCTTACAAATGTTATTAACTATTTTTTTTTTCTTGAATGTGAACTAAAAATAAATAAGAATTTAATTATAATAAGTAACTAACATACTTTAGAAAGATAGGGAAAACTTCATTTTGATTTTATTTTTCAACCTTGAAATGTGAAAAATGCAAATTCTTACTTGTCATATTGTATCTAAGAGCTATGTTCATCACATTAAATGAAAAATCAAGTATAATTATTATATTAGTTTTCATTTTCCAAAGTAAAATTTGTTAAACAATTCAAAGAAAAGAAAAAGAAAAAGGGAGGCTAGGGTTTTATTAATTCTACATAATGAAAAGTGAATACAAAATATAAATATAAAGAGACTATATATAGTTTAAAATAAAGGAAAGTAAAAAGACTATTCTACCCTTAATAAATAATAAAACAAAATAAGATTATATTTGTTAACATTTCCTCTCAAACTCATGATGCTTAGCATCGTGAGTTTGCAAGAAACAAAAAACGATGAACCGAACCGAACCGAACCGAATGAACACTCATGTCTGCAAGTAGTCAACACAACCACACAATCTCAACAAATCCAAATGTATGCAAATTTCAAATCCAAATATACCGAACCAAAAACAAACTAAATTTTCAATCCCATCAACTTGGCCGAACTGCAAACCAAATTTCCAATCCCACGAATTGGGCCAAACTGCAAACCAAATTGTCAATCCCATCAACTGTGCCAAATATGCAAAACAAATCCACACAATCTCAACAAATCCAAACGGATGCAAATTTCAAATCCAAATATATCGAACCAAAAACAAACCAAATTTTCAATCCCATCAACTAGGTCAAACAACAAACCAAATTTTCAATCCCACGAACTGGGCCAAACTGCAAACCAAATTTTCAATCCTATCAACTGGGCCAAATATGCAAAACAAATTCCAGATTACCTACAAACTGCAAACCAAATTTTCAATCCCATTTCCGAACAGGAACAAAAAAGAAACTACCACCCATAGGTTTCTTGCACCGCACCCAATAAAATATTGATGCATTCTTCAATCCTGACTATAATTTTATTTTGTTTAACCTAATACTAATCCAAAAATAACACATTTCTTAGCTGCTATATATAATTACTATCTTGCAGTATTGAATTCCTTCAGTTTAACTAGTAAAAACCTACTACTATTGAGTTTGTAACCTTTGTTTTTCGATTATGAAACTTCGACTTTCAATTTTTCCCTTGGTACCAGTCAGTACGTCAACTCCTGGTAAAATCTTCCCCATTCTTCACTGGAACGTCGTCCACAATATACCCGTTCACAATTCCCGTGCGAGATATCAAACTATCTTCACCAATGTGCATAGGAAATATTGGCCTATGTGAATATTTCAAGGCCATCACAGAAACCCCAAGATTTTGTATATTTTCTCTATATACCCAAATAAAATAATGAAAAACAGTAATATATTCTACAGCAAAACCCTATATATATATATTTTATTTTATTTTTTTATTCTTTCCTCTCTCAAACAAGAAAACCCAAGCAGCACTACACAACCCAGCAGAACCACCGAGCAAAATGAAACACGAAGCAAA
Source organism: Fraxinus excelsior (assembly GCA_019097785.1). NCBI lineage: Eukaryota > Viridiplantae > Streptophyta > Magnoliopsida > Lamiales > Oleaceae > Fraxinus > Fraxinus excelsior. The sequence continues at coordinate 11,126,416 of CM032623.1, read as the reverse complement.
ATGGAGAGCCAACAAAATCAATAGCTCTGTCTCCCCTCAATCAAAACTCTGATACCATGTTAAACAATTCAAAAAAAAAGAAAAAGGGAGGCTAGTGTTTTATTAATTCTATATAATGAAAAGTGAATACAAAACCTAAATATAAAGAGATTATATATAGTCTAAAATAAAGGAAACTAAAAAGACTATTCTACCCTTAATAAACAATAAAACAAAATAAGATTATATTTGTTAACAAAATTAATACAACTTTTCAGATATTTTATTTTGTAAATTTATATTTGTTTGACCTCCTGTTTGATAAACATTCTTTCAAAACTAATTTTCAACCACACATTTTTTAATAAAATAATATTTTACATCACATCAATAATTTTTACTTACTTTTTAATCACATATTTCTTATCATATCACTATTTAAAATATATTATTTCCTTAATAATATCCATTAAACACACCAAGAAATGGAAATCACTAACTATCCATCTAGTCAAGTCAGAATAATTAAATATAAAAAGTTTGAAAAAAAAAAAACAACAAAAAAAGAATGCTTAAACAATACGTTATTTGATGGCCGTACGTATCAGCCGATGATGCTCATGGGACACGTTCTTACATGTGCCCACTAGGATACTACTTTCACTTTGTATATTCCCAATCTGCAACTACCTAATACAAAATAATAACCAATTCTAACTGCTAAAATTTTTTGCTGACCAATTCTAACCGCTAAAATTTTTTGCTGATAAGCATCTTATATACGGTCATACATAGTATTTTAAAAATACCAAACTTGCATTACTTAAATTAGACAAAACTTCAAAATAAACAAGAAATATGTAGTAAAATCCATTAGGGATGTATTTGATATGACTTTTGAGAAGTCAAAAAGAGTTTTTGAAATTCAAAAGTTGCTTTTGAATCTATTCGATTAATTTTATAAAAGTGTTTCTTCTCGAATATATCTTAAAAAAAGTTGATAAAATATGACTTTATTTATAGCATAGAAAAGAGTAATATCATTTGTAGTCAGGGACTGTATGTGTCAGTTTGTTAAAAGTTTTAGCTTGTTCTTTAAGGTAATAAAATTATATGAAATTAATGCCTCAAATAATAAGCTGTCATATGTAGGGAACTACTGTAGTCGCCGACTACAAATTAGTTTATAAACACTAATTAAGGTACTCTCCTAGAAAACGCTTCTATAAATAGAAACCCCGCCATACGGATCATACTTGTATACAATTGTCTAATTATTTCAACTTAAAGTATTAAACATAATGATAATGATAATTTGCCAATAAATATAATATCTTGAAACTCAAATCTCAAAATAATCTATGAAACATAACATTATTAAAGCAGCACTACATTTAGATCATGGTTGATAACAAAAAGAAGTAACATGATAGAGATGGATATTTTTGTGATTAACAAGAACTAACGTGCATGAGAAGTTGACAATATTTATAACAAATCAAACACAACAGACACGGCGCCTTCATCGCCCACATTTCCATGATCCATAAGAATATTTTTTTTTTTGTGCATCTTTCCCTATATTCATGCCTCAAACAATGCACCTTTATTGTTTATCTTCAAAATCATCCCTATAAATACTCACTCCATTCTCGAGAATAATCATTCAATTTCAGTTCATTCTTGAGAATAAATACTCGCTTTTAGGCAAAAAGGAGGAGAAAAAATGGCAAGCCGTCCGTACACTGCTGCTGTCTTGTTCTTGGTGCTTTTCCTCATCACATTATCTAATGTGGCTGAGGTATTAATCTAAATCTATGTTTGGCTTTCTTTTGCAACTTTCTTCAATCATTTCACTAACCTTACTTATCTCTGTTCATTTCTTTTTCTATCTTTACTTCGACAGGGATATAATAACCTCAAACCACAAGGTATAATCATATGTTATTCTGTACTACAATATTAAATTTTAATAGCCATTTTGAACTTTGACAAAAATGTGATTTTGAATCGAATAGATTGTCGACCGAGATGCACGTACCGTTGCTCGGCTACTTCACATAAAAAACCATGTATGTTCTTCTGTCTCAAGTGCTGCGCCAAGTGTCTGTGCGTGCCAGCGGGAACTTACGGCAACAAACAAACATGCCCTTGCTACAACAATTGGAAGACTCAAGAAGGCCGTCCTAAATGCCCTTAAACCACCCCCTTCTGTAAACACTATAATTACATTTTCCTAATTCACTTGTTTTGATTATTCGAATAATGTTCTAATTTTTACTTGGGAATATATAATTCAGGTATTTAACGGTATTCCTAGGTTCAAATTTGTTTAATTTTCAATGTAACAGTTACAATTTGTACTTGGGATATATCGAACAATTTGTGATATTTCTAAGCTCAAATTTAATTACTTTTCATTTGTAACCATTGCATTAATACAACACTAAACCAAATTTAACACTCGACCCGACCTACCATCGACCCAGAAAAGAAAAAGGGTCAAGGGTCAAGAGGTCGAACATGAATGGAATCGATGATTTTTAAAAAAAAAAAATTAAAAAATAGATAAATTTACAAAGAAAGAAAAGAATAAAAATCAAGTTTTTTAAAATCAAATCACAAAAATAATCAAAAAGTAAGATCCAAAAGGGGTGGGTGTGTATAACTTTTCTCTTGCAACACTAAACCAAATTCTCTTTCTAATTTGTGGAGTTAGCGTAGTTGAACTCAATTTCAAAGGAAGAACACCAGCTATAAAGGCAAGTCCTTGCAGATTTTGAGCCAAAGTTTGCAGATAAACGACAACAGCCATCTTCAAACAATGAATCTCAGTATAAAGTACTTATTGTAGGCCTAAAACTCGTCACACTGATCATCTATTAAAAAACAGAGCAACAATAAAATTTTCTTACAAATCAAATTTTTATGTTTCAATCAATATTCATGTGCAAGGTTAAGGAAAGAACAATCAGACGAAGGCATTTGAAAATTATATTAATCCAACGATGGTCCATTTTTACACATGGTCCCAAAAGCGTTGAATACGATACTATTGATCCTAAAAAAATGAGTCAATGGATGTCAGGCCCACTCTTGCCACATCAAGCAAATTCCGGAGCGTTTCTATCAGAGAAATTCGAGATCTGTAGGGTGAAACAAAAATGATCACGCTAACAATGATCACCAACCGAGAACAAAAGTCACTAACCAAAGATCTCGCTAGAATATGTGGAATGATAGAAAACAATCGAGTATTGTAAATTATGAGATTGTCTATTAAAATATTTTTCTACCAAGTGTTTGTAATACGAGATGAAAATGGAGATGAAAATGCTTGTAAGGTATTTGTCAATATTTCTTGCTCATTCCATATTTGAGAGTTCAAGATATGAGAAATAAGAATCCTAACTCCAATTAGAACAACGTGACCTCATCTCCTTAGTTAATGCTTCACATCACTGTCTATTCATACAATTAATACATTGATAAGCGGCCAATCGCCCTATACAATAGGTTGACACCCGGTCATCCTCTATTACAAGTGTTACATAAATCACTTCTAAAATATACTCAAATATATTGTAAGAGACAATGTCGACTTATGAGCTTAAGATGAACTGAGAGCTTCAGAGCTGGTCTTCTGAGTAGTGAGCTTCAGCTCATTTCTTCGTTTCTTTAAGCAGTGTCTTAGCCCAAGTGTAGTACTTCGTTAATTGAGGTAGTGTCTCAATAGTTTGCAGAATTTCTTTGTATTTTGACCAGTTGGGTCTTTGTTGACTTTTCTGTTGATTCTATACCTTCGTGTACGTGGAGTCTTGGTGGCGAGACGTAATAGATACCTTACCTCTTTTGCATTCAAACAATACCACTAAACTCATGTTTGTATTTTTTTTTAAAAAAATTCCTTACTGGAAGATGTGCTTTCTGTGATTAATTAGGTAGACAAATTTGTGCAATGAGCAAATAAATACAGAGATGCATACTTAGAAGTTAGAACAACAAACCTTTGTAACGCAATACTTGAAGAACATAATCAGCCCAAGAATTAGAATGTGGAATCAAGAATCAAGTAGAAAATTTGAGAAGAAACATCAGTGTTTTGAATCTTTGACAAGGTTTTATCTTTTCAATTTTACGGGTTTACTAGTGGAACCAGTCGGGGCAGTCCAATGCGATTTTTAGCATATACTTCTTTGGTGTACGGGAAGGTTGTGAAATACACTCAAAGGTCGTCGAGTTGTAGCAGAATGCATTTGGGTATCACATGTATGTTCGAACTGCATTTCGAGACCACGAATGACTCAATTTCAGAGACTCCAACTTTTGATACCAAATCCAAGGACAAATAGAGTATTATTTTCAAAATGAGTAATGTTATTTAACACCATTAATAATAAAGGCAAAATTAGTGACATTAAATTACAAGTACAATTAAAATATAACATAAAAATTGAATTTGTCCAGATCAATGGGAGTTGTCCCAGTCGACATTACCACATCCTATAAATCAAAATTAAATTCATCTTTGGGAAAAATCAAGAAAAGATTGAGGAATTATTGAAGATTAAGGCTTCAAGATTTCCGGGGATATCTCTATGTCAATTTCTTTTAATTTTAATTTTTTCACTTTGTTTCTTGACTAAAATATTTGTTAAGACCAATAATGTAGTTAATTGACTCTAACTCATATTTTAATTCACTATTTTGAGTTTTTTTTTTATTATATTGCGTTGAATTGACATGAATGATAATCAAACTATATGGTATATGTTACACGTTAATACAAAATTAGCACGTTAGAACATTCAATCTTACTTTTCATGAAATTTCTATTTATTCATTCATGTGGTTATCCAATGTTCTTAGGTATAACTTTTATCAAAATATTAAGGAAAGTTTAATCACATCAAGGTTTAATCGAATTGGAATTAGTAAAGGTGGTTTGAGATTAATAATTCGAGCTTGGTTGGCCTAGAATTTATCACTTCAAGGTTTACATCATCGGAGCTTGGATTAAGTAGATCTGATTTGCTCTCCTTGATGGGGGTAAAATAACAGAGCCGTCAAATATTATGAATGTGCTTTCAGTAACTTTAACTACAAATGGCAAAATCCTAATGATAACACTTTGAAAGCATATATTTTACGTATGCAAGAATTTAGGTCATCCACTAGAGAGCAAGTGCCAAAAAACCAAATACTAGATGAGCAGAGTTCCAAACTATTATGTTTTAGTTGATTTTATAATTGACAAATTTTGTGAATAAAAAGACTTAAATTGATAGTGTAAAAGTTCAAGGAGTAATGTGCAATTTTTTTAAAAGTTAGTTAAATAGGTCTTGGGTTTCGCTAGGTTGTCGTCAAGGATTGACTCGAGCTCCAAAAAAAACTGCATCGCTAAACTATCGCCCATCTTTCGCTCGAGCAACAGCCTGTCGCTGAGCCCTCGCTCGAGCAACGGGGTTATACGAGAATATTTTATTTCATGTTTTAAATGTTTTTTTCCCGACCCATCTATTTTCTATCATACCTATATATATTCTAAAGCCACAGAACGAAAATTTTTAAGGTTGAAAATTGAGCAAACACGATTCTGTCATATTCTCTTAATCTTTGGAGCTTTCAACCTTCGTGTCCCTTTGATATATTGTTCTTGGTAGTGAGAAAAACATCAAATCTAAATCCAAATACAAAAAACCATACTTCCTATATATCGTCAGAGTTGTTGAAGATCAAGGAAGGCGTCTGGTCTGTGAAGAACGAGTTGTTCTTCATAATCCATAGGAGATAGGCGATTCCACCAAGTTAGGGGCTGTTGCAGGATAGCAGGGTTCTAGGAAAGCGTTGGCTATTGCAAGTGGAATTAGTGGAGGGGAGCACAGAATCCAAGAGAGCTGTTAGAATTGTAATCAGAAGATCAAATAACACGTGTTGTCGTCTAGTCTGGTATATTGTAAGTAAGGAATCATTTATAGTGGATTGATTGGCAAAATGCTTGGGGTTTTTCCCAGTTGGATTTCTTCGTGATCATATCGTTGTTCATTTACTGCTTTATATATATTGAATGTATGATCTGTGGTATTTAAACTTAGGGTTAAACCTACGTATATGATTAATCATCTAGAGATAATTAATTGGTGACTTGTTGCTAATTAGTTAATAAATATTTAATTCTACATATTACACATATTCGCTCCTCTCTAGGTGTTGTTATGGTCAAACTACGTAAATTTCAATTGGTATCAAGACTTAAATCTATTTATGACCCTTTTATTAACTCTAGATGAGTCAGTCCTTGTCCTTGCACTACTCCATCTACTCCTAATACTTTGACTACGTTCAGTCGAACTAGGTTCATTTCTGCTGTGGCCCAAGATGTTTTTGGGTCATAGTTCTTTCTACGTCTCGTGCTTTTTGAGCGCGAGATCATCATGTCTCAACTATCCCCTGACCACACACCTACCTTCACTTCCCGAGGTTGGGAGCCGCTCTTAGTTGATTTGACACTCCCACCTAGTCTTTTAGTTCAGGAGTTTTACGCTAACATCTATGATGTTAGTAACTCTTCTTTTAGGGTTTTTCTTCGGGGTTGGGCGGTTAAGATTACTCCGGACGTTATTTCTAGCCTTATTCATATTTTGAGAGTTGTCCACCCCCCTATTTCCCTATTTGACTCCTGATTCTTTTCCATCAAACACATTAGTCCGTTCCACGGTGCTTAGCATACCAGTGGAGGGTGGTCTAAGTGCGATGCGTACTGGATCTTCACCCACTGACCAACAGATTTTGTTGCACATTGTGTGCACAAATATGTGGTCGATTTCTCATACTTCTTCATTGCCTATAGAGAAGACTCGGTTCCTGTATGCCATGTTGTATGATGATTATATTGATCTGCCTTTTTTATATGCCAACAAATCTTGAAGGCATTCAAGACCACATAGACTCGGGTTGGGCTACCTTATGCTTGTCTTATCTATAGGTTAGTCACCTCTTTAGGAGCTAGCTTCCCCGAAGGGGTTCTGTAGTGGGTTTCTCGACCAATTGGCCATATCACTATCGCCCAGAGCAAGTCACATGCCTCTTCTGAGCTCGCACAGTCTCAGGCTGATCCGACTGTACTGGCTAATCCTATCGATGACCTAATTTCTTTTGACCTGTCTGATTTTCCTTCTTTTTCTACTGCTCCGGAGTCCACCGATATTCCTGTTAGCCCAAGAATAACTAACCAAGAAGGGGTGAATTGGTTTTTGAAACTTTTTCGACACTTAATCTCAAAACTATTCAATACACAAAATATAAATGCAACGTGTAATATAACAAGTAAATATGTAAATACGATAACTTAATTCAAGTATGAATATAGTACAATATAAATGGCAATACAAAGTAGAGTACAATAATTAAAGATGACAAGCCAATTTAATGGGGTTCTATACACAAAGTGTTCTACATCTCCGTTACCAAGCTCTCCGTCACGAGCAAGGCCAAATTCACTAAATGTGGTAATTTACAAACAATGAGTACCAATCCTTAAGTGACTTACAAACAAGGAGCACTTATTTTTAAGTGACTTGCAACAAGGATCACTTATCCTTAAGTAACTTACAATAAGGAGCACATATCCTTACAATCGAGTTTTCACAAGGCTCTCGAAACTGTCAAAATGCAATTTTACAATTTAAGGAACTCTCTAAAACAAAATGATATAATCTAATCAAGTATTTAGAGAGTTTAGGATAACACTTCAATTGATAGCAAATATTTAAGCTCAAGTGATTTTTGAGTTGCAAAACTTTGATGAATGATGCAATAGCGAGAATAAATGTACCAAAGTTTTCGACCGATGAATCTCTCTTAACAAATAATACAAAATTAAGTATATAAAAAGATTTACACTTAGACAAGTATTGGCAAAGAAAAGCGTTAATCAAGAATCAGAAAATAGATGAGATGACTGTTTCTTTGCACAATTTGAATCTTTTATAAAATAGACGAAGAACAAGTTTTCAATCAAACAAAAGATTCTTGAAATAAATGAATTGAATAAATACTAAGTAATCTTCAATTGATCTTTTAATGAATAAGCTCTATAAAATTCTCTTGTAAGATTTTCAGTGATATTAAATGTAAAAGAGATGTGTATTTATAGAGCAAGGTGTGAAGCTGCAGGAACTTTCGACTGATCTCTTTCGGTCGACCAAAGTCCGATTATAATTGTTGTAAAATATTTAAATCATTGGAGTTTCGGCAGACCAATTCAAAACTTTCGGTTGACAGAAATGAATAGATTTTAGTTTTAAGGGATTTTAAATCATAAGTTCCATTTTTCCAAAATCAATTTCATTTCGAGAATATTTTTTTATGCAAGTGATGAGATGTATAAAAATAGTTTGAGCTTTATACTTGCTAAAAAATTGACAAATTATACCTTTACATATAATTTTTGAAGATTTGATAAAACATCTTCTAAGCTTCTATTCTTCAAAAGATCTTAGTTTCTTCGGATCACTTTTGAGTGATTTGCAACGGATGACGATTTGAGCCTTTTGAATGATTGAGATCATTTATACATGAAAAACTCAAGAGACGAGATCTGTTAGAAATGTAAGAGTTTTTGTTATAATCAAAACAAGTGAAGTTATGTTGAAACATGGGTAAACAATTCCTTCTTCTTCTTCGGCTCCTCCCCCTTCTGCTTCAGCTCCTCATCCTCCTCCCGAGTTTTTTCATTTCTCATCTACTCCCATCGACCTGCTCTATCGCCCTTTTGGGACAGATGATCGTGCTTATCAAGCAGTAAGCTTGTATGATGGCGGAGATCACACAGCTGTAGGCTACTGTTGATCGACAAACTGCCGAGTTTGCTACGTTTCGGAGTCCTGTTAGATCCTTACAGCGTGGACTTTGTTGGAAACGCCGTCACTGGGATGCCGATGCTATATGCAAGGAGAGGACGGATTCAGATGATGTTGCCGACGCTTCATAGATTTAGGCTTATCCCTTGTCATTGTGTGACAAAAAAATGAGGAGTAGAGTCGATATGTAGTCTTTTTTTATTTTTTTTTATAGTTTTGTTGATAGGGGAAGTTTGTATCTAGATTTTTGTACTTACGTGTTGTGTGTAATTTCTCTATCTGGATGTAATCAACATGTTTCTATTTATATATAATTGATATCAGATTTCTTTACTTGCATTTTATAACTTACAATGTATGTCTGAGGGGTTGTTAGGTTGAGATATAGATACATTTACCTATTGCTTAAAAACATTGAGAGTTTTTAGTAAGGGGAAGCACATGCATATTTATTTGAGTTCAGTTTCACTAAATTAAGTTTATAATGTTTTTACAATGTCAATATTTCGTTTTGATATGTTGGGTTGCATTGATATTATGTCTTAGTTTAGCTTATAATGTAAAACTGAAAAATATGCTTTGTGAATTACAATTGCTTAAATGACACTTACAATTGAACTGTGATTATCATTGATCATATTTTTCACATATTTTACACTAGTATTTGAGTTGTCTATTTTAGAAAATAGGTACTGCAGAGTTCGTTCAAGACAGTTTGTAGTTAGGTTGTGCATTGCTTTGAGTTTGTAACTTTTATTTTATTACTGCCTTAACATAGATTAGTATTTTGTCACAAAATTTCAAAGGAGAAGTTTGTTAGGTTTTAGTTGATTTTATAATTGGCAAATTCTGAGAAAAAAATGACTTAAATTGATAGAATGAAAAAGTTCAAAGAGTAATGTGCAATTTGTTTAAAAGTTAGTTAAATAGGTCTAGGATTTCGAATTTGAAATAAGGAGAAAAACGACGCAGATTTTCGCTAGACTGTCGCCAATGGTTGGCTTGAGCTACAAAAACAGAAACTGCATCGCTAGAATTGTCGCCCTCCTTTGCGCTCGAGCGACGAGTGACAACCTGTCGCTCGACTGTCCCTGAGCCCTCGTTCGAACGACAGGGTTATACGAGAATATTTTATATATATATATATATATATATATATATATTGAGCAAACACTGTTCTGTCATATTCTCTTAATCTTTGGAGTTTTCAACATTCGTGTCTCTTTGATATACTGTTCTTGGTAGTGAGAAAAACATCATATCCAAATCCAAATTCCAAAAACTACACTTTCTATATATCTGTCAGAGTTGCTGAAAATCAAGAAGGGTGACTGGAGTTCATGTCTATGAAGAACAGATTATTCATCGTAATCCACAAGAGATAAGCAATTTCACCAAGTTAGGGGCTGCTGCATGATAGTGGGATTCCAGGAAAGCGTTGGTTATTACAGTTGGAATTGGTGCAGGAGAGCACAGAATTCAGGAGAGCTGTTAGAATTGCAGTCAGCAGATCAGATAGCGCGTATCGTCGTCTAGTCTGGTAGACTGTGAGTAAAGAATCATTTATACTGGATTGACTAGTAAAGTGCTCAGAATTTTTCTTAGTTGGGTTTCTTCGTGATCATATGGTTGTTCATTTACTGCTTTATATATATTGAATGTATGATCTGCGATATTTAAATTTAGGATTAAATTGACGTGCATAATTACTCATCTAGAGATAATTAATTGGTGACTTGTTGCTAATTAGTTAATAAATATTTAATTTCGCATATTACACCTATTCACCCCTCCTCTAGATATTTTTAGGATCGAACTACGTAAATGTCACAGAATAAGCAAGTGCCAAAACCAGATACTTCTACAATCTTAAGCACAATTCCACATACGAACTTCATGGAGCTCTAATCACTAAAGCACGCTACTCATCCTCCGATCATTCGTCCTCTAATTTTCATTCTGTTTCCTCACCTTTTTCCCTTTTTTGGTAATCAATTCATTTTAGACACTTGAGTTACCTTTGTAGGCAACACTGCCAAGGCATTGCGTTCATAAAAACTTGCTTGAATGAATAGTTTGTGGTGTGTCATATAAAAGGAAGCGAATCCTTAGACTTTACACACTTTTTGTGTATGAGCAGCTCTTTCTCTCTCATCTTCTTCAATCATATTGTTCTTCGTCTCGTTCTTTTCTTTTCTATTAGACATAAAACTTGAATAATTTATTGTGTTTTTGTTAAGATTGAAGATTTCATCTTAAAAAGTCAACCTTGTTAAAATGAGTATTTCAAACCATTATAAATTGGTCTATATTCTCGGCTTTATTTGATGTGGGATTTTTTTTCGTTCACCAATTTAAATTGTAGAAGGAAAACTTCTTGGTGAGAATTTGTGAACAGTGTTTCCGTAATTTTTGGAGAGGAGAGTGAGGAGAAAATTGTGTGATTTCTCAGGATTGTAGTGAATTTTTAAGATTGATTTTGATTCTTGTATTTGAGTCATATTATTCAATAGAGGTCCAATGGAATGAGTAGCATTTAGAACACGTAATTATTTAGACCCAAAAGTGGGTTTAAGTTCTTGCACGATTACATCATGTTATCTGGAATACCATGTGGAATTGTGGATATTGGACTGACATTTAATTTATGTAGTTTTAAATATTGATTCACACTCAATTATAAGAATTGTATTATTGAACCATTGACCTCCTTTGTAGAATAATAATCTTTAACTAATCCGGTTAAGGAGAAAAATAAAATGTTATGAATCTTAATATTATTCCTTTAATAAATAAAGTCCTGTAATGTATAAAATGTTGAGTATTAGAAACTCTAATTCTTTACCACCTATAGGAATAAATTTCAGTAAGGAACCGCCTCAACGTATGTCAACGGCATCGTTTCGTTACAGTAATTCACTATTGTTAGGTTTTGTGACAAAAATTCTATGTGATTTAAAATTTTGTTGCATGAAGGAAGCATGTTTAATCCTTATTTAGAAGTATGTTTTGATTAGAAATCAAATGTCATGGTGTTTTTGGGAGTTTGATTGAATTAACGACTTGGAGATGAAGTACAATATTTTTGAGACAAAAATGAAGGAAAAAAAGGGTTTCAGCATGCCCGGCGCATGGGCGTGGGCGCTGAGGCATCTGATAGAGTGTTTTTCCGCGGTTTCTTTCGAATTTTGAGACTTCTTCTTCATCTTGGACTCCACAATTCCTAGATTTGGCTTCTATAAATACTCCACAAGGTATAGACACAAATAAGAGAGAGAAAGAAAAGACTCGATAGGAGTTATAACAATTAGATCTTTGTGTATACATTAGAAACAAGAGAGAATTATTTAGACTAGATTGAGAGGATCAAAATCTTGTAAGATAAGTGGTTATTTTTTGATATAATGAATTCTCATCTTCCATAATTTTCTTGATTGTTATGTGATTCATTAAATTTCATATTGTCCATATTTTTCTTCTTTAATTATTTAGTTGATTTTTCAACAAGTGATATCAAAACGTTCTTGATATCGGGTTAATTCATAACAACTATGATAAAAAGAAAGTTCCCAAAAAGAAAATGCACATTTTACATTCGGTTATGCTACGTGTATCGAGCCACTTGTCAATTCGGTCAAGAATTAAATAAAATGTTAGGTACAAATAGATTAATTCTTTAATTTTCTCTAATCTCTCTTCATTTTTTATGATGATTACATTATTTACTACGACAGGTCAGTATGAAATGCGTGCTTCACAGGGATGGAATTATTAATTTGTACTTTTTCCTCAATTTGTTAGTTATTGACATTCAACTAAAATGCAGCATAAGATTATAAATAAATGAGTTTCAACTTTGAAGGTAAAGCATTATTTAATAAATTAATTTATTTCATCTCTAAACTATTAAATTTTTAACCAGGTAATTCAATTTGGAACACAACAGATAAAAAATTATCTGTTCAAGTTTTACCACGATTTATTTACTAAAATAGAATATAAATAAGTATTCTTTTTTTTTTTTTTTCCCTTTCAATTTTAAGATGAAATTGTTCGATGTTTAAAAGGAAAATCCCATGTATCTTTTCATAGTAGAAAAACCAACGTCATATTTCAAATTATTAAATATTTACAAAATGTAAAATCTTGAACCCGAGTGAAATATGTCGTGTTCATAATGGAAATACGTGAACAGATTTCTCAATGATAGGATGAATCCTGTATAGGTACTTGATTCAAATATTTGGTGGTTCCAAATTTTAGATTTTCTAACAAAAGGTCCATCAATGTTTTATGATTTATGTATTGAACAGCAGAATAGGCAAACTTATCATTAAGTGTAAAAAGGGTTAAATTGTCTAGGTTGGACTCGATTCAAATTCTATTAGAGATGAGATATTGTGATCTAACTCGATCCCGAAAAACGTTTGAGCTACATGGAACCATCACGCAAGTATCTTTTCAATTTTTTTTTTTTTTTTTTTTTTTTCCAAATAACGAAAAAAATAAACTATTAAACCAATATCACGTCAATGATTGTGCGTCAGCTAGGCTGAATAGTCATCGAATAACTCGAGAGTTAAACAATGCCTAGTCATTTAAGAAATTATGGTGCAGTACTCCAAACAAGAATTTGAGGTTTCATCATAAAATGTTAAATCTAATTATTTTTTCAACTATCATCAATCAAACAGTAATCTATTTATCCATTTCCCCAAATTAGAAAAGATCACATATCACATATTAGAAACCTGAAACAACTTATCTTGAAAATTTTCACGTTAATTCTATAGGCGTGTCTTGTAACTTAAAAGTTAGAATCAAAATCTTGCTTACTATCCTGTTGTGTATAAAATATTGTTATGGACCAAGCGTACATATATGTTTGAAGCAAGTTCGAATTCAAGAACGTTTAACTCTTTTGTTCTTCGACTATCAAAATCCAAACATCCCATCTTTGACCAAAACGAAATTTAACTTTCAAGAAATTCACTAATTGTTATTAGGTAGTTCTATATAGCGGTGGCAATGGGCCGAGCCGATTAAATTCTTTAATTGTTATTATGTAGTTTTATATAGTGGCAGCAATGTACCCATGAGCTCGGCTCATCAAAGTGACGATCAGAGCTCAAGCTCGTTCAAGCACGATCCGAGCTCAAGCTTGTGAACCCACAAGCTCGAGTTTTTTTTTTTTTTTTTGGTTCAAAATTTTTACGAGCTTGTTAACTTTAGGCTCGTAGGCACTGGTCATGATCGTCTTGAAAAGAGCCTGAGCCGTCCATGAGCCGAGTTTTAACAAGTCGATGAGTTACTCGACCCTTTTGCCATATTTAGGAATGGCAATGGGCAGAGCTGAGCCGGCTTGACCCATCTACCCTTGAGCTCGTTCGAGCACGAGCCGAGCTCGGCTCTTTCTCAAGGGTCAAGTTCGGCTCGATCCACAAACTCGTGAGCTCATGAGCCAAGTCGAGTCGAGCCGAGCCCACGAGCTTGTCTTTTTTTTTTTTTTAGTTTTTTCTCACATTTTTTACGAGCCGAGCTAGCAAGCCAGCCAGCTCGTCTGACGAGCCCGAACGGCTCGTGGCTCGTTTTTGATGAGCCGAACCGACGAGCCGACTGGCTCGATTGTCACCCCTAGTCATATTTAGCTCTATATACATGTATACACCTCCCATGTCCAATATCACATGCAAGTGGAATTATGCTAGACATTATGTGATGTGTGAAAAATTGTGTCATTGACTTAAATAAGTATTGTTAAAATAAAATGCTCAAAATGTGGTCACGTCAAACAATGTCATGAAGTTAGACTTAGCCTCTGTTTGGCCCGATTATTTGGTATTATAATTTTTTGAATAGTGTTTTTTTTTTCTAAGAATGAATGGTTGAAAATGAATTTTTTTTTCGATTTACGTGTAATATTATTTTATTCAAAATGTATAGTTGAGAAGAGGAAGAGAAATGTATTATAATTTTAATGAGAAACAAACAGTAACTTAATGTACATGTATCAAATCTGCATGCAAGTGACATGTGGGCTTTGTTTTGAGATGAGCAATAAAGGGTCCTCAAACAGTGGACCGTAGCCAACATTCCATCAATATTTTTCCTCTTTTATTGGCAAAAGGGTTAAGACTGACTGGACAACATTGAACAAACATGTGACCACGTTTTTAGGGACCCCAAATTGTTCAAGTAAGAAATGGGAACAATTATTTCAAGGTTTTAAGTTGCTGTTTGACAAATAATTGTACATGATGCACATGGGGAGAGCATGAGTTCACCGTTCATTGTCCTAAGATCCCATTAAAGTCATATATTGCTTTTTCATATCAATTTTCTTGTGATGGGATGTTTGTTTGCTATTCCAATTATTCATGCATCTTTTTCATGCAAACAATGACATATCTAACCTCCTGTTTGGGCTTTATTTTTTCAAAACTTGTTTTCAATCACGCATTCTTTCATAAAATAACGTTAAACATAAACTCAAATTTTATTTTTTTAACTACACATTCTCTAAAAAACACTATTTTAAGGCACGTTTATCCCAAAATCTCATTTTAACAGAGCCCAATGAAAGGTCTATTAAGATGAATCAAACAATACAGAACACCGTCAAAAAAAAAAAAAAAAATCAAAACATTATTTATTGTTCGACTGAGTCTTCTGCACTAACTGAAAGCATTAAAGTATTTACTTCTAGTGGAGTAAGGATAATGTTTGGTGAAAAATAGTGACCACTTACCAAATTGTAATCAGAGTTTTGATTGATTATTAGGGTCATTAATCATTATGACAAGCATTTTAATCTTATCCTCATGGCCAAGCTCCAAAGAAAAAGGCATGCAGTCCACTAATTAACGTTGTTAAGTTCTTAACACTAATTAACTCTTTGCATTTTGGAATAATCACTCGAAAACAAGCTGGAGAAAGATTCGATTACTTGATAACAAAGACAATAACTGAAAACGACAAAATTGTGTGTGCTTTGTAGATTAGCAAAATTATTCAATTATTATTATTATTTTTATTTTTTCAAATTTATTAATGAAATAATAGAAAAATGAAGTTACCATTTTATTGAATAATGACATTGCAAAAATACTTTCAGCTTTATTTTAAGTCCCTATTTGGTGAGATTTAAAATTAGATTTTTAATAGAATTTGACAAAAGTTGATAAAATTGTGGTTGAAAAATTATGAAATTTATAAAATATATGATTAAATTTGGTTGTTGATTTAAATTTTAATTTAAATTTTAATCAAGGCTACAAACACACTAGCCATAAAGAGGAGGTAAAGGAGGAAAATTCTGGAGTGAATTGTTTCAATAATCACCTAACTTATACCATGGTCCGGACTACTGACTAAATTTTAAAGTGCTTCACAGTGCTCACTGAACTTTGTCCGTTTGCACTTCGTCCATCATCCTCAAAAATTCGTTACATTATTCGTTGACGCGGCTAACAGAAATCTGATGGGGTAAGTTACGGTCGTTAAAAAAATGACAACTCAGCAAAACCATTGTTTCATTACTCATCCAACTTTTACCTGGTCATAGTTTACTCATCGAACTTCAAAATGTTTTTCAATGGTCACTCATCTTCGAGATGTTGCATTCTTTTCATCGTCCGCTATATTTTGTTCCCTTCATTCCTAATGTTCGCACTAAAATTTCACGTGGTAAGTTACCAATGTTAAAAAAAAAAATTACAACTCACCAAAATCACTATATGTGAAACATGACTTCCAATGCCCCATCAACTTCTTTAAAACTCAATAAAGCGTCCCCCAATGGTTCTTTTAGAAATATCATTTTTCTAATTCGAACATTTATTGGATAAAAAATAGGTTTCAATCGAAAGCTGAAACTCTAAAGCATAACTTGCTTGGTTGGACCGTTTACCATATGTGAAACACGACTTCCATACCTCATAAACTTCTTTAAAATCCAATAAAGCATCCACAAACAAGTTGTGTTTCAAAGTTTCAGCTTCAGATTGAAACCTACTTTTTGTACAGTAAACGTTCGAATTAGAAAAATGATATTTCTAAAAGAATCATTGATGACGCTTTATTGGGTTTTAAAGAAGTTGATGGGGGCAGTGTAAGTCACGTTGCATAGATGTTGATTATGGTGAGTTGAATTTTGTTGAGTTGCAACTTTTTTAACATTTGTAACTTACCACGTGGGATTATTGTGCGAATATTAGGAATGAAGGGAACAAAATATAGTGGATGATGAATATAGTGCAACATTTCAAAGATGAGTGACCATTGGGAAGTATTTTAAAGTTCGATAAGTGTACTATGACCAAGTGTAAGTTGGATGAGTAATGAAATAATGATTTCGCCGAGTTATCATTTTTTTAATAGTCGTAACTTGCCACGTCAGATTTCCATTAGCAATGTTAGCGAATAATGTAACGAATTTTTTAGGATGATGGACAAAGTGCAAACGGATAAAGTTCAATGAGTACTGTGAAGCACTTTAAAGTTTAGTGAGTAGTCCGTGATTATGATATAAGTTGAGTGATTATTGAAACAATTAACTCAAAATTCTGCCAAAAGTACAAGAAAACTAAACTCAATATGTACATCACTTTACATTATTTTTTACACTCTTGCCCATGACACAATCACATCTTTTGATTTCTCGAACACCTTCTCACATCACTATTCAAATTGTCACATAGGAGAAAATGTCGTTCATAGTGTGAAGTAAGATGTACATATAATTTAATTCAAACTAAAAAGGGAAATATTTAAAATGACATCACAACTCAAGATTTACAAAAAAAAAAAATGTAAAATAAAAAATGAAAAGAAAATGCTGACTTGGAGAAGTAAAAGGTCAAAGTAAAAAGACATAATTTGACTCAATTTGGACCCCTCTCTTTCTCTCTCAAACCAACTCAGAGAT
Source organism: Fraxinus excelsior (assembly GCA_019097785.1). Lineage (NCBI taxonomy): Eukaryota > Viridiplantae > Streptophyta > Magnoliopsida > Lamiales > Oleaceae > Fraxinus > Fraxinus excelsior. The sequence continues at coordinate 11,108,650 of CM032623.1, read as the reverse complement.
AGCAATCTTTGTGGTGGCAGTCAGCGGTTTGAGTTGGTTCGATTCGCCAAGAAAATCATGACTCAGTTAGAGTTGACTCACCCAGTCAACACTATCTACTCTGCGGGCTTCAGCTGCCAAGCGGAGGTGGCGATGAGCGGCCGAGTGTGCCATCCCAGCATCAGACTCCCATCATTTTCCTCGACCCTGTACCCATCTCCGCCGGCAAACAGCGCCAGTAACATGCTCGCCTGCTTGAACGCGTTGGAACCCACGTGGACGGGGTCAAACCCGGCCGAGTTCATCCTTCCCCGCCACTGAGACAACGTCTCGTGTCGCTCAATGCGGTCCGTACCTTCACACGCTACCACGTTGCATATCTGCCTCCCCAAGTACACCTCGGTCATCACAAAGTCCTCGCTGTTGGGTTGAGTGGACCCGGAACTCTCCAGCGAGTCAAATATCGTCGAATAATAATGCAATGACTCATTAAATCTGTCCAAAAATACATTTCCATTATGATTAGCCTCCTGCTCAACAATTGTCACTATTTTAGGGTTCATGGATTTGATTGAATTCAACACTTTGTCAATTCTACCGGGCCGGGCCAGTAATCTGTGCAATTCGAAAACCGAATTAACTGCTACAGCATCCACATCATTAGAATTAACTTCCAACATGCTGGCATCAAGATCAGCCAGTGAATTGGCTACAAAGCCTCGGAATTTGAATTCCACGCCAATTGTCTCAGCCAATTGAGCCAATTTCCATCCTACTTGCTGCAGAGAATCAGTGTTTCCGGGCTGCGGTGGCCCAATTCCAGTTAGCCTGAATTCGGGAGGACCGCCGGGTCGCAAAGCCAGAGCCTGCATCAGGGCCGGCCACTGCATTCCCTGTTTCAAACTGAAATCAATCACGTGGACTCTATCAGCACCTGCAAAGGCTTCAAGAATTGCCTGATTAGCAGTGAAATGGGCGAATTTTAGATATGGACAAGATTCGTAAAAGTGAATTTGAAGAACATCGGAATAGGAGGATTCAAGGGAATCTTGTGGATAAATCTTGTAAATCCTCCGGGCCAAAGCTTCTGCGAAATAGGTGGCGACTTTTCTCATCGCCCCGGCTTGAGAAACTGCTAATATACCAACATACTTCACCAACGCATCTGCTAGCTTCATGTTATCTCTTTGAACAGCCTCTGCACATGCCATCAAAGAGTGCACCAGTCTAACACCTGTTTCTTGTGAATCGACCAGGATCACCGGCCGCGCCGCCGCTAATGAAGTATTATCAAGAAATTCAGATCCAGGAGAAGACCTGTGTCTCTTAATGTCACTATCTGGTTCATGATTTGGGTTCTCTTCTTCATCCCCACTGCTACAAATTGCCGCACCAGGAATTGCTCTTAAATCATAATCATATATGACTTTTCTGTTCTGTTGTGTTGGCTTATCATCGGAGAAACTAATAATATTACTGGAAGATTCACCTAGAACTCCAATTTGTTGTGGGAGCACATCGAAATTACTGGTACTGCTGAGCTCAGTCAACAAACTCTCGACCCACCCAGAGAGATCAGATGGGTTGTAATGGATTGTATCAGTAGAAAGATGGGAAATTCCATCTTCCATAGTGGTGACCATGGCCATCTCTAATTGCTCAAGCTTATTTGCTACAACCGCCATGTCTGAAGATTTCACTTTGTAACCCAAAACAGCAAAGAGCTCGTCCATTCCTGCATCAGCTTGCGGCTGCCCTTCTTCCCAAATCTTCAACTTTCCAGTGGCGGAGCCGGCGGCTGCCGTCTCTGCTTTGCCTCGATCACGTTCTCTTTTCATTTTTGCTAAAATTTAATTCAAAAATGGATTGTTGTTGTTTTAGGGAACTGGGTTTGGAAGAGCAATTGTTTCAAGAAACATGGATCATCGCAACTGGGCTAGTTGAAACTTGAAAGTCATGGTTTTGCTTGGTTTTTTGTTTAAAATTTTTGTATTAAAATAGAGGTGAAGTAGTCTGGTGGAAAGGGGGGCTCGTGAAGAGGGCGCAAGCTTCAAGACAGGAACAGGGCAGGGGACTGGAGGAGATAACGAAGACGAATCCAGCCATAAACGTAATCATTCGGGGGGGGGGGGGGGGGTTTATTTTTCTTTTATTCATTCACTTATAAGCATATACTGATTTAAGGCCATTTTTGGCACCTTTAATAAGCTTCCATTATGTAAAATTTATAAATTATTTATAATTGCTCAAATTTTATTTTTAATTATTAAACAGTTCAATTCACTCACTATAGTGCTTACTTATTCATCAATCGTCTTTATTTATTTATAAACTAGGCTCTTTATAATTTAGCCCTTGTTTGAGCAATATTAAAATTTTAATTCTCATTCTTCTACTCATTTTAAACCACATATTTTTCAATAAAATAATTTTTTTCATCACATCAATAATTTTTCCTTTTTTTTCAATCGTACATTCTTCATCAATCTACTGTTTCAAAATACATTCCTTCAAAATAATGTAACTCAAACGCACCCTTAATTCCAAATGGTTGGTTTATTGGCGACTACAAAAAAAAAAAATTCCCCTTCAATTCGTGGAAAAAAAAAATCAATATTAATAATAAAACTATAAATATATCATAATTTTTAACACTAGGTTTATATATAAAAAAATGTTTTTATATCAATACAAAGTTACAAAAAAGACTTGTAATATTTCCAAATACTTATCTCGAATTGATTTCCAAATTTGTGAATAATGATAAGTCTATTTTATCGGGTTCTAAAATATTGACATTTCGTAATTTTTTTAATGAAATTATAGTTTAATTTATTATATATGTGTTATTAGGTGGAACTCGATGAACGCAAATGAAATTGAAAAAAAGAACTGAAAACTGGTGAAAAATGATAAGATTCAAAGTTTGGGGGGCTAAAGTACAAATATTCAAAAGTTGTGTCGGAGCTCACGATGAAGATTCGAGAATATTATGGGTCAATTAGATACAATTAAAAGTCAAAAGGAGTGAAAATATGGCCCAAATATTTTCACAAATCAATTTTCAACTACACAATGATGTTCAGATTTTTAGTTGGAGATTGAGACCCATTTTTGCCCTAATAAACGTTCGAATTGAAAAAGATCTATTCTATCAAAGTTGTAACTCATTGAGTTTTCTTTTCAACGCATTTTGAATCGCCTTAATCGGATATTGGAAGAAAAAGTTCTGACAAAAATATTGAAGAAGACGTAGAGTTTGGAACAACGAGTCACGCCTAGATGCTATATTTACCCCGAAGAAGCCAATTTCTACAGAGATGCAGAGCCTCATACTCATAGCGCTTAGACGCTGCCCGAATCTACATTGCGGTGCCTAGGTGTGACCTCCTAGCGCTTAGGCATTGTGCTGCAAATTTTAGGATTATGCTGTTTTGGGCCGTGAAAAGTCCAGAAAAAAAACTCCAAAATTGGGGAGAACGTGTAAGGAAATATAAATAGAAGAAATGAGGGAATTTTAAAGGTTCCACACATTGAGAAAACAAAGATACAACTAGATATTGAAGTGCACAATTCAAATGAGGAAAATATCAAGGAATTCACATTTTGAAGCATTGATTGCAAGCTTTATTTCTCCTTCTACACCCGTATTCAAAATTCGGTGATGTATTCAATAATAACTTTTAGTTTTTCTTCTTTATTTATTATGAATAGTTAAATTTTATGTTAGAGCGAACGATGTAATCTACTTGAAATCATTTATGTTTTTTATTCAAGATTCTTGGTATTTTATAATTTATATGTTGACTTTACTATGAGTTTAATACTTTAAATTATTTGATCACTAATTTGATAACTTTGTGAATTTTTTACGAATCGAGATGTGAGTTTGAGATTTAGACCATGTAGTAAAATTTAGTAATTTAGTATATCGTGTAGAGTTATATATATACTAAATATTGCGATCATACATGAATTCTTAGAACTAATATTTCGTTTAACTAAGGTAGATTCGCATAGAGATATGATATTGAAATAGTTAAATAAGTTCAATGAAAACTCGAGAGGGGTAAATTGAATACCATAGAAAAATTCAATCGAACACTATATTAGGCGCTTGAATCTTGAATTGGGACCTAAAGGTGATCAATAGGTGAAATTGTTCGTCCCTAATTTGAGTCCATTATTTGAAATCTAAACTAATATTTGTGTGCATTTTAATTAAGTTAAACTATTTAAGTAAAAAAAATTCACATCAACACATAACTCTTTGATTACTTTCATCAAATAGAAGTTAGAAAAACCTAATTAAATTCTAAAGTGTAATTCTCGTGGAAACGATAATCCGGACTAAAAGGTCCACTATATTAATTGTTACGATATCGTACACTTGCGATAGAAAAAATGCAATAAATAACTAAGACGATATGTATGAATTCTCATTTTTTCAACTTAAACTTGTTATCAAAGTTAATTTTTAATTATCTTTCTGACTTTGAAGTTTCGTGTTTAGAGCTTGATTCTACTTCATATATGCATACCATATATTTAATTTTGAAAAGTACATACATAATTATTTTTTGTTGATAAAGTTATGAATATAAATAGTCTGTACAATTTTTAATGGAAATGAGAAATAAACAATATTTTATTTTTAGTTGCTGATTGATAAATTGTACTAATTCCATTTATAGGGGAGTGGGCTAACGGCAAGTTAAGTGCATCAAAGAACCGTGGCAGTACTGCAATGCCAAAAGAAAATCACAGGGGTAATGTGCAGTGGTTAGACATATGGGAAGTACCGTGCACTGTGAAATCAGGTGCTTTGAATTTATTGGAGAGTCCTACGGATGGCAAATGGATCGACTTGATTCATGGATGATTTGGACTCTTGTTGAAACATGTCGTGGATCGAGCCGAAGTCATTTTGCACTCGTGGGGTCACTCATTTTTTGGCTTGTTTTTTTTTTTTTTAATAATAATAAATAAATAAAAATAAACTAGTCGGCTCGTGGACAGCTTGGCTCTACACATGAATCCTACGAGTCAAAGGTCGAGTCTAATTTGTAAATAAAAGCTAAGCTCAGATTTGTCCATTGACACTTCTGAAGGGTCCCTTAATTTCATCATCTCCTGTTGAATATTGGATCGCGCAAATCATGCAATTGAATTACACTCTCGCTACGAGGAGAAAACATAAATGAAGTAAATTGGGAATTAAATGGTCATGCCCAAACTTGTCTTGTTAATATAAATAGTGCATATTAGATGATCTAGTTGTGTTTAGGAGGAAAAAAATTGGATTGTGTTATAAACTAGAGAGAAGAAATGAGGGATACAATGGTAATAAAAATTAGAATTGTAACGGTATAATTATCATTCACTAATAATCATATTATTTACACCCCCCCCCTGAATGACACATTATAAAATATATGTCTCATTAAAATCTTGTCAAGGAAATTTGGTGAGATAAAATTTGATCGAATGAAAAAGAGTGCAACCGCTCACCGGATTTCAATTCTTGTATCAATTTATTGTTGTCTTGTACATCAAAGTCTTCAATATTGCAGTGTTTTTGTGAAGTATGTCTCATATTGTCTAGTATAGTCTTTAAATAATACAATATTATATTAGATATTTATCAACATTTGATGATTGCAATAAAATGATGATCTGAAAAATAGCTCTTGTAGATTTCTTCAAAAGTCTAATACATATAAGAGTATTATGTTGAGGATAAATATCTTGTATGATATGAACATTCATTACACAAAGAATATGACTCGTTAAAATTTTATTAGAAAAAACCCCGTGGGAAAAAGAATTATGCTAAGTGCACATTCCATGTTGTACACTCTTCTTGATATTGCTTGGGAATTCAAAATGTGTTGGGCAGGAAAGTGTAATTCCAATCATGCTACGACACGTGGCACAATGTGAAAAATGATGTCAAATAAAATGTACATATAGCATGATTGGTGGGAAAATCCTAATGAATGAAAAATAGTACATTATTTTTTTTTTAATATGCTACAAATGTTGTTTCATTAAAAATCCTGACAGTAAAACCCGAATGGGACAAAACAACGCTTATTTATTCCCCCTCATGATAATATCACTTGAATTATATGTTTCAGACATAAATCTTTCAAGAATAGTATTAAAACTATATAAGATACGTTGTCTATAATCATATTTATTATATGCAAATCAAATTCCATGCATTTGTTGACTAATAAAATAAAGAATCTTGATTATATCCATCACGTGATAGTTTATTTATACAAGTCTTCACAAAATCCATTATGTAAAGAGTTGTACATTTTAGATTATAACTTTACTTTTCTCATTTCCTTTTCGCATAAGTATATATTTTTAGATTTTCAAACTGCATGTCCAAAAACTTCAGGTTTCTCTAGTAAATTCAATTTATGATTGTCCTTTTAATTTGGTCAATCATTACTTTGATCGATATATATATATATATATTTCGACACATTTATTTCAATTCCTCACTATATGATGTAGTATATCATGTGCAAAAGTATTGTCGACATCTTTTTTTTATTCTATTTTCTTCTATTGATGACATAACTTATTAAGATATTTCAATTTTCAACATTATAGATACCCGAACCTCTTCTGAGATTTTATAATTTATGTCTAAATATTCATTAAGAGTAAATGCCATCTTAATGAGACAATCTTTACTAATTTCTCCATTTTCGTATGGAAATTTCTTGTATTAGAATAGAATTTCATCACATTTTAGGCATGCCACAAATTTATCAAATATAATAATAACTAATTGTCCTCCAAGACATTAGTTCGAGTTAGAGCATTTAAAGCTGATGTGTGAGATATTGTTGATTTCTTTAGTCAGTAAATGCATCTAAATAAATTATCTTCCAAACTTCTTATTCGAATTATCTTTTGTGAAGATACAGATAATGATGCATTTGTACATTATTTCCAACTTTTTATTTCTCTCCCTAATGCTGAAAAAACTGTCCAATCAAATTGACAATCAACAATCTCGTTATAAAATATCACTTGTTTGATATAAATGTCCAAACTACTCATTTATTCTTAAAATTCTTTAATTTCTATTTCAATGCATTGTGGTAGATTAATTTTACATATACTGTACTATCAAAATAATTTGATAGAGAAATTATGCTATGACCATAAGCAAAGTTATATAAAGGAGAACTATGATGATGGCATGATGCATAATAGTATTCCCTAAATAGAAATAGGAAGTATTTTTTTTTTCTCAATAGCAATGATTAAGAAATTGATTGGAAGCGTTTAACGAGCAATAGTGTAAACCCATTTATCGATATCCCAACCAACATATATCAAAGTTGGGATGCAGACTCACTAACATTGACAAGACCCACCGTCTTGATTTCATTATATGAAAATTATGATCATAATTTAAAATTTGAGCAGTAATTTCGAAAACTTCAAATTGCGAACATCATACAATTATCTAATAAATATATCAAATCTACTAGATGCAAATAATATCTAGATGGTCAACGTAAATGGTAACGAGGTCCCATATATCATTCTACTTCATTTTCAGAAATATAAGAAATTAAGTCTCTATTTAGCTAGTGATGATTAATGACTAATAATAAAGAGAGAATAAATATTATATAGGAATTTATTGGACTAAAGAATCTTTTGGTTTTTCGTTGAATGTAATTGAATTCTCAATTTTGCATCATTTTTGATCCGTGATGGTCCAACTAGTCATGCTAAAGTATAAATTTTTTTTGGGTCAACGAACTTCGAGTTCGTGATAATGGTTGATTCGTCTCAATGTGATATTCATTATAGTGAATATTTTTAAAATTAAGCAATTTTTTTTTATAAATTAAGAATTAACTCTAATTGACAATTGATGTTTAAATCAATGATATCAAATAGTTCAAAGGAATTTAGATATTTAAATGAACCATGCCTAAATTTAAAATTTCAATTTTGAGCAAAATTCAATAATGCAAATAACATAATTTTAATATTCAAAGTAAATAATTTAGATCCATAGCTTTGGCTTCAAGTATTTTCTTGCAAATCATGAATAAAAAAAATATGAATTAATCAACGTAAACTTTTAAAGTATTATAAATCATGATGTCATATATATGTAGTGGAAATTAAATAAAAACAGGTGATTAAAGATCCATTTTTAAAAATCAGGTTTGAACTTTATTTATTCAATTTTTAGGTTTTTATCATTTTAATTAAATATTAATTATACAATTTGCATCCCAAACCTTAAAAACTATTTCCATTTTCTTTCTCTCTCCATCTTCTCCCTCTCTCATCTTCTTTGCCTTCTCTCTCTACCAACCTTCACCTAGGGCTGTAAGCAAAAACCGCCAAATCGGAAAATCGAACCGAAACCGCATTTTAGAAACCGTCGGTTTGGTGCAACGTGGACCCGTCAACGAAATGGTTTTGAACCAAACCAAACCGGTCAAAAACGGTTTGGTTTAGGTTTGAGAATTTTAATTGCGGTTTAAAACCAAACCGGACCGGTGAAAAAATATATAAAAATATAAATAATATAAATAATATTTTTTTTTTTGAAAATTCATCCAAATATGCAAAATTCAATAGTTTTGTCATTTGTATGTATTTTTGTCAATTTATAATTTTCTATTACATATATATTATTATTACCAAATAATCCTAATTTATATCTAATAATCTTAAGATTAACATAATTTATCAAAAACCTTTTTTCTCTTTAGAATTCAAATTTCTACAATTGCTTCTGAGTCCGTATTCTCAAATGGAGGTCAGATACTTGATTCCTTTAGGAGTTTATTAGGTGCAAGGATTGTTGAGGCTTGTATATACGGAAAGAATTAGTTGCAAATTAAAAATGAACCTATAGTACTGTACCAATATTTAGATGAAGTGGAAACATTTGATGATTCAATGAAAATTGTGGTAGGTGGTTTATATTTTCTATTACCATATTTTTAAAAATTCTCTTATCTATCTAGTATCCAATACTATGATGATATAACAAATGCATTTGTTTGACAATGGAGACTATGAATCATGTGTGACAACAATTGGTGTTTGAGTATATGTGAGAAACTGAATTCGTAATAAAATACAACGGTAAGCTTGTGTAATTGTTATGTTTAGATATTATAAACAATTGATTTATTATTATGGTTGGTTATTCTCTTTGTCTAATCAGTAGTTTTGTTTTTTGAACATCATTATATTTTTTGGGCTTTATATTTAGTTTAATAGACTTGTATTGTAACGTTATCGTAACGTCTTAGACAAAAATGGCAAACAAAAAACTATATTTTAATTTATTGTGATTTCTCTTTGATTTAGTTGATATTTAAATTTGTAGTAGATATATTTAGTTTATTTTAGATTTATTGCTAGTAAGATATAAATATATATTGAATTCAATGAATTATTGTCATAAAAGTAGACAGACAAAAAAATATACGGTGAAACCGGCGGTTTAAAACCGGACCAAACCGTTAGGTTTAGGTTTGAGTTTTTTTCAAACCGTTCAAAATGGTTTGGTTTAGGGTTGGGATTTTCTCAAACCGGTTTAAACGGTTTGGTTTGAAAATTTGTCAGAAACCGCAAAAATCGGACCGCTTACACCCCTACCTTCACCGGCGACTCCTCCCATCTCTGTTGGTGATGCAGATCTGATTCGCTCTCATCACACGGTGTAGATCCATCCTTCTCCTTTTTATTTTTATTTTTGAGTGGTGGTGTTTGACGGTTTGGTGCTGGAGGTGCGGAGTGCTGTGGTGGGAACGGAGATCAGGTGTTGTGTGCGGTGATGTGCTTTTGTGTAGTGTGGTGCAGGTTGGGTGATGGTGGGTTTGTGCGTTGCCGCACAAATATTTCCTTCTCACAGAAGATGGCGGCGATGTGAGCTCCCCGCTCGCAGCATTCTGGTGGTGGTGATGCGGTAGTGGTTGTTTAGTGGTGCAGGTTGTTGGTAGGTTGCAAAATGGTGGTGGCGGTTTGTTTCTGTGGTGGTTGTGTGTTTCTTACGACGACAGTGGTGTGTTTTTGTTGTTGGTGGTGTTGTTGGCGGTGGTGTGGTGTTGACAGTGCGATCAAGATGGTGATTGTGGTGCGGTGGATCTAGGTAGGATACATGCGGTAGTGGCGAGTCTTATGACGGGTTGGTGTAATTTGTTGGTGGTGGTATGTGCGGTGGTATTGCTGGTGCGGTGTGGTGATGGTGGTGGTGGCGATGCTTGTGCGGTGTCTTGGCGGAAATCGAGATCTCTGGTCGTGCTGCGGTGGAGGTGGAGGTGTGCAGTACGGTGCGGTGCGGTGCAGTGCAGTGTCGTGTGTTGTGTGCAGTGTCGTGACTATGGCGGTGGTCGTGAGTGGGATGAGATGAGATGAGGTGGGTGTCTGTGACCAATAATTGGTTAATTTTTTACAAATAAATAATGTGACCTAAAAAATGTGACTGACTCACAATTTATTAAGTTGTAATTGAGTTGTGACCAATAAAAGTTTTGATTTTTTCAATCTGTGACCTATAAAAAGTTTAATTTCGTGGCTGAGAAATAACTTGTGACTATAAAATTATTGATTTGTGGGCAGAAATAAGTTGTGATCGAGAATTTGAAATGAATAAATGAGTTATGACCGGTAAATTTTTTGATTTATGACAGATGAATAATGTGTGACCTATAAAATTTTGATTCGTGATCGAGAAATAGTCCGTAACTTCTAAAATTTTTTATTTATGATTGAGAAAAAATTTGTGACCAATAATTTGATAGGTTTTGAGCGAAAATTTATTTTTGACTAATTAATTAGATAAATGTGACCAAATTGCATATAATTGTGACCTTAAGAATTGTCGGAATTGGAGCAATCGTCATAATAGAGCGACAGTGGAACGGTCACCGGAATAATCGTCGGAATTAAGCGGCGACCTGAACAGTCACGGAGTAGAGCCGATCGTCGGAATAGACCGACCGTCGGAACAGTCGTTAAAATAGTCGCCAGAATAGTCACGGAGTAGAGCGAACATTGGAACTGTCACCGAAATATTCCCCGGAACGGTATGTGTGGTGGAGGTGGAAGTGGAGTGGGTTAATTATATTATATTACAATTAAATATTTAAATAATTAAGAAATATCTGATTTTTGCAATTTTGAAACTTAAGACCTTAAAATTGATTTGGTCATAGTTAAAATCTGATCCGTGAATTCTTCCAATATATGTATCTATATAATATATGAAATTGATATGGATGTCATATAGGCCCAAAACGTTACCATAATACTCATGTAACACTACCAATTTAATAGGAGGAATGTATATGTTATTTCATCTTAATGATAGCACGAGAACAACTAAGAGGGTATTGAATTGATTTTTAAATTTTTTTTAAAAGAATTAATCTAAATTCAAGCAATTAAATACTAAATAGATTAATTCAAATAATAAGTACAAATATAAAAGCGATAAGTAAAAGAGAGAGATGATGCAAACAATATAATCGTAGAGATTCGATTCAAAGCAATGATCTACGTCCTCCGTTATCAAACTCTCCAGTACGAACAATGCATTTTCACTATATTAATTGACTTATGTTGCAATCCAACCGTTTACAACTTTTTTGGTGACTTATAAACAAGGAGCATTGACGTTTATATAATATTGAGTTTTACAGGATCTCAATACGACCCACTATTGAGATTTTATGATATCTCAATATGACCTACACTATTGAGTTTTACGGGACCTCAATATGACCCACTGTGACTTACAATAAGGAGCATTGATCATTATACAATGTTGATCTTTATGAGACTTCAACATGACTCACACTTTATCAAAGTGATTTTACAAAGAAATCATTCCCTTGATAAATAATACAAACAAGTTAAGTATTAAGAAATGATAACTCTTCAATGAATAGTAATAAATAATTGTTTAAGTATTAGATGAAAAACTTTGATGAATATGAGAATAAAAAATTAGATTCAATTAATCAAAGGATTTCAATGAGAGAATGAAGAAGAAAAAATGTAATATAGGTTCAAAAATCTTCTCAAGATATATATCCTTTTTAATGAATAATTGTAATAAATTAAGTACTAAGAGAGAAATAAGAAACTTTGATGAATATGATGATTTTACAAGTTTGAATCAATCAATTAAAGTTTTTGAAAAATTCGAGTGTCGCACTAGATATCACTTACCAATTCACGGATTACCAATTTAACAGCTTTTAAATTACCAAATGGTAGTTATCCATTTTTAGTTTTGACCCTATATGTGGAATTAATCAATCAGAAGCAACAAATCACTTTTAATTGTTTATAGATGATTAAGCATACAAGTCCAATTATCCTATATTTCAATATCACAGTAATAAGGAAAGCAATAATAAACATTGATATGATGACGAAGAAACTCCAACCGGATAAAAATTTCAGGATCAAGCCAGTTATTTCCACTATAGACAAGATGGAGAGAGTTACAGTCAAATGCTATATAGCCAACTCCGCTAGACTTCCCAATCTTTTTTCTGCTAACTCCAAGACCTGCTCCAAGATCTGCTCCAAGATCTTTGCAATTATCTCTTCCAAGTAGAATTCCAAGAACCTATTCCAAGGCTTTGTGTTCTTCATGCGCTTGTAATCCAACTTCTCTCAACCCCCAGCAACCTCTGAAGTTCAATTGAGAAAGTACATTCCTATGACTAATAGGAAGTAGGTGGTGTTTCAGATTCAATGTTTAATGTTTTTCCCAAATATGTAGTTGTATGATTTCAAGAAGAAAAGATGGAATCAATGTATTAATAGGTTCTTGGATCTTCAAAGAATATTACGAACGTGTTTAGAGAATAAGCACAATAAACAACAACGCCTCAATTCATGCATAGGCTTGTGTATTTATAGGAGAGGGTAATTAGGTTTAATGAGACGAAAAAATACTTCAAAATAGGGAATTAGGGTTTTTCGGATCGACCCGTCGCTCGAGCGAGGGCTCAATGACAGGAGAGAGACGCATCGTCGCTCGAGCTAGAGTTCGACAATAGACAAGTGACATGCTTAATATTTTTGTCACTCGAGCGCCAACTTGGCGAAAAGCTAGTGAAAATACGACACCGTGTTTCTCCGATTTTAATGCTCGAACGCAAGTCCTCATAACCCAATTTATACAAATTGTACCTTAGGTCCTTGACTTTTACAAAACGTTACAAATTAGTCATTTTGTCTACATATATGCCAACACTAAAAACCTAACAGTTTTCAATATGAAGTAGAAAAGTTTATACGATGTAAGTATAAAGATCTTTTTCAAAAATATATCTCTCTTTTAAGAATGATATAAATAAGTTAAGTACAAAGAAAAATGAAAATGTAGGCTTTTGGAAGACGTTTTCACTTTATTTTTCAAGATAAGTAACATTGTAAAAAGTTTAATTATCAAGTTGAAATTCTTAACATTTGAAAAATAATGTTTTTCTTTTTTGTTTTATGTAAGTATTTTTATGCATAAAACGATTCTTGAGCTATTATCATTCATTGCTAAATATCAAAATATTAATACCTTTATATTTGAATTAAGAAATGTAGTCTTTGATCTTGTTTTGAAGTTTGCCTCTTAGACTTCTCATCTTGATCTTTCTTTGATGTCGTCTCTTATTTTCTTGATCTTGCTTTTTCTTGACGTTTGTCTTCTAAGCTCTCGTCTCGAATGTTTTGACTTGAATGCTTAACTTTCACTTTGATTTTCATTTCAAGTACGATAATAATGTGTTAATTTTGACAATGTTTGATTGATTTTAATATTGAACTATCATCACTCAAAATCATCAAGTGTTAAAAACAATATTAATCTTGTTTGTTATGATCAAAATATTAAGGATGAAATAAACCACATGTCAACACTTAAGACGTGACCATCTATTTTTATTTTTCCTTTTCCAAGCAAATCTATGGCCATGAGTTCCAAATATGTAAGTTCTATTATTTTCTCAGGAATGCACTCAAAAGAACATTAGTTTCGCACGAAGTGTAATATTTAAAAATAATAACAATCAACACATGATAAAATTTACATATAATCAAAGCATTTTCTTTTCTTTAAGGCTAGAAACTGACAATTTGCAATTACTTCTAATGAAAATGATTAAAAATCATTAATTTAACAAAGAAAGCTAAAAAAAAAAAATTGTGTTTGAGAGATGGAAATATATACTTTTCGACTTATGATATTTATTGAGATTTGTACTACTTCGAGACTACAAATTATTCGAGAATTAAAACTTATAAATTTATGCTCCTCATGAGTAATAATACAATATTTTTTAACATATTATAATATCATAATTTGTGCTTTTTCACGAGCAACAAAAATTAATCATTTTGAAATAATGAGAAAAATAATAATTTAATATTGTTCTAAAATATTGATTCTAAATTCATACTCTTCCAAGAGTAATATACAATATTTTCATCGAAGTTTATAAATTTGTTAATCTTCAACAATAATCACAAAATATTCTTGAAGAATATTAATAAATATAGAATTTTGCTTCTTTCAGATCAACTCAATATTCTAAAATTGATTCAAACAATTTTGCAATATTCTTATGGAATATTTAAATATTAGAATTGTGTTTCATTCCAAAACAACAATTGATTATTCTTCTAGTATATTAATTTTAATGTAAAACCATGCTTCTTCTGGAGCAATATATTAATATATTCTGAAATATTGAAATTATAATATCATACACTTCTAGGGCATGTTATATTCTTCAAGACATGTCTACTTCAAGAACAAGTTATATTTTACTATTCTTTTTTCAAGATCAATTTGTCAATATTTTTCTGGAATATTGAAATTTTAATGTCATACTTTAGGAATAATAAGATATTTATTTAAAATATAAAATATGTAAAGATTTACTTTTCAAGAGCAAAAACATGATTTATGTTAATTCTTATAGTATTACACTCTTCGAGAACATGCAATATTTTAGCAAAATATTAATATTTAAAGAGTTATGCTTCTTCAGGAATAACAAAATAATATAAATATAATATTTATTTTCAAGGAATACTACAATATTCTTCTAGAATATTGAATAGATCGTTTCCTTTCAAGAAGAATGTTGTATTGAAATGTTGAACAAAAAATTACATTCAAGCAAATATTTATCTATCATAAATCGGTATAGGCAAATCGATATAACCATATCGAATAACTATACCGCTTTGTTATGCAATTTAAAGTTAAGAGAATATTAATCTTTTCTTTGAGCATATTGAAAGAGCTTCATTGTAAACTTAATCGACTGGAACTTCTTGTCTTTCTTTGATTGAATGAAAAAAATTCTACCTTAATTGACTAGAGATTTGAAAGCGGAAAGAAAAATATATTACTAACTTAGTTGGTTAAAACTTAGTGTTGATAACGTATTATAATTTAGAGAAGTCAATAGACTTATGTGTATTATATTGATAACCAAAATCTCATATTTATAGGGAAGAATTAGGAATACAATAATAATAAAGACTAGAGCTATGGGGGTATAATTATCATTAACTAATAATCATAGTATTTACAACACATTGACACTTATCTAATATTTATTGATGAAGTTTCATTTTTCAATTTTTCATTTTATTTGACGGAAGTATAATTATCATTAACTAATAATCATAGTATTTACAACACATTGACAATATCTATTATTTATTGATGAAGTTTCATTTTTCGATTTTTCATTTTATTTGACGGAAATACTTATCAACTGAAGGCACACGATATATAATCGTTTGGTTTATTTAAAAATATATATAAAAATTTAATTCAAAATCAATAATTCATTTTAATCACATATTTCATGGAATCCACAACTTTTACTAATTTTTCAACTATACATTTCATTCACTTTTATCAAAATCTATTAAAATTTTTGCAAAACCAAATAAGGGATATATCTCAATCGCTCTATATTATTTATTTCTTGTGTAAATTCTTCAACGAGTCCCAACCTTTCTTGAGTGTGACATCCATATACCGAACCATCTGTTTGTACGACCTATGTCACACGATAGACACATGATAAATGAGTTATAGGTATAATTGTCCAAAAATAATCTCCCCATTCCACGGACCAATTAACTGACTTTTTTCAACCTACATTCAAAAACCTATGAGAGGTGTCTCAATGTGAAGGGTACTGATGTAAGTTGAAAAGTCAATCCATTTGTTTTTTGAATAGTGGGATATTGTTTTAGGATAATCTGTCAATACTTTTTTACCATTTATTTCAACATTTTCTATAGAGTTGGGGCATCATGTATGCAATTTTAAAAGATTGGAGACATAGGTGACACAAACGAAAAGATTGGAAACATTAATGTCACACTTAGAAAAGCTGAGGACCCCTGAAATTTTGGTAAAGCATATATAATTACTAATCTTACTAGCTACTTACCCTTTATAATATCTACACGAAAACGGAAAAGTATTTACTGAAATGGAAAGAGAGGAGTTTTTATGAATTTTTTTAATAGAATTATCTATAATACTCTCTCTCTCTCTCTCTCACACATCGTAATTTATCATGAACTTTTTTTTTTCCTTTCAGATATAGAAAGATGTCATGGAATTTGCATTTATGGTCATCGTTGGTTGAGTGCACGATCTCTAAATATGGTAAAGACCTAACATATCCTTAGTTCTATATTTTTAAATCAACAACTTTATGGGTCCATTACCCACATGAGTATCATAGGACGAGTCAACCAATCTTTCACGTGTTGTTACAAAATGTCACTTTATGCTCTCATAAAAAATATCAATATTGATATATTGAGATATATGCACATACTAATCGATCTATTATCACACCTAATGTAAAACAAACTTGGGACCCACAATTGAGGATTTAGACGTCAACATCAGTTGGGGAAAACAGTGTGGGGGAACTTACTCAAAAGCGAAAAGTGTTGGGAGTTAAAGTTATCCAAGCTAGTAAGTCGATGATTTTTTTTTTTTAACTATTCTTGGTATTTTAGCTTATAGCAAATTATAGCAACACTATCTAAAGTAATGAACTATAATGACACTCTTTCTCCTCTTAAAATTATTAAAGTTACCACTAAAGTTACTTTATGGAACCTCTATTTTATGAACATATATTTCCTATTATTTGGGGGTCGATCTTAAATGAATGGGTTGGGTTATTGATTAATAGTGATTGCATAAAATATTTAGTTCGTCCTCACTATTCACCATTGGTTTTCACGTAAGAAGATTAAAGTTTATCACAAGTATTATTAGAATTAAGGTTATAAGTTCAGCCACAAGAGTATTATTCTGAGGGAGGGATTGTTGGGAAGCCACAATGTCGCTTTTATACTAATGATTGTATCGCTCAAATTATCGTGGTTGAATGTCATAAAAGGATTAATATTGTAAAACGAAAGATTCGACCCAACTATACCTAGAAGAAGGTGATAAGGTGTAAATGCGAAATTAAAACTTTAATTAACAAATAACAAGTCACAAGTTAATTATGTCTAGGTGATTAGTCATGAAATTTACATATTTCGACTCTAACAATATCTCGAGGGGGTGAATACGTATTAATGCGGAATTAAAAACAGTTACGAATTAAACAACATTAAGTCACTTTTAATTCTTATCTAGATGGTTAATCATGCAAGTCAAATTATCCTATATTGAATAACCGCAGTTTGCATATCATAAACAATAAATAATAAAGTAATAAAGAACACAAGAACTGTTCACGGAGAAACCCAACTGAGAAAAACTTCGAGCACTTTACCAGTCAATCCACTATAAACGATTATATACTTACAGTCTACCAAACTAGATGATGACACTAATTAGTCTAATTATCTAACTCCTAACTGCAATTCTGACAGCTCTTCTGAATTTTGTGCTCCCCTACACCAATTCCAGCTGCAATAACCAACTCTCTCCTGGAACTCCACTATCCTGCAGCAGCTACTAGCTTGGTAGAATCGTCTATCTCTTGAGAATTACGAAGAACAACCCGTTCTTCACAGACTGGAACTCCAGTCTCCTTTCTCTATTTTCAGCACCTATATGTAGGAAGTTTGGTTTTTGGTATTTGGATATTGAATCTGATGTTTTTTTGACCAAAATACTCACACAAGATGAAAGTTGAATGATGGAATGAATAGATCTCTCATTGATGAAGTTTTCTCAATTAACAGCCTTAAGAAAATCGTTCTATACGTGTTCTGGTACATATAGATAGATCAAGAAATCAATGGGCCGAGAAAAAATCCTTTAAAACGCAAAATAAAAATTTTATGTATAAAGCTGTCGCTCGAACGAAAGGCCAGCGACAGTCTAGTGACAGGGTGTCACTCGAGTGAAGGAGGGACGACGGTGTAGCGATGATATTTCTGCTTTTGTAGCTCGAGCAAACCCTTGGCGATAGTCTAGCAAAAATCCACGTCGTTTTCCTCCTTGTTCCAAACTTGAAACCCTAAACCTAATAACCAACTTTTAAATAAATTGCACATTTCCCCTGAACTTTTACAATCTATCAAATTAAGTCATTTTGTTCACAGAATTTGTCAATTACAAAATCATCTAAAACCTAACAAACTCCCCATTTGACATTATATGACAAAACACTAATCTATGTCAAGACAGTAATAAAAAAAAGTTACACACTCAAAAACAATAACACAACCTAAACTACAAACTATCTTGAACGAACTCTGCAGTACCTGTTTCCTGAAATAGACAACTCAAATATCAATGTAAAATGTGTAGAAAACAGTATCAAAGATAATCAAAGTTCAAACAGTTCACTTGTAAGAGTCATTTAGGCAATTGTAACTTAAATAACATATTTTTCAGTTTTAAGTCACAAGCTAAATTAAGACACTGTATCAATGCAACCCAATATACCAAAAAGAAATATTGACACTGTAAACACATCAAAAACTTAATTTAGTGAAACTGAACTCAAACAAATATGCATATGCTCCTCCTTACTGCAAATTCTCAATGTGTTTAAGCAGTAGGTAAATGTATCTATATCTCACTCCAACGACCCATCAGACATAAAAGTGATATCAATGTGTAAATATATTTATGCCTCACCACAACGACTCATCAGACATAAAATGCAAATAAAAAATGCAACTCAAAAAATATGATATCAATTCAAATCACTTCTGCAATTCAAAATTTTTCTCCCCATTTTTTGTCACAAAATGACAAGGGACAAAACAAAATCACACAACATCTCAATAATGTAGGTATAAGCAATCACAAACATATGCAGTGAACATTAAACTTTCTCACAATTCCAACTTAACGCACCCATGGAATAAATGATATAAGTGACTCATATGTGTTAGTTGTTACTAATCTTCTGGCAGTAAGACTACATACCTTAATTTTGTGAGAAATGATATACTGAACATCACTATTAATAAGTATATTTTTCTACTTATGAAAAGTCAAACCGTATAGCACATTAGAACCCACATATGAAACCTCATTTATAATGAAGAATTTCTTTTCTCCACCTGACTTACAGCACAAATATTTTTCTTTTTATCACAATTTTCAATAGGAATACTCATATATTTTTTTTTGTCTTAAGTGCATGCTTCTTTCTATTAAGCAATTAACATGACCCCTCTAACGAACTTTAGACCGGTTAACCCAAGTCAGTTGACCATATGCATCAGGTTATAAAACAACCCCGCAGGCTTAATTAATCAAGTCAAGTAGGTTTCGAAAAGTAGCAGTAAGATATTGCACCCCCTTTTTTGACAGATATAGATTCATGCATGGATAATATCAAGCATAAGTCTAATAAAAATGGTCAATTCATGTTCAAAATCATCCTACTAACACATGACTGCCATCCCAAATCTCACAGCGATAGAGTCCCACTATCAAGATCATAGTGTGTGCAGTGCATATGGTATATGAAGAGACCTATATTAAATAATCTACAAGTGTCCTAGGCTAGTCATGAAAATTATATTACAGCTCACTAAATAAATTCATTCTTGATTACAACCAACAAAATCAAGTGTAATGGATATTATGATGTAAAACCAATTTTCAAATTATTAAAACTTCTAAATCAAGGCAAGAAAAGAAAATATATTTGTTTGATTTTCTATAAAAATATAAATGTACCAAGCACACAAAACATATAAAATTCAAACAAAACACAAGAACATAAAATAAAATGCATGGAAATAAGTAAATAAATATGATGCATGCATAATACAATGTCACACAATAGTAGAATACCAACATGCATAAAATATACTCAGTCAATGAGGTACACAAATACAAATAGCTATTCTAAGAGATTCAAACCGAAGACCATCCAACGGCTTAGTAAATAAATCAGCTAATTGGTTCTTAGTAGAAATATGTTCAAGATTCACAACTTGAGATTCCACAAGCTTTCGAATAAAATGATGTCTGATGTCAATATGTTTAGTTCAAGAGAGTTGAACATGATTTTTAGAAATATTAATGGCACTGGTGTTATCACAAAAAATAGTCATAGTACCATGTTCAATCCCATAATCACTCAACATTTACTTCATCCAAAGCAGTTGAGTGCAGCAACTTCCTGCCGCAATGTACTCGGCCTCGGCTGTGGACAATGAGATACAATTTTGTTTATTACTCATCCAAGCAACGAGGTTAACACCAACATAAAAAACAACCAAAAGTAATTTCTCTACCATTGGCATTACCAGTCCAATCAGCATCTGAATAACCAATAAGATCAAGATTAGAGTCCCTAAAGTACAGGATCCTATAATCAACAATACCATTGACATATCTAATAATACGTCGCATGGTACTCAGGTGTGATTCCTTAGGATCAGTTTGAAAATGCTCACAGACCTCTACACTAAATGCTATGTCGGTCTACTAGCACTGAGGTAAAGCAGACTACCTATCATACTCTTATACAGTATTTGATCAATACTCTTACCTATATGATCTAAACCTAACTTGATACTAGTGCTCATAGGGGTTCTAGTGTGTTTCTTGATGTCTAACCCAAACCACTTGACAAGATTCTTGGCATATTTCGATTGAGATATGAACAATCCCTCATCAGTCTGCTTGACTTGAAGACCAAGAAAGCGTGTTAATTCATCAATCATGCTTATCTCAAATTCTTGCTTCATACACTCAGCGAACTCATGAGCAAGTGAATCAATGGGAGAACCAAAGACTATGTCATCCACATAGATCTGAGCTATGGTGATGGTATCGTCAATTCGTCTTATAAACAAGGTTCTGTCTGCACAACCTCTCTCAAAATCATGTTCCATGAGGTATGCAGTAAGCCAATCATACTAAGCTCTAGGAGCTTGTTTCACCCCATACAATGCTTTATTCATACTAAACACATAGTGAGGATATTTCAGATCTACAAACCCTTTAGGTTGTTCCACGTCGGCTTATTCCTGAAGAATACCGTTCAAAAAAACACTTTTGACATCCATTTGGTACAGTTTGAAACCCAAGGTACAGGTAACCGCAAAAGGAATTCTAATGGATTCAAGCTTAGCTACCGGGGTAAAAGTTTTATCAAAATCAATACCTACAACCTGAGTGTATCCCTGAGCAACCAACCTAGCCTTATTTCTCATAATGGTACCTTGATCATCTGTCTTATTTTTGAACATCCACTTAGTACCAATAACATTGCAATCATCAGGCCTAGGCACTTAGTCCCAAACTTTGTTTTTAACAAACTGATTTAACTCATCATGCATAGCATTAACCCATCATTCATCTTTAAGGGCTTCCTCAACCTTCTTCGGTTCAATTTGAGACACATAGCTCGCATATTACATGTTGTTCAAAATCCTCTTGCGAAGTCTCATTCCTTCTTTTATATCTCCAATCACATTATCCTTAGGGTGATTCAATTTGACTCTGGATGACGGTTCTTTAGGTGGTTTAGCTTCATTATCAGAAGTAGATCCTTAGTTGAAACAACCAACTTATTTGATGTTTGTAGGAGATCACAAATTGAAGCTTCCTTAGGTTCAGTTACCTTGACTGGATCAACTTCCAACTATTCCAACTCAACACACTCTTCGCGAATCTCTCTCACTACAAGCATCATCAACCACCACATTGAAAGATTCCATCACAACACGTGTGCGGTTATGTACACCCGATAAGCCCGACTATTCTTGAAATATCCTAAGAATATACCTTCATCACTCTTGGAATCAAACCTTCCCAAGTTTTTTTTGTATCTCAGAATGTAGCACTTGCTGCCAAACATACGAAAGTACTTGACAATAGGCCGTTTACTCTTCCAGATCTCATACGGAGTCATGTCAATTTTTTATCTAAGATAAACTCTATTAATAATGTGACATGCAATATTTATGGCTTCACCCCAAAAATGCATAGCTAAAACTTTACCATGAAGCGTAGCTCTCGCCATTTCTTGAAGCACACGATTTTTCCTCTCAACTACCCCATTCTGTTGTGGAGTGATCGGTGAGTATAACTTATGTTGGATTCCTTCCTCCAGACAGAAGTTCTCAAGATTTGAGTTTTCGAACTCCTTACCATGATCACTACGGATTCTGGACACAGAATAACCTTTCTCATTTCTAAGTTTCTTACACAATGAGATGACAAGACTGAACACTTCAGTTTTATCTCTCAGCAATTCAATCCAAGTAAAACGAGAAAATTCATCAACCACAACCAAGATATATCTTTTACTACCAAGACTTTCAATCCTCGATGGTCCTATCAGATCCATATGGAGTAATTCAAGAGGCTTGCTTGTCAAGATCTTAGAAGTTTGTTTGTGGGGTACCCTAAGTTGTTTACCTTATGGACACGGACCACAAATAGTGGTATCAAAATTATGCAGCTTAGGTAGGCCATTGATAATCTCTATCTTAGTAAGTTTAGACAGACTGTTCTGGTTCATGTGACCCAATCGTTGATGCTACAACTCAGTTACGTTGATCTTGGCACTACTACACCTATAATTAGAATTAGGTAAGACTCCGTAACAATTTTTACATGTTTTCACACCTTCAAGAACAATGTTACCAGCCGAGTCATATACAGAACACCTTTTCTGGATAAAGGTAACCTCAAAATCATCATCACAAATTTGAATGATGTTCAACAAATTGAACTTTAAACCTTTCACATACAATGCATCTGAGATGGCAGGTAGTCCAGCAATACTCCCAACTTCTTTTCCAAGTATCGGTACAGTAGCTCCATC
Organism: Fraxinus excelsior; assembly: GCA_019097785.1. Taxonomy (NCBI): domain Eukaryota; kingdom Viridiplantae; phylum Streptophyta; class Magnoliopsida; order Lamiales; family Oleaceae; genus Fraxinus; species Fraxinus excelsior. The sequence goes on along the minus strand of CM032623.1, from coordinate 11,085,329 downwards.
ACCAAACGTAACTACGCCACCATTCCACTTATCAAGTAAAGAAAATCAGAGATTTGTCAACACACATATGTCTTGAATATGTACTGTCAAGATACCACATAGAATTATTTTATGCTTTGAGAGAAAGGTGAGCAACAGAAAATTCAACAATTCTCTCGATCGTTCACTCTCATCCTCCCTTTCTCCTTTCTCAATCGCACGGTCAGATTCATTTTCAGCAATCGAGATGAAGGGCATATAAACTTGTTCATCCTCACCACCAGATGTCTCATCATGAGAACTAAAATCTTACTTCTCATCACTCATGCTCACGGCTAAAGCCTTATGCCTTTCTTTACCTGAACTCCTATTCAGATTATGACATTCATTCATATCGTGACCTAACCCTTTCACTCATGGCATTGGACAGATTGAGTTTTCTTAGTGAGAGTCCTAGAGGTGTTCTTCTCACGTCTACCTCTCGAGCATTTATTAGGGACTTCACTACTCTATGCCTGAGGCTTTCTCCTATTCCTCATTACTTCCTGGAATTTTTTAATGAAATACGCAATTTCGTCGTCTCTAACCGTCTCATTATCAGTGAACTCACTCACATCTTCTCTAACAGTGTTCATGTCGATAGATTTCTGTTTCTTAGGATGTGCTAAGGTTAATTCTTAAGTTTGGAGGGATCCTACGAGTTCTTTTACTTTAACGCTATCTAAGTCCTTACTTTCTTTAATTACAGTAACCTTAGGTCTAAACCTTTCAGGTATGGATCTAAGAACCTTATGATCGATTTTCAACTCGGGGATCCTTTCATCTATATTAAAACTAGAGTTCACAATATCGTTCAACTTAGCATAGAACTCATCGAATCTCTTATCACCATTCATCATAAGTTCTTCAAATCTTGACGTAAACATTTTCAATTTGGAGTTTTTCATAATTTTAGTACCCTCGTTGGTTGTCTCCAAATTGTCCCAAACTTCCTTTGCTGTCCCACATATAGACATTCTCCCAAATTTCTCAAGAGATACATCCATAAACAAAGCATGTAAACCTTTACTATTTCAATTACATTCATCTAAGTTTGTTTTTGGTCTAAAAAAATATCAATGGGTATAACTATACCTGCAATCGTTGTTGTAGGCGGAGTCTACCCATTTTACACACAAACCCATATACCTTTATCCAACACCTTAAGAAAAGCTCTCATTCGAACTTTTTAGTAGGCATAATTACTGCCATCAAAATATGTCGGGACAGACAAAGAACTACTCATCTAAACTAAATCAAATAAGAGTCATGAATCGAAATTAAGCTATGATACCAACTGAAATTTACGTAGGTCAACCCTAACGATACCTAAAGGGGGGTGAATAGGTATTAATGCGGAATTAAAAACAATTACGAATTAAACATCAACAAGTCACTTTAATTCTTATCTAGATGGTTAATCATGCAAGTCAAATTATCCTATATTGAATTATCGTAGTTTGCATATCATAAACAATAAATAATAAAGCAGTAAAAAACATAAGAATTGTTCACTGAGAAACTCAACTGGGAAAAACTCCGGGCACTTTGTCAGTCAATCCACTATAAACGATTATGTAATTACAGTCTACCAGCTAGACGATGACACAAATTATCTGATCTCCTGACTGCAATTCAGACAGCTCTCCTGAATTATGTACTTCCATGCACCATTCTAGTTGCAATAACCAACGCTCTCTTGGAACTCCGCTATCTTGTAGCCATCCCTAACTTGGTGGAATTGCCTATCTCATGTGGATCACGAAGAACAACCCGTTTTTTACAGACTGGAACTCTAGTCGTCTTCTTTGACCTTCAACACCTCTAACAGATATGTGGGAAGCTTGGTTTTTTGTATTTGGATGTTGAATCCGATATTTTTCTAACCAAAACACTCACACAATATGAAGGTAGAATGATGGAATGAATAGATCTCTCAATGATGAAGTTGTCTCAATTAATAACCTTAAGAAAATCGTTTTATACGTGTTCTGGTATATATAGATAGGTCAAAAGAATCAATGGGCCAAGAAAATAAGCTTTTAAAACGCAAAATAAAATTTTTTCGTATAAAGCTATCGCTCGAACGAAGGCTCAGCGACAGTCGAGCGACATGGTGTCACTCGAGCGAAGGAGGGGCAACGGTCTAGCGACAATGTTTCTGCTTTTGTAGCTCGAGCCGACCCTTAACGATAGTACAACGAAAATACGCATCATTTTCCTCCTTGTTCCAAACTCAAAATCCTAGACCTAATGACCAACTTTTAAACAAATTGCAATTACTCCTTAAAGTTTTACAATCTATCAAATTAAGTCATTTTGTTCACAGAATTTGTTAATTTCAAAATCATCTAAAACCTAACAAGTCAAACAATTCAATTAATCATATCTTTAAATATCACAGTAATATCAAAACAACAAGAAAAGCAGTAAACAACACCAGAATTGTTCACGAAGAAACCCAACACAAAAAAAACTCCAGGCACTTTGTCAGTCAAAGATCAACTATAAATTTTGGATAAACTTACAGACTACCAGCAAAGTTGATGACACAAGTTTTCTGATCTTTGTCTGAAGTTTAAAGTAGCCCTCTTGGAATGTGCGCACTAATACTAATACTAACTCTTCTTTGTAAAGCAGTCCTCCTGGAATGAGCACACGAACTCCAATCCTAATTCTTTACGCAGTTTATCTCCTGTAGATCTTCATAAGAAACTCCTCGTTCTTCAAATTATTCATTGGTCTTCAATGTAGCAAAGTGGATGACACAATCTTTCTGACAAACTCAAGTAAAGAATGCAATCTGCTGTTTGATTTGATAGATTTGATGTTTTCAATATGATGAGCGCATATATGATTGAAGGATTGAACTTTTGATCTCGTGTAGGATGAATTCTCTCTAGAAAATAGTATGTTCAATCTCTTATTCATAGAATATGCGGTTCTTCTATTTATAGGTTGGACAATTTAGGTAGAATGGGCCAAGTAAAAAGTCTCGAAAATAGAAATTAGGTCTGACCAAATAATACGTCGCTCGAGAGAGGAGGATGTTTCGCTCGAGCGAAGGGTCTGTCGCTCGAGCGACAATGGGGCGTAGGTCGAGCTAGGATATTCCCGCTTCATCCGCTCGAGCATGACTCGACGAGCAGCTAGCAAAAATCGACATTAATCCTTCTTATTCCAAACATGAAACCCCAACCCTAAGCTAACCTACCAACTATGAAACTTTACAATTTAGCCTCTAAACTTTTATAATCGTTCAAGTTGGTCCTTTTGTTCACAGAATCGTCGATACAATGTATAAACCTCACGACATTTTGTGACAAAATCAAATACAAAACATATAATAACCTATCAAAACTACCCAAGTCCAACTGAATCAATCGAATGTAGCTTCTACTTTGTTTATCTTGTATCCTGAGATCAAAGACTCACATACCCAATGTAAAAGCACGTGATACAGGAAATAAGAAATAAAATACTTAGAAGAATACACAAATAAATAAGCAAGTTAGTTTGAGATACAATATAATGCTAACCAAAACACAATGACCACACTAATATCACAAAACATCAAAACTCAAACAGCCATGCATGAAATGCAACACAAACACAATGCACATGCTCCCCCTCAGTGCATGATATGCAATGCAAATGTAATGCACAAGCCTCCTTTACTGCAAACTCTCAAAGTGTTAAAGTAGTAGATAAATGTATTTATATCTCTCCCCAAAGAATCCTCAAGACATGAAAATGCAACATTCAATCAACAAAGAGAAACACAATGTCTCAAAATGTATATATATCTATGTCTTACCCCCAATGACCCCTCAAAGACATAAGTGTAAAAGTCAATGTGTATGATATATCTTCCCTTTACAATTCAATCTCTCTACCTTTTTGTCACAAATGTCTAAGGGAAGGAGCAAAATCATACGCCATCTCAATAATATAGGTATAAGCAATTACAAGCATATGCAGTGAACAGTAAATTTTCCTACAATTCCAACTTAAAGAACCCATGGAGTAAATGATATAATATAAATGACTCATATGTGTTAAGTGTCACTAATCCTCTGACAGTAGGACTCCAAGCCTTAAATTTGTGAGAAAGGACATGCTAAATATCATTGCTAATAAGTATATTCCCCTACTTATGAAAGTCAAACCTAAATAAACTTTAGGACCTAAAAACGAGCTCAATTATATGAAAATCTTCGTTTCTCCACCTGAATATGAGCGTAAAATATTTCTCATTGCTTTTCATTGCATTTTATGGGCAGACCATGTCCATTAAACGACTAAATTGACTCCTGTAATAAGCTTTAGGTCGGTTAATCCAAGTAGATGACCATAGGCACCAGGTTATGAGAAACCCCTCGGACTTAATTACTCGAGTTAAATAGGTTTCGAATGGAGTATAAGATGAATCAATTAATCAATCATATATTTTTATTTACTATTATTTTTTTTATCATAAATGCAGCAATGCAGGGAGACTATCACGAGTTAAGGTCATCTAAATGTAGGTCAATTCATGTTCGAAGTCACCCTACTAACCCGTGACTGCCACCTCAAATCACACACATACGGTTCAGACCCATTCACAAGTTTATAGTGTGTATAGTGCAAATGGTTATGACGACACATATACTCAGTATTCCACATTAAACTGAACAAGCAATGTAAATAATAGTATAGATCAGATAATTGCTTACTTGGTCTCACATAACATGTTTAAACTAAAAACGATGTGTCATTTGCCCAACTAGAAAATATTTTTGAATTTTTCATTTTTTTGAATTTTTTTGAAAACAATACTTAAAGCAAATAAATGCAAAAAAAATAGAAACAACAACAAAAAACACAAAAATAAATAAGATGCATGCATGAATGAATGAAAACAATGAACTGCACATGCATGCGCCTAAACACACAATCAGTGCGAAATTTGAATGCCCTTGGCATAAGAGCACGACAATTTTCACGACCTTCGAGGTCGCTTTTCTTGACCTAAACTTTCTTAAAAGCAGAAGATGATTAACTTAACCGAGTCATCATCTCAGTTAATCGACTAACTTGATGGCAAGAAAGTCAACCTTGCTAGTAAAATCCAGATTCTTGCTTCTAGTCGCACGATTACGACACCTAGGTCTCATGTGTCCCAATGCATCACATTGGTGGCAAGTGGGAATGAACCAAGGTCCAAACCTGCTCGGTGGAAGTTGTCGAAGAGTAGGATGATTGACTCTAGGCTGTGCAGTAGGTCTCGATCCTATGTCATGCTTACCTTTGGGTTTTGGATAATCAATCTCACAAGCTTTGTTCGTGGCAGGAACAAACGTGGTCTTAGAATGAACGTAAACTAGACCATGCTTGTCGCCTGCATGCTTGTTCATCCCAAGCAGATTATCCAGCTTATGTGAGCCATTCATAAATGATTGGAGTTGAGCATTAGATTTATCAAGATCGGATGTTAATGATTTAACTTTAATTTCCAACTTTTCATTAACGAGCTTCAACTCACTCACTCTTTTGGTCTCGTCCTGAAGGTCACTCAAAAGTTTTTCACATTCAAGCTCGAGCTCGTTCACCTTTTTCAGAACGGTTTTGTTGACCTTCTTGATTTTGAAACTTTCCTCAAACAATTGACGATGGGACTCGTAAATGTCCATCTCATCCTCAAACTCATCATCAGAATGTACATCTCATTCTCCATTTCTCCTTTTCAATCTCACGATCGAATTCGATTGCAGCAATCGAAGTGATGGTCGTGAATTATTGTTCATCCTCACCTCCAGATATCTCATTCTGAGAATTGAAATCTGACTCCTCATCACTCATGGTCACGGCTAGAGCCTTACGCCTTTCTTTATTCGAGCTCTTATTCAGATTATGACATTTATTCATAAAGTGACCAAATCCATTGCACTCATGGCATTAGACAGATTGAGATTTCTTAACGGGAGTCCTAGATGTGTTCTTCTCACGTCTACCTCTCGAGAGTTTATTAGAGACTTCACTATTCAACTCTTGAGGCTTTCTCCTATTCCTCATCACCTTCTAAAAGTTTTTACCAAAATAAGAAATTTTGTCATCCCTAAGTGTCTCAATGTCAGTGGCCTCGCTCTCAACTTCTCTAACAGTGTTCATGGCGATGAATTTCTGTTTCTTAGGCTGTACTAAGGTCAATTCCTAAGTTTGGAGGGATCCTACGAGTTCTTCTACCTTAACGTTGTCTAGTTTCTTACTTTCTTCAATTGCAGTTACCTTAGGTCTAAACCTTTTATGTAGGGGTCTAAGAACCTTACAAACAATTTTCAACTCGGGGATTCTTTCGCCTAAATTAAAACTAGAGTTCACAATATCGTTCAACTTAGCATAGAACTCATCAAATCTCTCATCGCCATTCATCCTAAGTTCTTCAAATCTAGACGTCAACATTTGTAATTCGGAGTTTTTCACAATTTTAGTACCCTCATTGGTTGTCTCCAAAATGTTCCAAACTTCCTTCGATGTCTCACACATAGACACTCTCCTAAATTCCTTAGGAGACACAACCATAAACAAAGAATGCAAACATTTACTATTCCAATTACATTCATCCAAGTTTATTTTGGTCCACAAAAAAAATATCAGTAGGTATAACTACTCCTGCAACTGTTGTTGTAGGAGGAGTCCACCCATTTTGCACACAAATCTATATACGTTCATCCAGCATCTTAAGAAAATCTCTTATTCGAACTTTCTAGTAGGCATAATTATTACCATCAAAATATGACGGGACATACAAAGAACTACTTATCTACACTAAATCAAATAAGGGTCATGAATAGAAATTAAGCTTTGATACCAATTAAAAAGCAAGATTCAACCCAACTATACCTAGAGGGGGATGATTAGGTGTAATGCGGAATTAAAACTTTAATTAACAAGCAACGAGTCATAAGTTAATTATGTCCAGGTGATTAGTCGAACAATTCAATTAATCCTATCTTTGAATACCGTAGTAATATCAAAACAGTAAGAAAAGCAGTAAACAACACCTGAATTGTTCACGGAGAAACCCAACGCTGGAAAAACTGTGGGCACTTTGCCTGTCAAAAATCCAATATAAACTTTTGATAAACTTACAGACTACTAGCAAAGTTGACAACACAAACTTTCTGATCTCCTGTCTGAAGTTTGAAGCAGCCCTCATGGAATGTGCACATTAACACCAATCCTGGTCCTTCTTTGTAAAGCAGTTCTCCTAGAATGAGCACACGAACTCCAATCCTGACTCTTTACACAGTTTATCTCCTGTAGATCTTCCTAAGAACTCCTTGTTCTTCAAATTCTTCATCGTTCTTCAATGCAGCAAAGTTGATGACACAATCTTTCTGACAGACCCAATCGAAGAATGCAATCCAGTGTTTGATTTGATGGATTTGATGTTTTCAATATGATGAACGCATATATGATTGAAGGATTGAACTTTTGATCTTGTGTATGACGAATTCTTTCTAGAAAATACTATGTTTAATCTTTTGTTCGTAGAATATGCGGCGCTTCTATTTATAGGTTGCACAGTTTAAGTAAAATGGGCCAAGTAAAAAATCTCAAAAATCGAAATTAGATCTGGCCGAATAATACGTCACTTCAGCGATGAGGATGTTTCGCTCGAGCGACAGTAGGACGAAGGTCAATCTAGGATGTTCTTGCTTCATCCGCTTGAGCATAACTCCAGTGAGCAGCTAGTGAAAAATCGGCGTGAATCCTTCTTGTTCCAAACTTGAAACCTCAAACCCTAAGCTAACCTACCAACTATGAAACTTTACAATTTATTCCCTAAACTTTTATAATCGTTCAAGTTGGTCATTTTGTTCACAGAATCGTCAATACAATGTATAAACCTAACAAATATGTTATCATATGGCACCAAGAGATTTTCAAGTAAAATGGTCATAGCGCAATCCAACAACACTTATAGTACTTGTGTTTTTACTAAATTTCAAACAACTAGTCTTGGGATCCATGTCATCATAGCCAACATTTGAATTTCCTTTGAGTTCCCACGCCATAATTATGTTCTGTTCTATTTAATAATATTATAATCAAGCTTTGTTGTCACTGTGACTTGGTTTATTGTTTGTTAGACTAGAATCGTGGTAGATCTTTACATTTGTACATCACAACCAGATACCATATCGGCCCTTTGTTTGAATAGGTTGATAATATATGTAAAGTCGCCTTTAATGTTGATCCAGGTTGTTTGATAGGAGATGCGACTTCTGGTAGGGAATTCATGTAGGCATTTGAGGATGCTGCAACATTTACTTCAGGTAGATTCATGTATGCTTTTCCAAGATTATATAAAATCAAGAAATTTCTCAATCTGGGATCAGAGAAAAATTACAAAACTCAATTGCTACTATACATGAATTTGCTAATAAGATAGTAAGATCGAGGATGGAAGAGAGAGCTGAGAAAAAAGATAAAGATCTATTGTCAAGATTCATAGGAAACAGTGAAAATTCAGCTAAATTTCTTAAAGATATTATTATTAGTTTCATTTTAGCAGGGAATGACACTACAACATCAAGCGCTATCTCTTGTGTCTTTCGATTGTTATCATCTAGTTCAGATATAGAGGAAAAAATAATGATGGAATTAGAAATTATTCGCCGGAAAAATCGTAAAATAATTGGGGATACATATAATTTTGATGAACTAAGCAAAATGAATTATCTTCGGGAAGCAATTTCTGAGGCTATGAGGTTGTATCTGTTAAGATTTATGGTTCCATCTTAAAATGTCAATATTTTTAAGAGGAGTAGCTCAAACTTTTTAAATTGATTTATGTTTTTATCTTTATTCGATGTGGGATTCTATCCCTTAACATCCCCCGCAAGATGGTGACTCGTTTGAGCAGACTAATCTTAAAATCCGTGTGTTCAATTTTTTGAGTCTTAATCGAATTGAAATGCTCGTTGGAGCTTAATGGACTTTGATACCATCTTAAGATTTGAAATTCCATCTTAAAATGTCAACCTTTTAAGAGGAGTATCACAAATCCTTATAAATTAATTTATGTTTTCATCTTTATTCAATGTGGAATTATATCTCTTAACTGTATCCACCAGTGCCAGTTGACCCAAGGCTTGTAAAGAAGATGATATTTTGCCTGATAAAGGAACTTTTATTGGGAAAGATTGGTTCGTTTCATACCACACATATGCCATTGGTTCGTTTCATCCTTGTGTTCAATTTTTTGAGTCTTAATCGGATTGAAATACTCGTTGGAGCTTAATGGGCTTTGATACCATGTTAAGATTTGAAATTCCATCTTAAAATGTCAACCTTTTAAGAGGAGTATCACAAATCCTTATAAATTAATTTATGTTTTCATCTTTATTCAATGTGGAATTATATCCCTTAACAGTATCTACCAGTGCCAGTTGACACCAAGGCTTGTAAAAAAGATGATATTTTGCCTGATAAAGGAACTTTTATTGGGAAAGATTGGTTCGTTTCATACCACACATGCCATGGGAAGAATGGAAAATATATGGGGAGAAGATTGTTGTGAGTCTAGACCAGAAAGATGGCTTGAAAATGGGATTTGCAAACAAGAAAAGTTTCCCATTTTTCACGCTGGGCTGAGATAGTGTCTTAGGAAAGATATGGTCTGTATTCAAATGGCATCCATTGCTGCTTCAATTTTGGAAAGGTTTGGAATGGATGTGTTGTTGGAGAAGGGTAAGAGCCCCGAGCATTTGTTGTCTTTGACACAATAGATGAAGGGTGGGTTACTAGTAAAAGTGAAGGATAGAAATGTGTAAACAGTATACATGTTCGGCACACAATACTCTATTGGGACATGACTCGATTGTATAAATTTCTCATTCTTTACAAACAAGTCTTTGTATGTATTATGAGTTGCTTTCAAATAATAATAGTTGGTGAATCATCGTCAATCAGACTTTTAATTTATGTTCTTTGTTTGTTTACAGGCTAGCCCTTTCTCTCTGTACAAACATGAATTGAATTCTTTGATAGTCTTTAAAAATCAAGAAAATTCAAGAAGATATTTCTAGCTTTCAAACTTGGGATATTTCCCTTGCTTTCGATACATTTGCGTGCCAAGGGGTTCCGTTTTTGCTTTATCTAGGGCAATTCCCTAAGGATTGATGAGGCCACCTCTGACTTGAGATGACCTAGTGAAGCTAGGGTGTGCATTGAGGTGAATTTGGAGCTTAAATTGCCTGACATGGTTTGGATTGAGCGTGGTGGTAACCGCGGCTTCTGGCAAATAGTCATTTATAAGAACATGCCAATTTTTTTTTTCAATTGTAGACATATGGGCCACTCCTATGATAAGTGCACTTCGGGGACACCTCATCCTCCTCCAGTTGTTGTGCCTCTCCCTGTTCAGCCCTTTACTACTGCTAGTAAAGGCAAGGTAACGTTTGTAGAGCCGAAGAAGTAATGGGTGCCAGTTTCGGCAGTGCCCTACTATGTTCTCCACTACTCCTGTCGGCGTACAAATAGACTCAGCGACTACATCGAGAATTCCTACCTCAACCCCCACGACAATAGCTCCAGAGGTACCACCAATTATTCTTTCAGTTACTAAGTCTATACTAGAGGCTTCTATCGAGGTAGCCCCTCCCCCTACTATCACTGCTACAGCTGTAAATCCTCTCCTAACTCCTGAGGCGCCAACTTTGACAGCACATATCAGTTCTCCTTTTTTAGGTACACATACAGAGGGTACTCAATCATCATAGAGACCAGGATCCGCTTTACAGAATAGTACATGGACAATTGATCTAGATGTACCACATTTATTCATTCAGTTGCTGAGCCTACTCTAGATGCTTTTATTGAGGTACCCACTTCTCCTATTATCACTACCATATCTCATATTCCCATCCCTACTACTGAGGCAGCCCCTAAGCCGACACAGATCAGTCCTCCATCGTTGAAGACACACACAGATGGTACTGAGTCAGCACAGGGATTAGGTACAAGGATAGTTCATCATACTATTATTGCACATGGACTGTTGGCTAAGACCAGCTCAGAGCGGCACAATATCAAGCATATGTTGATTGATCACTTTAGGAAGGACCACGGCATGAAGATTGGATCAACCATGAGACTTGCAATTGACGACTTGGTTATGAAGATCTTTGGTGAGAGAACTTCAACGAATAAGACTCCTACTCATACACCTTCACCTAGTCCTTCCATCGCGACTCCTATCCAGGATATGGTGAAAGAACATATATAGAGAGACATGGATGGCATGGGACTTGGAGAATGCGTGCAAAACCTAGATGACGATGTACCTACAGTCACCATGTCACTCTCACATACTTTATATGCTGTGGCACAGAGCACCATGAGATCAGATGCACCTGCTTTTCGCTCGACATTTAGTACATCATTACTCGGTCAGCCTTATAAACGTACGTGAGCCCCCTCTCGCAGGCGAGACCCCTTCCCAGTGAGCGAGCCCGACTACGCAGACCACTACGACTAGAAAATATTTCAGAATAGATGTATGACCCGGTCGATGTCCATATACTACGACCCGAAGATTTACCCTCGGGAGTCCCGTGATTAGTTTTCACTAATTTTTGTTCACTTTTCATTTACTGTTACTTGCATTTCATTTTTTAAGACATTTTTAGCACTTTTCACTTGCTGGAGGTCAGGTATATGCCCACTCTTTTCATGTATTTCTTTTTGTTATGAAATAAAATAGTCACACCAGTGGTCTTTGCATTAAAAAAATGTTTGTTAAGTAGTGCTGAACAAAACAGTTTTTTGGGGAAAAATTGCAGTAGCGGTACCAAACTTTTTATTAAATAGCAAACTTTGCCCAAACCTTTTATTTGTGCCACTTACGGTATCAAACCTTTCAAAATGTTGCAGCTGAAGTCCAAATGAATGAAAACTGTTATTTTAACCAAAATCAAAAGTCTGACCAAATGTTGACCAATTTTTAAAGGGCAAAAATGTAACTATACATTTTTCATATAAAAAAAAATAAAATAAAAAATGAGAATAATGTTCATCTTCTTCCCCCCACCCCACCCCACCTTTTCCTTCTCTTCCACCTCAACTCGTATTTTTCTTCAATTCAATAGGAATCTCCAATCGATCGAATCGTCGCAGACCCAGAAATTTAAACGCAAAAAACTAAAAGATTTGGTCTCTAGGGACCCGATTCCGGCCCGAGCTGAATATAAGTCATTTTGCGAGCAAATGGATGGGATGAGTTTGAGGAAGGTAATAATTGAGTGGCACAAAGAACAGGTTGCGATCTGTGTTGAGTTGTTGGACGTGTGGAAGAGTGTGACGGTTGGATGCCCTGGAGGGGTTTTGTAATGGAGGATCGATTTCCTCATCGGACCTGGGTGGTTTGAGGAGGGTGTGTGTGGTATTGTTGGAGGAATTGATCAGTTTCCTTGTCGGACCCGACAAAGTTCCTGCTAGTTTTTGGGGTTTTCCTCACAGTGGGGTGGGGGTGGGGTAGGAGAAGATGAACAATATTCTCATTTTTTATTTAATTCTTCTATTTTAATTTTTTTCAAATGAAAAATGTGTAGTTAGTAGTTACATTTTTGCCCTTTAAAAATTGGTCAACATTTGGCCAAACTTTTGATTTTTGGTTTATCATGGATGGCATAAATGAAAGGTTTGGGTAAAGTCTGCTACTTAATGAAAGGTTTGGTACCACTGCTGCAATTTTCCCAATTTTTTTCATCAACTTTTAAAGTTGACGAGTCATGTCTAGTTTACCTAACCAAACATCTAATTCTCATTAGCTCTACTTCCTTATCTTAGATTATTTAACAATGGCTTTGTATTATCAGAAGACTCGATTCTTCTTCCCTACTTTCAATTTCGGTCAGCACCTCTATTGACTTATACTTGTTAAACCATGCACAAGTGACATAATGTATCAAATTTATTACTTGTACTATTGTCACATGCCTATAATAATTCACCAACCTTTCCCGATTAAGATTGTAGTCAGGTCCCGAAAATTTTATGGAGTACGATAGTAGCATATATGACAACTTAAGAAGCTTTTGGATCTATTAGTTTATTTTAGAAAGTTCAAGGACCTAATTGTAAATTAACAAAACTATCCCGTTAGTTGAGAAAATGTTATCGAGATGCAAATATTAATATTTAGAAATTATTACTTGTAAAAAGTCGAGTAAGGTGCATTATAGCACTTATAGTAAGTTTAAGGACTAAAGTGTGTAAATTATGGAAAAGTTTAACATTCATGGTTTTAAGTCTTTAGAATGTTGTAGTGAAGTCTCGTAATGAGAATATTGGGCGTTAGGAGTCTAAACCCAAGTTCGAGCCCTAAATACAGTACATGCAAAGTTTAGTGACTAGATTGCAAATAGTGAGAAACATATTTTTAGATGAGAAGATGATTTGTTGAGATTAGTAGTGATAAAAAGGATCACTAGATATTAAGGATCAGAATTGAGCCCCTTTTGTTAATTTGAGATGTTAAGTAAGTTTTGGAGTCAACTATTTATTTGGAATAATTATTTAATTATAGGAATTTGCAAGTCAATATTGGACTTATTTTGCATCTCGTGTTTAATTATGTGGATTTGGCTAAAGAAAAAGGTCGATTCGGATACATGAAGTCCACGATAAAAGCAATGTATGATTATCCATTATATAAGAGAAAATTAACTTAAACCATACCTTTTGACTTCTCATTTCAATAATAAGATGATAAAAATATTGTTTCGAAAATCAGATGTAATACACCTCACTGTGTTCCACACCAAAACCCACCCTAACCTTGATTCATTTTCCACCCAAACAAAAGTTCACTTATCTGGTTACTGCTTCATTCTTCTCCAACTGCTTTATTCCACAGGTGGGCGGCAACTCTTCGCGGCAACAGCGCGCTCACGCACATCGACGATGTTTTGTGGGTTCATTCGGGTGGGTTTCAAGAAATATAGAGCGAGTCGTAGGAGGGAGTGGAACTTTGTCATGATGATTCGTTTTGTGCTTTTGATTCGACTAGAAAAAAATATTCCCTTCTGTAAAATTATAATATGGCATTGTTTCAAAAAGCTTTTGGTAATTAACTTAGGAAAAATCCATTTGTACAGTCATTAGTGAGTTGTAATTTTTACAACCCAACCTACTAATGACTGTAAATGTAGCATGTTTCATTAACTTATGCCCCAATCCTAACTCCGCCACTGATAGTAATTAATACGATAAAGATAAACTATATTATTGCAATATTGCCGTGCAGCTTTTTACTAACTGATTATCTTTGGTCATTCTTGATAAATGTATTTTATACACTTATTTAGGATCCTAAAATATCGATATGTGGTAGTTCTTTTGATAAAATGTATTCTAAATTGTTGTAATTTATGTTATATATGTAAAATTCAATGGTTGAACGAAGAATCAAAAGAAAGAAACGAAAAGTGGTGAAAATTGGCAAAAATCAACGTTTGAGGACCAAATTGCAAATATTCAATAGTTGATTCGGACCAAAAGATGATATTTGAAAGATTTTTAGGAGACAATTGGATGGAATCAGAACTCAAAAAGGAATAGAATATGATCAAAATCAATTTCCAATCGCATAAGTTATATTTCAAATTTTTTAGTCAAAGATTGAAACTGATTTTTGGCATAGTAAAAGTCTGAATTGGGAAAATTATATTTCTAGAAAAGTTGTATTCATTTGAATTAGCTTCCATACGCACTTTGAATTGTATCAATCGAATATCGAAAGAGAAAGTTATCACCAATATATTAACTGCTGTGTAGAGACAAAAAATCTGTGCGCGAAGACAACTTTCATTATTCGATTGGAACTCTTTTGGAAGTTAATTTAGGCGTGATTTTCAATCAATTTTTGACTCTTACAAATACATAACAGTAGAATATATATAAAAGCTCTCATGTACATATTATACTCTAATATTCATCAATTATTATCATCAAATGAGGAGAATTCATAATTTTTGTGAGATAATTAAAGAGGACTTGCAAGAATTCAATCAAGTGAAAATTCAAACCTAATTTTTGGGCAAAGAAGAGAAGGAGTAAGTGGAGATTCATCAAGAAACTATTGAAGAGATTTAAGATTTTAAGATTCATCTTCATCTTTTCAATTTATCAAAAATTCGGGTTATATCTTTTCACTTAAATTTGATTTCTTGTAATTTCAATATGCTAAACTAATTTTATATATTGTTAGGATGTGATGAACCCTTGTTATGATATTTTTTAGTTTTTAATTAATTAATTTGACTTTGATTTGATTTTGTTTGTGGATGTTTATTATCGTTTTTATTGTTCTTTTAAACTGCTTGATCACCAATTGAATTGTTAGTGAATTTTATTGTTATCGAAAAAGACATAGGGTTTAAGCACAATATAATAAATATTGTAAGGTTCGATAGAAGATAAAGATATACATCTATGCTTTATATGGTTTCAATATGTGTTTTAGTGCTTGTTAATACATTTACCATATTTGCATCTTTCATCGAGAGATAGAAGGGTCATATGAGAGGAATATATTTGATCGCTATCGAGAGAGGTTTTCAATTAAATTAGGAACATTGACCAACATGAATGATTTCAAATTGTCACTTTAATTGTTACACTAAAAATAGATTAATAAGGGAGATTTGATATCTTAGTAATGCATCTTACATATTTGAAAAACATATTTACATATTTTCATTAGTTTAATTTAGTGATTAGATAAAAAATCATAAAAGTTGTTTGCTATTCGATTAAAGTTGTAATTAATTTTAACTAGATCAAATATATAGTTCTCGTGGGTTCGACACTCTATTCATCAATTTATTACTTGTTCACGTTCCCGTTCACTTGCGGGAAATCAAACGATCAAGTTTTTTACGCCGTTGCCGGGGACTATTGTATTTAATTAGTTTTAGTTTTAATTTGAATCTTTGTTGCTTATTTATTTTTAATTTGATTAATAATTTAATTAATTTTAGCTTTAACAATTTTTTTTTTGGTTATTTACTTTTTTTGTTCTCTTTTTTATATCCATTAACTAACCCCCTACAGTTTTAATCTATCTTATGTTGATATTCTCTCTTTGTACTTTTCAGGTATTTATGCATGATTCTGACATTGGTAAAGTAACAAAATTGTTGCAATGACAAATTTCTACATGGATTATCAAGATATGCTTGGAGGATATTCAAATTGTGAAAATTATTACGCGGTGCATTGTACTGTGAAATGCTTGTTCTCTTACACTAGTTTACAAACGTCGAAACTTCTGCGATTTCAAAAAATTTGATGGGTAGAAAACAAGCCATTGAAAAATCTAATGAAGATTACATGCTCATGGGAGATTTTGTACCTGATGATTGGGATGATGACATCAAACTTGTGGGAGATGGTCCTCCCCTATTGAACGAGAAGGTATTTGCAAAGTATTTTAAAGAACTTGCCAGTTGGATGAAAACGATATGTTTACGAGAGATTGCATGTACTAGAAAGGATTTCAACAATGGAGGTACAATCCATTTGAAAGAGTCAACGAGACCGACTTCTCATTGTTTGTGGATCTAGATTATGGACCGATCATTCAACTCGAAGATATATCGACTATGGAAGAATGGATTAAAGAGAACGACGAGTTGATCACAACGGAATCAAATGAGGATGTAGTAATCAATGAGAATGAAATCAACTCACATTTTTTCGACTTTATTGATTGTCCAAAAATTGATTTTGTGATTAAGCCCGAGGAGTGGAAGTCTACATAGTTGAAATTGAACCGAATGAAATAGAAAAGTCATATTACATCGAAAAGGGTAAGGGAGACCTAATGAAAAATAGATCAAAGCCAAACAAAGGAAAATGAACAAGGCATCCAAAGCATTCTTTAGGTGCTCATGATTCAATTGCTAAAGTCGAGCTAAAGACTATAAAAAAAAGCACTTGTTGGGAAGCAACCCAATTTTCTAACTTTATTTATTTATTTTGCTTTCTGTACCGCATTGCATATAGATTTATTTTGATTATTAGTTTGAATCAGATTTACGCACGTTTCAATTTATAAGGCATCACCATCCTATCATATTTCCATTAGAGCCCTTGAAATTATTGTTGGTCATTTCGATTGTTTGGGCTAGGTAACACATGTTCTAGGTTATTTGATCTTTATTGTTTGATTTGACTGCTATGTACATGAACATGATGTCGCGAAATACTCAAACTAACATAGACCAAGAGAAAAGCATGATGACGAAGATTGTTTAGCCATCACATATAATGTCTCGCACCTTCAACATAAAAAATTGGGGAGTACATTCTTCATTTTCTTCCCCGTCCCCTTATATTCTTATTTATGCTTTATAACATTGAGGACAATGTCGGTTTTAAATTTGGGGGTGAAAAAAAATTTAAGTTTCTACTTATCTATGTTTTTTTGTAGTGTTTTTATATTTGTTTTTCGTTATTGCTTTAGTATATAATAGAAAAATGCAAAAAAAAAAATTGAAAATTTTCAATACAATATATATATATATATATTCTTATTTTATGTTGTGTGCTTGTGTGAATTAGATAGTCTGATCGGTAATGATGGTTAAATTTGAGATTTTGTATTTATTTATGAGCTTTGGATAGGATGCATGCCAAACTGATTGAGACTTAACCTTACAAAATTAGATATTATACGTGCACAAGAATTAAGTTAGACAGCGTGATATTATGAGTTGATTCATATGTTGGATAGATTGATAGATTAAACATATGTTTTACCCAAATCGTACTAAATTATTTATCCTTAGACCAAATGTAACACAGTTCAGGGGTGATTTTGCTGTTGTAGGAAGATACAGATGTTGACAGGGATTCCATGTGTGAAAATTTTTGTGTGGATTGTCTTAGATTAACGAGATAAAAATTGACGAAAATCTTAAGTTGGAGGTTGGTTTGCTTGAATAGGTATTTGATAAGGGGCATTGTACTGATCAAGACATAAATTTTTAAATATGAATATTCTTTTTAAAACCTTTTTTACTTGAGTTATTAAGCCTATAAGAGTGTCTAAAACCTTGTGCCCTAAGTCATCTGACATGAGAGTAATCGACCTAAAACCCGTTACATATGTCATTTAGAAAGTTTAAGGGAGATAATATAAAAAAATACATTTGAAAATCAGAAAAAAAAATAGTGCACGAAAAAGAAAAAAAAGAGCACTAAATGCCTTGGTTAAGTTTCAAACACTTGCTTGAGGGAATTTGACTTTTGATGAATGATAATTAGCCTAAATTGAGTCTTGAAGGTCGAAGTAATCAAAGAATCGAAAAATCCTTATTTATTGATGTGTTGACCTGCAATTAGTAGAGTCCACCTGAATTAGAGAGGGTGAAGATAGTAATGAAAAATTCAACATTAGATTACACACTGAGAAAATAGTGAAAAAAGAACTAGTTTGGGGGTGTGTGAATGATACGAGATGTGAGAGGATATATTTAACCACAAAGGGTCGGGAATTGAATCGACTTGTAAAGTAATGATTCTCTACTTAATTTTTCACACACACACACACACACGTCGATTTTGCATTGGTAGAGTGGATATTTGTTTGACATTGTGACTCTGAAATGATTTGTAAATTTAGTACTATAATTTCAAATACTAAGATAAAAAGTTAGATTATCTAACCAAATATTTTTGCATGCTTGTGTGTTTGTTGTTATTTAGATTATAATTTTGTTTGAGGACAAAAAAATATTTCAGTTTGGGGGTATTTCTCATCCCTAATTTGATATATTTATAATTATTTGAATTTTAGTGTGAAGGAGAACACTTGATAACTCGTCCTTCGAGATAAAATATTAAACAAAAAATTATTCATTCCATTTTTAACCACTTAAACTTAAGATTATTGAAGATACGTGTGCATGCTAAGCCTTTACAAAAATTATTTTCGATCGCGTCTTTAATAAATTATCAACTTATGTAGCTACATTGCATGTTAAAGAGAATTTTATATAAGTAGATCTAATTATCTTTAATAATTTAAACTTTTTAACGGGCTCCTTTGCACAATAATTTCCACAAGATAAGTGGGTATTTAATTCCCACCTCCAAATGATAATCACAAGAGGAACAAGATAACCACCCTTAAGCAGGAATACCAATCATGCAATAATGAATCCGAGAGAGAGAGAGAGAGAGAGAGAGAGAGAGAGAGAGAGAGAGTAATACAAGTAATCTTAATGGTTAAAATTTCGATATTTTAATATGCTAAACTCAATAAAACAAAATATTATAACAAAGTATATATCATGTCTTTCTTCATCAATTATATTCAGTAATTTTCTACCAAATATGTCAATAATGCATGTAAATAGATTCTCCTTTTGCATTTACTGATTAAAAAACTAATATTTAACTCGAATATACCTAATTAAGTGCTTATTTTAAATAAGTTACATATATAAACTCCAAAGAATCAAACATTTTCCAGTTGTAAGTAGTACGGTTGTATTTATAATTAAGGGGCAAGTCCGAAGAAAATGTTACTTCTAACATATTTGCTTACATACATGTTACTAATTAGTTAAATGTATTATATATCAAAAAGGGTAAAGTCATTTTGATAGAAAAATATTGATAGATACTTTGACATAATAGATGTGACAAGATATGATTGAGTGAAAAAAGTTAAACATGTTATAAACTGTCCAATAATATCTAATGATAAGATGTTTTGTGACATTATGTCAACCATTATGCTATTGTAGCACGATTCATCAAAAAATAGGACAAGAATCAAAGGGCTGACAAAAGAATTTACCTAAATTGATATTTAAAAACTAATTTTTAAAAGAGATTTTTTTTTTCCAAAAGAGATTTAGACCCCGTTCGATAGGGATTAAAATCCAATTAAAATTGAAAATATAACCGTTATTGGATTCCACTCGTCTAATAAAAGTTAACAATAACGCCTAGTTTTTCAATTTTAATCTGATTTTAATCCCTAGTGAATTAACTTTGTTTAAAAACTTTCTGACTAAAAGAAACAATTTTATACAATTAACCAAATGGGTTCAAAAGTTCTTTTTTCAACTTCTTAAAAGTCACGCATAATGGACATTTAGCCCATGTTAGATCCCCAATTCTTTAAAAACTCATTTTCAACAACACATTCTTCCAATAAAATCCATATATTTTCTCTACTTTCATTCACATATCTTCAAAAAAATTAATTACAAAGTCTATTCTCCTAAAAAATAGGACTCAAACAAACCCTTAATATCATGTGTTCCAAGAGGGATGACAACGGACAAAGCTGCGTAAAAAATAAATAACCAGAATTAACGTGGCTAAGAGTATTTTTGATGCACATTTTTTGGGAAGTTTTTTTTTTTTTTTTGGTGAATATGTTGTTGAAAAATGAGGAAAAGTTATTGATGTAATGAAAAATATTATTTTATTGAATAATGAGTAGTTGAAAAAGAGTAGAATAATGAAAATGAAAATGAGAATGCGGCTCAAACATGAGTAGTTGAAAAATGAGGAAAAGTTATTGATATAATGAAAAATATTATTTTATTGAATAATGAGTAGTTGAAAAAGAGTAGAAGAATGAAAATGAAAATGAGAATGCGGCTCAAACATAGACTAAAGTATGAAAAAATACTAAGAAATGTTAAATGATCTTCCCTTGGCACAGACGTTGAAATAATATACTGCAATCTCTGTTTGGCAAACATTTTGAGTAAAAGGTTACTTCTATTGTCCAATCAAAATCAAACTTTAATTTCAACATGTCAATACAATTACTCATTATTGTCAACACATAGTTGGCCCTCACCACTATTACTAATAATCAAATCCGAACATATCGCATCAATGAAGTTCAGAAATAAATGTAGGTATAGAGTCGAAATCTTGTTCACTATCATGTCCAATAACGTCCATGAATACAATCCATAAACGCTCCAAAACATATGAACATGTCATGCAGCACTTACAGTAACTCAACTAAAACTGCAAATATAGCTTATGAAAATCTCATCATAGTTACCATGTCTGTAAAAGTGATATCATCATGTTCACCACACTCAATCTCCATGGAAGAGGAAATTTAAAAGGTCAAATTTCCAATAGCCTAAAGAACAATTTAACCAACATAATATACAAACTACAAAATAAAAAGAAACTGTCAATGTGCCGACATATCCGTCTACTACGTAACACTGGCTTATAGGATATTCTATCATGGTCACAAACTGAACCAAGTAATTCTAAAATACAACAAATCAATTGAAATCTGATCCAAAACTCTTACCACTATCAAGATGTTTCCTCCATAGATTAAGTGTACAATCTTTTAAGATCAAAATTGTCGAAAATTCCAGGCAAAATCAGTTTGATCACAATGTACCAATATGAAGTGAGGGGCTTTCTTTTCTTTTCTTTTCATTTTTTCCTCCCAGGTAACTCCACAAAGTGTTACTCAATCATTTTCTATGTCAGGGAAAATGCTTCATTGGCCAGTTTTGAGCAGAGAACATTTTCCAAGCAAGGCAACAATGTCCAGCATGCATTGATTCAAATTACCTGCAAAATAATTATACTCAAAACATAAATCCAGAACAATACCAAATGATCTGAGCAGTCCTGATTTTTACTGAAGTTCAGATTTTATTCTGTCTCAACTGAAGCAGATTTCACAATCGGAAAAAGAAATTGCAAGATGGCATTATGGTTGCATAAAAAAATAATTCTAGAAACGGGCAAAGACATAACAGGTGCATCTCCTGCTTAACCATCGATGGGGAGTTTGGCACCATCCCCAACCTGTACTTAATAATCAAGTGAAGTACAAAGGAGGGGCCTTACCTTCAAAAGCACAAGAGGAGCTAATGAAACATAAACTAAGAAGTACTATTCCCCTAACAATTTTAAAGCATATAGGCATAAAGTTTATATTTGCAAAGATTAAATTGGGAGAACTACCACCCATTACAAGATATAAGTTTCTTAGGAGAGCACCAAGTCGAACAACTAAGCGCTTGTTTGGGTTTCATTATACGTTCCTTAAATTATAATGTGATAGAATGAATGGTGGATAAGTGGATAATAGTTGTAAGTCCCACAAAATTGTGTGGTTAAATTAAATGTTGACATTTTGCCTTTAATTATAAGGAACTTGTAATGAAACCCAAACAAGCAAAAACCACAATCGTAGATAATATAACAATCGAAGTGTAAGATAGACACAAGCAGAAAGTTAAATCACACCCTAGTGATATCACACCTAATTATATTTATAGGAGAAGCATAAAATCAGAGAACATACACATACATCCTAGATGTATTACAAAATAAGCACATATAATGTTTATCACATAGGCACACACTGCACACCCAACACTTTATATGGTTAAAAATCACACTAGCAATCATTCAATCAGGGCATAGTCATCTGAAATGATAGTGTCCTCATTCACTTCCATCTTATTCAGTGGAGTTGTCAACCTGGTTTCCTCTTACATCTTAGTCAGAGGAGTCATCAACCTCTTGTTCAACTGGATCAGTCTCTTCAATCTGAATCTGTGGATATTTGTCCCAACATTTTCTATCCCTCAATACATCAATATCGTCAGGACTTTTTCATCCTTCCATTACTGGTTCCTGAATTTTAAGAAACAAAGTTGATTTTTTTGCTTAATCTAGTCCTTAACTAGGGGATACCCAGCTGATCCTTTTTAGAATCCCAAATTATTTTTCCTTGTTAATTATCTCTCCCCACGATTCTGCTTAACTTGGTACTATATCCTTTATTGGCAAAACCAATCTGCTTCATTATTTGCCTTTTTACACACATACATAATAGATCCATTTGATTCTTGGCATAACAAAATTATTTCTTCCAATAGACAGATTACGTCCCAATGCCCAATTCCCTTTTTCTGCACAATTTAGCTAAACTTGAGGAATCTACCTCAACCTGTATTGGTTTAATATTTCTTTGCTTACAAAATACAGCCACAAAGCTAGTACACTCATTATAGAACTAGTAACCATTATTCCTTCTTGATTTCTTACATTCCACCTTCTGCAGCCTCTCCCGTAGGTGCCTTACAGCATCTGTATTTAGTTTAAACTCACCCTGGCTAGGTTTAATCCATTTAAACAAATTTAGGCAAAGGGTGTTGACTCTCCTCCATCCAACACCAAGATGAGAGGCAATACTAATATCCCAATTCCAATTTCTCTTGGCTATCAATCCTGCTTGAACTACGTCCAGATAAAACACAACACAAATAAAGGTATTAAGACATGAACAAGAACTATACCTACAAATTGCCCAGAAAATCTCCTAGCTTGAAAGAGTGTTTAACACCATCTTGCGGCATTGAGCTAATTGGAACGTGTCAGCAAAATTCTTCCAGACATTAATGGCCTCAATCTGCACAAATAGGTGGGTAACACCTTTCAGTGGTTGTTTTAGGAAGTCAACACTGGCACCGAGAAGCCAAGAAAGATGACATCCAACCTGGACAAAGATGCCATAATTTCCAATAAAAGAAAGAAATTTGTAGCGTATTAGCTTTTTGCCATATAAATTTAAAAGAGTGTTGAATGCTCTTTTGGTTTCTAACTCATTCCAGCAGCGTTTAGAACAGAATTCTCCATTTGAAAAAGTTCAATGCCGAACTCATTAATTGGGACCCTCTTTATCTGTTTAACCAAAAATTATGGCAATACACTTCGAAGTTTACGGACTGCCCAAGCATCTTCTTTCATAAAATCACAAACTTTACCAGGAGCAATCAGCATAGGGTATTTGATCGCAATGGATGGTTCCCCCATCCATTGATCATGCCAAAACGAGATTTGTCATCCCCGATATCCAAGCAATATGCTTCTTACTCTTGGGCTATTATCTCACAGCTACCAGCCTTTTCCATAAAGAAGAGTCACGCACTTCTATTGGGACCTCCAAGGGATGCCTACCTTGGCACAATATTCAGCCTTCGTAACCCAAGCACGAAGTGAATTTTTTCCATGCAGCCCATGATATGTCTGGAAACTTGACTATCCCCTGGTGACAATATAGCTTGCCCCATCCAGCCAATTTTGCCCTAGTTTTCAAAATCTACTTCATAAAGGGGTGTTTTTTATGCTTCAACAAGTAGAACTCCCAAATAGTTGATAGGTAACTGTTTGTTAACAAAATCAGTCACTACTGCCACTTTTGTTATGGTACGCTTAACTACTTTCTTATCCAATGTAATTGAATTGGAAAAACATTGTGATGTTTCCGCACAATTTAACAATTGCAGCATCTCATTTTCAGAATTGAGTAGCTGAAAATTCCACAAATAATATTAACTGGCACTTGGCATGCTCTTTAAAATGAAGGTATGTTTTCTACGTATTTGAATTGTCAAGACTAGAAATCGGTAGCAATACTTAAGGGCAAATAGCCATCATCAATTAGTTTTTCCAACTAGCTGATTCTCTAGAACATTAATGAATTAAAGCAAAGTTACACTGTGAATTGTGGATTCCAAGTCTTTTGCTAATATTTTAGTTTCAATGTCCAATATTAGTCAAATTTACAGGGTTTTGAAATAAACTTATTTAGATACTTAAGGGGAAAAAAAGGTATAAGATCATGTTTGGGTGGCTTATCTACAGATAAGCAACAAATTTGTAGCTTACTTTCAATGTGGACCCACCTACATTCAAAATAAGCCAACATAAGCCGTACATTTGGAGCCCCTCTTTAAGATAAGCCAACCAAACATGCTCTAAGGCAAACTACAATTAAAATAATAATTATTAAGCATGAGAACTATATTGTACCTTATGACCAGAATTTTATGCAGCTACCTTCTCCAGCCTCTGTTCAGGCAAAGACTTCTCGTGCCTTTTTCTGCATCATGGGATAAGTAAATGAAAAGATTCAGTCTGGTGTTCATAGAGATGATTGTGTATTTGCAAGATAAGAAAGTGCAGTTAGATAGCTAATCGTGAAAGCTTACATAGTAAAAACCTAAGAAGCACCGACACGGATACGAGTGTCCGACACGCCGACACGCGATTTTTAAAAAAAGTTCCGACACGATACGTTGCCGACACGTTGATTACAAATTTTTTTTATGTTATTTTAATTTTATATTCTAAATTAATAATTTTTTATACTTATTGAATCATATATATTATTTTATTAAAAAAATACAGCTCGTCTCAATAGAAAAGACCCAAAACGTATACAAGTCTACAAGATGGCCTTCTTTACAGTAGTGGACCCTACCATTTGAATTTTTTATTGATAAAAAAATGATAAAGACTTTTCCTTCAGGCTTCAGCCACCTTCCTGTACTTTCTTCTCTTTCCCCACTCGTCTCATCTTCTCTCTTCTCTCTTTCATCACTTTCTAGACTGCTCCAAAAATCTCTTTCTTCTTCCTTCTCTTTGCTCCGCTGGCTACCCTCTTTTTCTGCCTTCTCAGTTCGACTAGCACTAGCAGCCAACCTAATTTTTTCAGGCACAACGATGGAGAAAAACGGATGGTTTCGGCCTCTGCCCTCTTTTTCTATCCTTTTTTCTTTCTTCTCGGTTCCGCTAGCAGCCACCTAAAACCCCGACACGCTGCAAGCGACTCCGACACGCATCGGCGACGTGTCGATGCTTCTGAGGTGAAAACAAAGCAAATTACAATTCATGAGATAATTGACTATTACCAATGTTATCAAAACCGGTAGGTCCTTGCCGGTCTACCGGGAACTAGTTCCAAAGACTGGCAATTTAACCTTTTAAACCTTCAAGTCATAAAACTGCATTGAAAACCGGAGAACCGGAGACTGATATCCAAGTTTTCAAGGATCAATTTATAAATTTTGAAAAAAATAATAATAATAAAAAATTGACATGCATGCAATGAACGCATGCCTACAATTTGACTCCACTCATGAGGCGGCTCTATCAATAGCCTTTCCTTCTCTCGTGGCAATTATGGCTGTTGTACAGTTGCACCGCAATGAGGGCAAAGAAAGGGAAATGAGAATCCAGTTCATGAAAATGTTTGTGCACTTTGTTAAAAATATTCTAATAAATAAAACAATATATCAATTTTACACTCCTATAAATATTTTGCATTTATTTATTTAATAATTATGACCACTTGTTCGATTTGACCATTGACCCTTACCTTTTCCGGGTGATGTTTAGCCGGTTTTCAAAACATTGGTTGTTACACTGCTATCCCCTTCATTTTAACCTCTTCAACTCCCACTAATAATCTAACCTAAATACTTAAAAATATCTCTCTTCGGAACAACATGATCCTCTATAGAGACCCCACTATCACCCACTCCTATGACTAAAAGGACAGTCTATGCATTCCATGATTCCATACCAGTTCTAGATGAGTTAAAACACTTATATTCCTAAGTTCTCTTCAAATAACTTAGTTCCTCTACACCAGAACGTGATTAAAAGAAACTACAGATACCTATTTCACAGTTACAGCTTTATTAAACTCCTACAAAATTTGCCCCTGATATTTGTACAAAGCACCAAAAAGAAGAAACCTTTATACCACTTTTCTCGAAGTTCAAAGGAAAAACAGTTCTAGATATTCTATTCAGACCCATAACTCTCAATGCATTAAAACTATCTTTTCTACAGAATATGGCAAAGAAAAAGACGCATCATACAAAATGACGAATGAAATGCATTGAAACGTGAAAGTGAAAAGGAATATATTATATTAGGAAACACATCTGTCCAATTTGCTTATTTCCAGATATAATTATTCTCGCAGAAAACAGCAAAAGAATGTAGTACAACTTACTTTTCCTGTAACTTAACCAGTGACCTATGCCTCTGATAACCATCCTCCTGTTGCAGCTTTGGGTTACGTGCATTCCTTGATTCTGGCTTCCAGCTAGCCTTTAAGAGTGACTCGCCCAATAAGTGAGCAATATCTGTAGCCATTGTCTCGGCCTTCTTAATATATGGAAACCTTTCCCCCTCAAAGTGATTAGACAACCATAAGTACATAGACACTACTTGGTGCCTAGTCTCAAGATCCAAGAGCTCTGAATCACTACGAGCTGAACATTTGGGCATGCCCATTGCTATATTGACAGGAAGCTTTTGGGCATACGATGAAGCGAACCTCAGAAGATGGTACATTGCTTTTGGATCCCTAATGTTGCAAGGGGCAAAACAAAAATTGAAACGGTCTTCCAGAGATAACCTCTGAACCTTCTCCAACATATTAGCTATTTTCTTCACGTGCTAGTGCTGGCACAAAAAGTAAGACCCATCCAATCTTAGGAGCTGGGAAAATGTTACATTTGGAAGTTGTGCTCCAAATAGCTCAACTTGCTCCAAAAACGGAAAAAGTCCTACTTTATTAACATCATCAAAAGGTTTCTTTAGACACTCTATTAAGTATTCCAAATCATCATGATGCAAAGTAGTAGTTAGTCCATCGGGATAGAGACTTCCTCTACGCCCAGCTCTTCCGGCAATCTGTTTCACCTGCGATGCTGGCACTGGAACCATTTTATCACCATTGTACTTTGAAAGGTTATAAAAGACAACCCTTCTGATATTTAAATTCAAACCCATTCCTACAGCATCACTTGCAACTAAGACATCAAACTCATTATCCTGATCATTAAACAAAGTCGCTTGCTGTCGACGAGTCTCTGGTGGTAAAGCACCATATATGACGCAACAACGGTGATTAGTATACTTCTCAATTGCCAATTTAACTTCAAAAATCTCTCTCCTTGAGAATGCCACAACACAGTCCCCAGACCTCACATTTTTCAGATCTCCCAAGAGGGTCTTTGCTTCAACCACTAGAGGCTTAAACCTCTCATAATGTTGTTCTACTAATTCATCCCCAGTATCAGAACAAATCTTCCTAACAATATTCAGAACACTTGGATCGCCACATAAATGTATCTCATCAGCTTTCAGCCCAAGCAATGCCCTAGTCCAAGCATAACCTCTGCTAGAGTCGGCCATCATTTGAATCTCATCAATAATGGCCACATCATACAGCTCATCTGTTGACACCATCTCAACAGTACAAGCAACATGGTTTGAGAACGGAAAATCCTTCTTCTCTTGCCCTGTAAGAAGACTACAATAAACCCCCAATGTGTTCACCTTATCGAAAACCTCCATTGCCAACAACCTGAGAGGACTACAGTAAACTCCCTTCTTGGCTTCCATAAATCTCTGCAACGCGTTATAAGTTTTGCCACTGTTAGTTGGTCCGCAGTGATAAATAATCTTCCTCTTCATTGCCCTAGTAAAAGGGAACCAAGTGTGTGGCTTCGTCAAGGCAGCTGAGTCCACCATTTTCCTAAACCTCTTAATCTCATCTGGAAACTCTTCTATACAAAACTCAACAAAAACGGGAACAAAAACTTATCGGCCTCGTCACCAGGGCCAAGCGATACCAAGTACTTGACTAAATCAGTCTTGCACTTCTTGAAGAAAAACTTATGGAACTTGTGAACAGCAGTGGGAAAAAATGAGGCGCCAATATAAACAGCTAGGGCCTGGTTTCATGCCCAACCGGACTTGGAAAATGACCTAAAAATCTCAGTTAAAGTATCCCAATCAGCCCGGCTTTGCTTTTCAGACTTTACAGCATCTCTAATATCTTTATAAATTTCCACTGGATCACGGTTTGCTATCTGGACAAAATTCAATCTTTCATGTTCTGACCCAGTATCTTCATTTCCCAGTTCATTCATCCTCTCTGTAAATCCATCACCACCGCATTCGGGTTCAGGTTCGCATTCTATCTTTTCTGATAAGTTTGAAGCAGGCTCCTTTTTTACATTGTCCGAAAGTGCACAAATCGTGTGTACAAAGAATGGAAAACTGTAAAAATCTGAAAATTGGGTGAAGTAAGAAGGCTTAAATTGGATAGGGTTGGTAATTTGAGGATGAGGGGAAGGGTAAAATCTGGATTCAAATGGGTGTAAATGATGGAGGAATTGATTGGAATGAACCCTAGAAAATTTGTTCTTGGAGGAATACAGATTTAGGAGGTGTCTTATAGAACCTCTTGCCATATTTAAATACCTGAAAAGACAAAAATGATGCTTTATTATTTACATAGAAACAGAATGAGTGAACAAACAAACAGAAGAAAGTAATATTTAACAAATTTGCAGAGGCATACCTGGTTGAGATTAATTGTTGCAGAGAGACTTGAGGAGGGGAAATGGAGGGAAAAGAATGGTGGGTGTTCTAACAGCAAAATCCTAAACCCTGCAGGAGGCATTGGCAATATAACGGAAAAATTGTTATTCGACACTGTACCATAAATATAACTATCAAATTAATTTCCCCCAAAAAAAAAAAAAATCATAGATTATGGTACCCGTGATGAAAACTACAACTCTAACATGCCAAATCTTGCACTTCTACAATAATGATTTGTTTAAGACATTATTATTAAGAATTATTTGTGATGTACATCATCAGAAGAAGAGTTATGTTTGATCAACGTCGTAAAAATTGGACAGGACCAAGTTCAACTGGAAAAAAATTGGGAAACAAAGCTGAGCTATGTCGTAAAAACTGTACAAAAGAAAACCAGTAGAAAAACCATTCAACTGGCTGGACTAACGTCCCAATCTTCATTATTTAAAATTGCATGTGACTAAAATTAATATGAAATGCTCTATTGAAATTGTCGGGATTAATATATATATATATTTTTTTAATAACAAGCATAAAAATATTCACATTTACATCAGGTTAAATAACTTTTTTTTGCAAAACACAGGATATTAGTGACAATTTGTTTAAATAAATAAACATTAAAATTCTATAGCCAAGCCTCTCCGCAGGTCGTCAAATGTTTAATCATTTTACACAAAAATTTCACTTATGCAAATCATTTCCCACCTAACATATAAACATTTCTTATCTTAATACAAATAAATTTATCCTTCACTCACACTATGCTCAAGACACCGGCATAACATCATAAGTAACATTATGGTCTGTGGACTAATGACCCACACGACCCAAGGCAATCAAACTGCGTAGTCTATGGATTAATGATCCACTCGCACCATGGAAAATCATAAAACCGAGCCGGTGGCTGCGGTGTCATAGCATATGGGTGATACAAGAAATTTATATTTATCATAAGACACACTCCTGACAGGGTAACTATTTTTCTTTTATTTATAAAATATGTTCATGTGAAGCAATTAAATCATGCTCGTAATGAGCAAAATACTTCATTCATGTCCTCACTTCTGTCACAATTACAATGCATGCATGTATGTATAATGTAAGTGCCATGTTATGCCAAATACAAGGTACTTATCATTAAGTACAACATACAAACTTCAAAAATCCATATCATGGCCACAAACATTTATAAAGGCATATAATTTTCAGGAAGTATCCAACTCATGACATAATATGTAATGCATATATGTTCGTGAACTATAGGTGCATATGGATCTTTACTTACCTCACATCCAAGTACCTAAGACCCTCACATGTGCAAGAGATCCCATCAATTTTCACAGGATATCATAAAAACTGTTCCTAACATTTGCGATTAAAAAAAAAAGGCATAAGACCTTAGTCACTTCCCTAATCCATAAATCCCAATTGAAGTCGCTAAAATTTTGTAGCCCTTTGCTCCTATCACCAACTTATATGCTTCGTTTACAGACTTAAATTGACAAAATTAACCGACATATAACAAGATAAGTTTTCGATACCAAATAAACCTAAGAAAATCCCAAAAGCTTGTTTCTTTTTTTATGTGAACGGTAACTTCGTGTGATATTCACAGCCTCCATTTCCTTCTCTTTTTGACCCAAAGCAGAAATCAATCATTCGCTTCATGTTCAGACCCCACTATC
Source organism: Fraxinus excelsior (assembly GCA_019097785.1). Lineage (NCBI taxonomy): Eukaryota > Viridiplantae > Streptophyta > Magnoliopsida > Lamiales > Oleaceae > Fraxinus > Fraxinus excelsior. Next base: position 11,054,352 of record CM032623.1, on the reverse strand, counting down.
CAAGTCATTGGAGTACATTAAACAATCAGAAATCATAGATTAAAGAGAGTATCACACCCATTTCCATATTTTACCATTAAACACATTCTTCATTCATATGTTGTTCAGTTCAAGAACCACCAAAACAAGATATAAACCATCAAATATACGCCATAAAAGAATTACCCCCCAACCAAAGACCAATTTTGAGAAACTCTAACCAAAAGCCCAAAAATAGTCGAGATTTACAGAGAATTCATTCTGTTTTGTCTACATGGTATTAGAGCCTAGGTTTTTCCTAACCTAGCAAACTAATGGTTGAATTCAACAGTCGGAAATCCACCACCTCCGAAAACTCACAATCCAAAACGAAAAACAATTCTCCATTTTGCCCCAATGGATTCGAGAATTCTTCATTCCAACTCATAGTGGAAAAACTGAATGGAATAAACTATTGAGAGTGGACCCAATCCTTAAAATTAGTGATCGACGGAAAGGGAAAACTGGGATACCTCACCCCGAGATACAAAGAGGCCAACCGATGAGAAGCTTCTACCTAGATGGAATTCTGAAAATTCTATGGTAACAACATGGCCTGTGAATTCCATGAAACCGTCCATAGGTAAGATGTACTTGTTTCTTCCCACCGCAAAAGATGTCTGGGAGGCAGTGAATGAGACTTACTCAGACTCAGAAAACTCTTCACACATCTTTGAAATTAAACCCAATTATGGCAAACAAGGCAAAGCTCACGAGACGTTACGGACTACTACATAGAGATGGTCTCACTCTGGCAGGAATTAGACCTCAGTGTTGACTAAGAATGGAGGTGCCCAAAAGATAGTACCCTATACAAGAAGAGCTAGGAGAACGAGAGGGTATACGAGTTCCTTGCATGCCTGAATTGCGAACTCGACGACATCATAGGCCGAATTTTAGGCCGACAACCGCTGCCTTCTACTCATGAGATGTTCGGCGAGGTGCAACGGGAAGATGCACGCAAGCAGGTGATGAAAAATATTATTTTATTAAAGAATGTGGGATTAAAAATGAGTAGAAGAATGATAATAAAAATTTTAGCCCATGTTTGTCTACTATTTTATCAAACATTGTTTTCTACAGTAAACAATCTCCACTACACATTTACCCAATAAAATATTCTACACACAAACCAATAAAGTTACTTTAAATTTCAACCACATTCTCCAAAAAATACTATTCATTACATCATTCTTCTCCCAATAATAAGAGCCAAACACACCCTTAATGTGTACTAAACAATGGCAAAATCCTACTTTAAGTTCCATTTTCAAAAAAGTCCACTTACAAAAATACCCTTGAAATTAAGTGTCTTTTGAAAGATCATATGAAACATATTTTGGAAGTAAAAAATGCTATGTAAAATCAATTGTCACTTTTTTTAATAGAAGCAGTGACATGGTAAAAAAAAGTGACACTGAAAAAGTGACCTGCCGCTTTTTAAAGTTAAGTGTCACTTTTTTTATTAAATAATGATATGCAACGTCACTTTTATCAAAAATTGATGTCTGTCACTAAAAAAGTAATAGAAATCAAGAAGGTAGCTGAAAAAAGTGATAAACACAAAAAAATGATAAAATTCAAAAAAGTGAAAGAATTTAAAAAAAGTTACGAATTCAAAAAAGTGGCACAAATTAAAAGAAGTTATACAGGTTAAAAAAGTGGCAATAAAAAAAGTGACACATCAAAAAGTGACAAAATTCAAAAAAAAAGTGAAACTCATAAAAGTGACAAAAATTTAAAAAAAAAAAGTGACAAATTTTTTTTTAAAAAAAAGTGACAAACACTTAGCACCTGTTTTGTACACATTAAAATTTTTATTCTCATTCTTCTACTCATTTTCAACCACACATTCTTCAATAAAATAATATTTTCTATCACATCAATAAATTTTTCTTCTTTTTCAATCACACATTTCTCATCAATCTACTATTCCATAATACATTCTTCCAAAATAATGTGGATCAAACACACCCTTAAAAGTGAATTCAAAGAAAAAAGTGACAAAAATAAAATTCAGTGACTATTTAGGGTATTAAGCTACTGAAGATATAACACGAATTGGAGATGAGCAATAAGTAGCTTTGCATCGTAATTCCACAACATGATGTTCAATGCACACGCTGTTTCAATAACTCGTCAAAATTTAAACCATAATATTCACACTTTGTTGCTAGGGTACATGAAGACGCGAACCATAATATTCACAAAACGGATCCTTCTAAAAGCCACCAATGCTCAAACTCTGTTCCACTACTACTTAGAGTGCTTCAAATATTGCTAGGGTACATGAAGACGCGAACTCGTGCTCCTATGGACTTGGGGGGCAGGTTGGATTTGAACTTAGCACGAACAACACCAGAGTTTCCATGGGGACAAATCACCTTACCCGAAATGCACTGATAGTGAGTCCCATTTTGCTTCACCTTAGCCTTGTAAATGTACGCCATTCTTTTCTGTTGGTACCAAGCTATCTCTTCCTTGTTGTTCACTCTCTCAATCTGGATTAAAGACGTGTTTGGCTATTGGTTCGACTTCGACCTCTTGTACCCCAGGATCGTGCCTCGAACGTACAACCTGACGCTCTCTCCTTGGCGACCCTTCACCATTTTCGACTGCTTCTTTTAGGAAGGGCGATTGGAGAAGATGAAAACTAAAACCTTTGTTGAGGAGAGTGTTTATACTAAATGAAGATTGGGTTTTAGGTTTAGGACGTATTATTTACAGTTGAATTGTTTAATTAGTTTTAAAAGGATATTATTCAATTTAGTTAGTTTAAAAGGGCATTGGGCATAATTTTCCCTTTCAAAGATAAGATTTAAAAAAAATTTATACAAAAATCAGATGATAATTAAAATTTTTAATAATAATTACTATTATAAATTTACGGCACTACAACGCAATGACCGCTGCTCAATGGTGTAGCACCCGCCGCGATGTCGTTATGTCGCAGAGCAGCTCCACCCTTGCCACTGGTGCAGATCGGTGGTGCTATAGGTGGTTGGTGCGAGTGGTAGTAAATTTGGCGACAACGTTGAGGTGGTTTTGATTGTTGGAGTGGTGATGGTGGTTTTTCATATTTTGGTGTTGTTGGGAGATTGGGGTGATTTTTGTAGGTGGTAGAGGTGGAGGTGCTGGCAAGGAAAGTAGATTTGTAGTGGCATTTGCGGTGATAGTAGGCTACATTGACTGAGTGAGGGTGAATTTGGCTGTGGGGAGACCTTTTGCCCAGTTGCTGGTGCGGTGATGGTGATGTGTTCTGATGATGTTGTAACTGTGATGGCTGTGGGGCAGCTGTGATGGTGGTGGCGGCGGCGGTGGTCACAAATCATTTGGTTGATTAAAACTAATAAATTGGTTAACGTGAGATTAATAAATAATATGTGGTCAAAATAATTTGTGATTAATAAATGTGTGACCTAAAAAAATTGTTATGTTGTGACCAATAATTTGATAAGTTGTAACTGAAAATTAATTTGTGACTAATTAATTAGATATTTTGTGACTATAAAATAAGTTGTGACTTGTAAAATTTGTGATTTGTGACCAATGAATAATATAAATTTTTTTATTTGTGGTCGTGATATAATTTGTAACTTATAAGAAATTTTATTGTAACCGAACAATAATTTGTGACCAAATTGTATAGAATTGTGACATTAATATATTTAATTAATTAATTTATAAATAAAATTTAAAAAAATCTTACATTTGGAATTTTAAACTTTAGTTTCCTAATTTTTAAATGTGACATACTTAATCTCTTATATATGAATTTTCCCTTTAGTTATTCTAGTGAATTTGGGCCTACCGGACTTGGATGTGGTAATTTGGGCATATCATCAAAAAGAGGTACTGATGCGTCTAATTCAAAACAGCGAGGACGAGTGAACATTGTCATAGGCCAGGACATAAAAAAGACACATGCTGGAAAATTCATGAAAACCCACTGACCGGAAACCAAGGAAAAACACAAGGAGCCTGAGTACCAAGCTAAGAATAATACTAATCCAACTTCAAGCGGTGCTTTCAATTCCGAACAACTGGAACAACTCTACCAAATGTTCTCAAGTCTTCAAACACCTAGTCGGCAGTCTCCTAACATTTCATCCGGGAAGACGATTGGCAATACTAAGGAGTATGAGAGACTGTACTACTTTGAGGAAGCTGATGTGAGTAAGTCAAGTCAACTTTTTTGTAATTCTACTCTATCTTTGGGGAGAGTGAAATTTTGTTATGGCACAATAGAATGTGTCGCCCGAGCTTACAATATTTGAAACATGTATTACCTTCCATTTTCAATAATAAAACGTCCGTTGTAATTCAATATGAAAGTTATGAATTTGCAAAACATAAGCGTACATCCAAAAAATAAAAAAATAGTCAAGAGATTTACCTCAACTTAAAAAGATACACTCTTGATCTTCCTTTTTCAAGCCAACATAAACTATAAATTTGCAAAAATTTGAGATGGTAAGAGGAAGTTAAGAAAAATGTGAAAATAAGTAAAGGGGATTTTGGTAGGGTTTCATAGAAATTTCTAATTTTCTCGAGAAATACAAGTAATAAATTCTTATACTTACCAAGTCATAAATAAAAATGTAAAACTCGCCATAGTGACAATAAATTTGATCCCAAACATTTTCTTTTACTTTTAAATTGCATGCTCGGCTCATACGCGATCAATGATTAATTTTCGATTTCATTATCAAAAGTATAAATCCATAACATGTCAAATGCATATAAACCGCATATTAATCATTCAAACTCGTCATTATGCTTCAATTTTTTCCATAATAAACAATGTCACCTCAAATATCAAGCAACCAAAAATATATTTTTTAACACAATAATCCATGACCAAATAATGTCTCAATCTCCATATATCACAATAACAATCAGGGCCGGACCTGCGCTTTGTGGGGACTTGAGGCGAATTTCAGATTTTGGGCTTCTAAATCATAACAAACAATTATTTTTTCATTTATAAGAGATTTGCAGAACTAAATTTATTAACTTAAAATAAAAAAATAGAACAATAAATATAATGAAATATTTAAAATATGTATATTATAATCAAATAACAATGTGAAAATGTTCTAAACGATCACTTAAATACAACTCATCTTGGGGTTTTCGAGGCAGGTTCAATCATTTCCTCGTTTTTTTTGTTCATCCATATTATCATTATCATTCTAATTCTGGTATTCCTCAATCACTAAATTTCCTAGTGTTCATTCCTTCTCTTTCATTTTATTGCCATTAAAGTAGTTAAACATATCTCCGGCCTTTCTTCGAATTAAAGCATTTTCTCTTTCTCTTCTTCCTTTTTAAGCTCCAAACGCATATTTAGGAGTCATGGTATTTGACTCAAGTCACTCAAAAGCTAACACTTAGTGAACTTGAGTGTAAAAGAGGCTCAAATTAGTTTAAGAAAGAAATTCAAAATTGATGACCCAATCACAATTCACAACTTATAATAAAAGTGCTCAACTTAATATCAGTCATAATTCACAGTTTATCAATTCTAGAATTTTAGTTGCTGACTTGCTAGTAATCAACATGGCAAAATTAATGTAAGTTCGTGAAGATTAAGAAATTAATGTTATGTATGTAGTAAATTAATGGAAAAACCTAAACTTTGTTAATTACTAAGCTTGATTAGTTATTAATTTTTGAGATTTAACTTCCATCAACACACTTTTGAGCAAAATTTTATTTCGTGGGCAAAAAATAAATTTTTTCTTTAAACAGTGTGATTTATGAGTTTCAGGAAGAATAAGGCTTATTCAGAATTTCAGTGAGAATAAGGCTTACAGGTACATGTAACGACTATTCAAGAAGGAATTAAGTAGTATGAATTTCAGAATTTCATTCATCAAAAACTGGAATACTAGATACACTTTAAAGTTCAAATCTTCAAGATATTGTAACAAAATAGACAAAGAACCCAATCTGAATCTCACCCAAAAACAAGAAAATGAATTAATAAGAAAAGAATAAATGATTTACCAAGGAAAATAGACCGAAGGATGCCATCGCCAGTAGGATTTTGGAGAACTTGCATACTTGCAGAGTAGTGTCGTTGGTCTAGGTAGGACTATGTTTTGATTTCTCGCCGTCCCTACCGTGGAGCCGATGTTTGCCAACTTGAAAGTTGAAGATGAAGCTGGGTTTAAAAAAGAAAAAGGAAACAAAAATAATTATTTGGGCCCCCCAAAATGTTAGGCCTGAGGCAGAGGCCTCTTGGATCTCTTCTTAGGTCCGGCACTGGTTTACAATGGGGCTAGGTTGGGAAGCCCTTCCTGTCCTCTTTCTTGTTGGGGATTTTTATCGGGGAAATTAGGCCCGGCCAAAGAGCAACAAAATTGAATAATACGCTTTTGCACTAATTAAACAATGGGGAAATTAGGCCCAGTACGGCCCAATAGCAACAAAATTGAATAATACGCTTTTGCACTAATTAAACAATTTAAAACGTAATTAATACGTTTAAAAGCCCCAAAACCCAAAACATAAAGAGTGAAAACCAGTTGGTGTTTCTTCAATTTTTTTCCCATTTTCATTATAGTAACAGAATGTTGGATCTCAACCGACAACACCGTGATGCAAGGGCGGCGCCACCACTACTATCCTCAGAGCTGCATCAAAACCTTTCATTTTCCTTAAATTTTATGTGTTGTTAACAACATCCTCAGACGACAAATCCCTTTGTGCTCGACAATCATTTGTTTTTGGGAAAATGGAAAATCTAATTCGATGAGGAGTGAAGTGGATGATTGGCAGTATTCAAGCTTGGGTTTGATTGGGTTGATCCCAAATACCATGGCGATGCTTGATGATGTATGTAAAGATGGGTTGGTGCAAGAGGCAATGAAGCTTTTCGGGTTAATGCGTGGATGATTGGTAGTATTCAAGCTTGGGTTTGATTGGGTTGATCCCAAATATCGTGGCGATGCTTGATGATGTATGTAAAGATGGGTTGGTACAAGAGGCAATGAAGCTTTTCATGTTAATGCGTGAGAAGAGTACTGTTCCGGAATTGTGTAAGTTGCCTAATCTTTAAAAACATGTTCTTTGCATTGCTTAAAAAAATTTAGTATGTTTTGTGACACATTCAGGTAAAAAATAGATTGAGATCATGGGTTGAAATAAACGATTTGGTACAAATAGCTTAAGAGTGGAAATTTGAAAATCACAAAATTATCCTTGAATGTTTTAGTTATATTTTGATGATGATGATGAATTCTGCTGAATGTTTTCCAGGGGAGGTGGACTTGGGGAATGTGGGAAAAACAGCCGTTGGAACTGAACAAGTCTTGACAAAAGATATCTAACTCGGAGAGGCATCAAATTTACCACTAATGTATTGTGTTTTCAGAATGTGGCACAGTGGATTTTATCATTCGTGAAGGACACAACAATGCAATTTTTGTCTTCGTTGCTCAATTTTTGACATCTTTGTAGACTTGTTTGTACAACCGCTTCATACGCTGGGTAAATTTCATACAGCAATGTATGGTTATATCTAATCAAAGATCCACCTGATTCACAACTTTGTCGATATGGAACCAAACATTTCGAGTTAGATTCACCGTTCACCGTAAATGGACATCAGCAAACCTGAGAACCAGATTCATTGAGGGCACAAATACCATGGAGGCCACATGTTGCGAAGACGTCACATTGATTATCAAATGCTCAATGATTTTGATTGGTGTTTTGTGTGAACTGACTTAAAAGATAATTATAGTGAACAAGAAACGAGGAGGGACGATGATTGTATCGTTTTTTCTGTCACTTTATTGAATTAATTCCAATATCTAAACTTGTATTTTGTCACTTTTTTCAGCGTTACTTTATTGACTGTCACTTTTTTGGATTTTGTATCTTTTTGAGCCTTTGATACTTTTTTTCCTGTCACTTTTTAAAATCTGTGTAACTTTTTTTAAATTTTTGTCACTTTTGTGAATTCCTCACTTTTTTTGCACTTTTTTCCAATACCTTCTTGATTTCTATCATGTTTTTTAGTGACAAATATTACTTTTTAATCAAAGTGATATTGTATGTCATTTTTATTTAAAAAAAAAGTGACATTATTTTTTAATTTCGTCACTTTTGAGCGTTTGTCACTTTTTTTTAAATTTTCGTCATTTTTTTGAGTTTGTCACTTTTTGAGCGCATCACTTTTTCTATTGTCTATCACTTTTTTAATTTGTATAACTTTTAATTAGTGCCACTTTTTTAAATTCGTCACTTTTATTAAAATTTGTATCTATTTGAATTTTGTCACTTTTTAGTGTTTATCACTTTTTTCAGTCACGTTCTTGATTTCTATCACTTTTTTTAATGTTTGTCATTATTTTTTTTAGTTTGTATCACTTTTTAAGAATGTCACTTTTTTTAGTTTTGTCATCTTTTTTGAGTTTGTGTCACTTTTTCATTTTACACAGTATTTTTTACTTCCTAAAAATCTTTCATATGATTTTTTAAAACATTCCTAATTTTAAGGATATTTTTGTAAGTACCCCATTTTTATCCCCATCATTGCCAAATCCCTACTTAAAGTGAGGTTAGGAGCCCGCCTCCACTGTATACAACTCCATTTAGTTTTTCATTTTTTGTATTTTCTCAATAACCATTTTGAACGACGAGAATAAAATAAGAAACTTCATTGACATCACTTTTTAAATTCCATTCGAACAGTAAAAAGCTCGTTCCAATTGCCAATAAAAAAAACTCAGCAGACATGGAAACCATTTTCCCACCTAAATGTTGAGAAAATGGTTTCCTTAATTTGGTGGAATTGGTGCACGTGTGGGGTGGGGTGGAAATTGTTTTCCATGATAAATTTTTCCATCCAACAACATTTTTCATGGAAAATAAAAATTATTTTCCATCGAAAACAAGGGCTATCAAACATAGCCTAAGAGAATGAGGAGAAGAGGAAGAAGAATAAAACATATTATTAAGCCGCCAAAAGATTATGTTTTCAATGAAATACACAAGTTTATATATTACAAGAAAAGGAAACAAAAAAGGAAACATATAAAAGAAGGAAACTAAATATTATCATATAATATTTTGCTCCCGTTTAAGACCCTTTTTTTTCTCATTCTCATTCTCTTTCTTTATTTCAATCACACATTCTCCAAATAAAATAATATTACATACAAATCAAAAACTTTTCATCACTTTTCCATCACACATTCTAACATCAATCACTATTACAAAATTTCTATTTTCCTAAAAATAAGATCAAACACAAGCGATATGATATTGAATTATATCTAACAACCGTTCCTTTAAAAATCCACAAGTGTACGAGATCGTGGTCAAATAATATATTGATGAACAGAGTGTCAACACACGAGAACTATGTGTTTGGCTAAGTTAAAATTAATTGCAACTTTAATGGAATAGCAAACAAATTTTGTGATTTTTTTTATTCTAATACCTAAACTATTAATTAAATTAATAAAAGTAAGTAAATGTGCTTTTCATATATGTGAAATATATTGTTAAGATGCCGAATCCCTTTTATTATTTTATTTTTAATGTAATATTTAAAGTGATAATTTGAAATTATTCATGTTTGTCAATATTCCTAATTTATTTGAAAGAATCTTTCGATAACGATCAAATATATCCCCTCATGTGACACTTTTATCTCTCGATGAAAGATGCAAATATGATAAATGTATTAACAAGTGTTAAAACACCTATTGAAAGTATATAAAACATAGAGATATATCTTTATCCTCTATCAAACCTTACAATTTTTATTATATTGTACTTAAACCCTATTGTCTCTTTCGATAATAATAAAATTCCCTAACAATTCAATTAGTGATCAAACAACTAAAAAGAACGATTAAAATAATAATAAGTATCCACAAATCAAATCAAATTAAAGTCAAAATAATTAATTAAAAACTAAAAATATCATAACAAAGTTTATCTCATATTAACAATGTATTAAACTAGCCCAACTTATCGAAATTATTAGAAATCATATTTAGGTGAAAGGACATAACCCGGATTTTTGATAAATTGAAAAAATAAAGATGAATCTTGAAATCTTAAACTCTTCAATGGTTTCTTGATGAATCTCCATTTTCGCATTCTCTTCTTTGCCCAAAAATAAAGTTTAAATTTTCACTTGATTGAATTTTTGAAAGTCCCCTTCAATCCTCTCATAAAAATTATGAATTTTCCTCATTTGATGATAATAATGGAGTATGAGTTGTATATGAGATGCCTCTAATATGTTTTTTGCTATTAGGTATTTGTAGGAATAGAAATTTGGTTGAAAATCACTTCCAAATTAGTTTTTAAAAGAGTTCCAATCGAATAAGGAAAGTTGCATTTGCGCGCGAATTTTTTTCTCTACACAATAGTCAGTATTTTGATCATAACTTTCTCTCTCGATATTCGATTGAGGCGATTCAAAGTACATTGAAAAGTTATCTCAAATTTTTCCAATTTGGACGTTTATTATACGAAAATGGGTCTCAATATTTGACTAAAAAATCGAAATATAACTTGTTTGATTGTAAATTAATTTTGATCATATTCTATTCCTTTTTGAGTTCTAGTTCTATCCAATTGTGTCCTAACAATCTTTAAAGTATCGTCTTGTGGTCCGAATTAACTATTGAATATTGAATATTTGCAACTTAGTTCTTAAACTTTGAATTTTATCATTTTTCCTTAATTTTTCTTTTGTTTAATTCAATTCCCATCCAACTATTGAGTTTTACCTATATAACATAAAACACAACAATTTAAGATATATTTGTCAAAAAAAAAAACTACCAAATATTGATATTTTAGGTAAGTGTATAAAATACACTTATCATCGTCGAAACTCAATCTGCATGTGACACTGCAAAAGATGAAAGGATGAATGGATAGATAATTGATCGTTAGGTGTAATAGTCTAGAATTTAAAGAATTTAGGACCCATTTGATTTGTGTTTCGGTTTTGAGTTTTGAATTCATTTTAGTTGTCTATTTTGAGAGTCTGTTTTGAAATTGTTAAAAACGTGTTTGATTTGTCATTTCTAAAAAATTATTTCTCAAAACAGAAAATTAGAAAACAAGTTTGGTTTGAGATTTTGAAATTTTTTAATGGCATTTTAAATCATGAAATCTGATTATTCAATAAAAAAAAATTTATGTTAATATATTATAAAGTAATACATACATTTTAAAGTTGATAAGTTTTACAATATTTTTTGTTCTCGTTGCAAAAGTAAAATAAAAATAAATAATAAATTAAGTTCAAAATATAGAAAATAAAAATAAAAATCAATGGCGTGAATTCAGAATTTTTATTCATGTTCATTTAATATATATTTTTTAAATTTTTTTATGTAAAGTTTGGACTGTTTTTATTGTTTATTTTTCTACAACTTTTTATAATTTAAATTTTCATATTTTTTATTTCTTATTTTTAAGAATTTTAGATTTTTTTTCAAAATTTTTATTCTTTAGAATTTCATAGTTTTATTTTTTTAAATTGTCATTTCCATATTTTGAATGTTTTCAAAATTTTCACTAAAAACACTCAAAACACATTTTGGGTTTTCTATTATAAATTTGACCTCATTTTCAAAAATGTATTTTAAAAAATTAGACCAAACACGTTTTCAACATTTTGCAAAATTGAAAACTAAAAACAACATGAAAACAACAAACCAAATGTACTATTAGATTTCTAGAATATGAAACATATTAATATTAAGGAAATTTAAATCTTATAAAGTGATTGTAGTTTTAAATGGTTTGAAAGAATTTCAAACCAAACTATTTCATTTTTCAAATTAAATCATTTTTTGAACTTCAGTTTGGGTTTCAAACTAGGTTTAACGACATGACAATAATATCTTTCAAACATGCAAAAAAATAAATATATTGATCTGAAAGTTCAATATAACATTTAAATTGGAAATTTTAAACATAAATGTCACATTAGTAATATTTTTGTCTAAATACTTTAAAGCAATAAAATAGCAAAAGTTTAAGGTTCAAAATTTGTTAATTTTGAAATTGATAAAAAATAAATCATTATTTCTCAAGCTAGTAGAAGTTGACAACAAGTAAATTTGTTGAAGTATAAATTGAACTAGCAAATCATATGTCTTGGGGTTTTTTATTTTTTTTTTGGATGGATGGTTTCAATTTGATTTCAGTGAATTTTAACTATCGAAACATAAATCAAATCGGTTTGGTCAATTTTGAACCAAAACATTGATAGGTTCACATGAATTCAAACTGATGATTTCAAAATGGCAATTTGAGTTCGATTTGGTGGGTTCTCAATTTTTTTTTTTAGCCCTGGGTTCTATTCTCGTCTTCAGGAAACTTTAAATTATTTTAGTAGAATAAATATTAACATAGGTTTACTGGGCAATGACCATTTTTGGTGACTTCGCCCCGACCCAGAACATGGACTTTAGCATCGTTACCGCCTCTATTCTTCATTTAGTGAGGTTTTAATCATGCATGTTATTTTGCATAATGAATGTGTATAACCTATGAGATATTTACTCTCAATAATAATTTTATGATTTTACTCTCACATGTTATAACTTGTATATGATACTCCGAAAGATGGCATCGACAATTTTTGTTTTTCAACAAATTATTATGCTAACCGAAGTCAAACAAAACACATGAATATATTATTTGAAGACAATGTAGCTTATATTACACAAATCTAAGGAGATTATATAAAAGGGGACATAAAGCTCATTTTTCTAAAATTCTCATATACGCATGAGTTTCAAAGGACCTGTGACATCAATTTTCAACAAATTCATTCAAGTGATAATGTTGTTGACTTACTCATAAAAGCACTGGCAACGAAGTAATTGATACATGAGATAGGAATAGTAGTACTCTTTTCTATTTGCTCAAGTTTACCCCATTAGATTTTTTATTTTTGTGATGAGACAAGTTTATTTTTAATTCTCCAAATAGTTGCACACTTTTTTTTTTTTTTTCCATCGTTTGCTATTTTTGTCTTATTGGATTTTTTATCAAACAATGTATGTAAAAAGATAGTTATTGTGTAATGAGTTATTCAAGGGGAAGTGTTGTACATTAAATAGTAATTAGTGAATGATCATTGTATTCATACAATCCTAATTGTTATGACTATTGCACCTCCTACAGTCCTATTTTTTCCTATAAATATAAGATTTGGTTCTCAATAAAAAATATATGCAAGTCATATTTTTCTCTATATTTTATAACAAAAAAAAAATTAGAAATTATTGAATAATGTTTAATATCAAAAAATGATAACAAGAGATTTCCATTTAGTGCTAATTCACTTTTATACTAATTAATATATTTCCTCTCTGCTTTCCATGCAATGTAAGGAAATAATAAAACTTTTGAGCAGAGAATCTTTTAATAAATTGATCGTTCAACTGCTTCTATGTGCAACTATTTGACTACAACAGAAAGCAGAAGACAGAATCACTTATAATCCCTTGCATTAATGTATATTGATTTTTTACCTTTTAATTATATTACAAATATTTCCTATTTAACACAAGCTGATTTCATAATATTTCACAAAATCGAAAATTTTAATATTTTCAAGCACTCCAATTTATAAAAGCCTTAACGTTTACGTACTCCAACAAGCCCTATCCCATTTGAAGGAAAACGCAAGACTAAACGAATAACTAGAGTTGATATTGATCAACCAGCCTTGTATTAACAGGTTCAGTTACTTCTATTCAATTACAGGTAATTTCTTACTTTTTCTGTTTATTTTGTTGCCCTTTGGACATTAATCTAGGTGTTCATCTGTCGCAAACGAGGCAAAGAAAACGCATAAACAGCATGAAATCAAGAATCCCATTAGATAATATATACGTCCACATTTATTTTCATTATGTGTTTTTAAAGACAAAGATTTTTCTGCCATATTTGCATGCCAGATTCTCACTCTCGTTTATTTTCTTTATGTTTAGATATCAGATGAACGACTGAATAAAATTCATGCAGCAAAAGCTAAATATGCCATGAAGATTATTCTTGTTTATTTGTTCAGACATATACATATACGTACATACAGTTTACACACATACATATATTTGCATGTGTGAAAGCTGTTCATATACTTAACTTTTTCTAACATTTGCAGGTAAATTTAGAAAAATGAAAATGGGAAAGGGGCAGGTTGGAGGGTGGAAATTGATTGTCTGGTGGCTGGGAATGATGCTTCCATTAATTAATTGTAAGCCTTTGAACGGGTGAGTTATTCTTTTCATACTTCCATTAATTTCTCATGACAGAGTCTTGTTTTTAAAACTGATTTTTAATTCTTCAAGAAATATAATCTAGATAAGGAGTTTCTTTAAAAATTTTGGTTCTTGAAAAATATGGAAGAAAAGGGTCTCTCTTACTACTCATTTTAAAAAAAGGAAAATAATTTATTTTCCGTACAAAACCTTGTATTATTCTTCGTTTATACTCCTAGAGTTGGCCTATGCTTTCCATACCAATAGGTTTTGTTTTTCTCACTACGTTTTCAGACTAATATCCCATATGTTATTCAATGACACTAAATAGATTATGGAAAAAAAAAGCACTGAAGTTTAAAACTCTATTGTACATAGGCAGAGTTAAAAGTATAGTCGCACCTTGATCCATCTTTGTTAATTTTAATTGCAGAAGAGCTCCACTTAAAGCCAACATTCAAGACGTTTCACCAGCCGATGGTGTCCAATTGCTTCGACAGAAACAGCAAGTAAAATAACACTTATAGCAAATTTTTTTTTTTTTTCTTATCACACCAAGTTGTTACATAAGACGTGATAGTTCAGTTTATCCAACATGTGAAAATCTCAAAACCTTGTAGAATTATAGATTAAATTCTCCCAAACAACTGTATAGCGTCTTCTAGTTGTAATGAAATTATGAAATATTTATGTACTAACCAATATGTGTCACAGGTTGTAATGAACAATGGGATTGTCAGCCTTACTTTGACGGATCCAGGTGGTTTTGTAACAGATATAAGGTATAAAGGGAGTGACAATCTGCTAGAAACCCAAAATGAAGAGGACAATAGAGGGTAAATATTCACAATTATCTCAGTTATTTCAGATGCAAATTTACTCAACCATGTTCAATGTAGAATAAACTGTTGGAAAAATTTCTTGTATAGAGTGACAAATAACGTCTGAAAATGCTTCAAATCACCTTTAAAATTTTGTAGAAATTTTGGTAGAGTAACGGTAGGAAATGGACTCCAAATAAATGCTCCAAATGTGCAGTATAACAATAATAATATTAAAGTCAAGGCAAGTGTTGAACACTTTGTCCTTCAGTCGAATTTGCCCCGCAACGATGCCTACGGTTTATGGCAATCAACTTCCAAGATACAACGACTATTTTCTTGTGTGAGTAGTACTATAACACATAAGAAACGGCGAACTAGAACTTGGTTTACAAACTCTGGTATGCAAGTGAAGAAAACCAGAATTTATGCAACAAGAATGCAAGAATTTGGTTGAGAAAGAAGAGAGAAATGAATGTTATATGATTGCATATCATTGGTGTAAAGATTGGGATGTTCCTAAGGTTTTATATATAGAGGATGATGGGTTGTGAATGAAATGTCGCGCCACACTCAACAACTCTTGCTAAAGGTCGCATCATTCACCTGTCACTAGCATGTCGCTATCATCTCGCTCGAGCGATAAAAATAGAGACTTTTTCGCTAGCTTATCGCTAGCCTGTCACTTAAGCGACAATCCAGCCATAAGCTAGCAACATCCTTAATCAAATTTCAGAGAGCTTCATCTATTTTTCTTCCCAACTTTGGATCGCAATTTCTCATTCATCTGAAATTGATTTTGAGATTCCAAATATACCACGACGATCAACTCGACAAGTAGAACAAGTTGGTCTATTTACTTTTGTAATTTGACTATCAGATCAAGTCTTAATATTTGGCCGAAGTTGATACGAAAGTCACTTTTCAAGTTTTTGTTTTATTACTTGACCAAATTTCAATCTTTCAAAATCAATTTCCAACAATCCCCCACATGAATGGAAATTCCGCGATATGGAAAACAAATACAAATGAATGCAGACTTTCACATCGGAGTTCATGCTACAAGTCATATCATTAGGATATGTGGCTTGCGGCTTTGAACCTTCCTTAGTTGAATACAATCGAATTTAAAAGGTTAGTTGGTGAACGTGATACCTTGAACCATCCAGCCGTTCATGTAAATTTAGGCAACTATACCAACACCATAACTCATCTAACCATTTCGGTTCTCATGGTTGTGTCCATTTTGGCCCTGAATAGCTCTTGGTTTCGTAAGTGATTTCAGAGAATTAAGCCTCAAATTCTCATAGAAGCGCCCCACTTCACACTTACATAGGTGATCTCATACCTTTTTTCTTCAAGGTACAATAATCATTAAAAGTTTTTCACTTATTTTTATACATGCTTATCATAACACTTTTACACTTTAGGAATGGAAATAAGTGCTTTACCCCGAATCGTTTATGACTTAATTGTCATATTGAACCAAAATCTTGGGATCTCCAATCCACAAGGTTGGTTTCTACTATAGTGATTCTTATTCGATAGGTTTTAAGCCCATTCCCCTCGAAATATGGTATACTTGATCTCTAATAAGTCCTTTCGTCAAAGGATCCGCAAAATTCTCTTTTAACCTAACATATTGAATAGAGATTATACCATTTGATATCAACTGTTTAACAATATTATGTCTTCGATGTATATATCAAGATTTGTCATTATACATGCTATTATGTGCCCTTACAATTGCCTATTGATTATCGCAATATATGTTAATTGCTGGTATCAATTTTCCTTAACATGAAATTTCTTCAAGGAAATTATGAAGCCATTCTGCTTCTTCTCCAGCTTTATCTAAAGCAATAAACTCGGACTCTATCGTGGATCGAGCTATACACGTTTGCTTAGATGAACTCCAGGACACAGCCCCGTCTCTAATAGTAAACACGTAACCAGTGGTACACTTTGAATCTTTCGTGTTAGATATCCGATTTGCATCGGTATATCCTTCTAACACCGTAGGATATCTTAAGTAGTGTAATCCATAATTGACCGTGTGTCTTAGGTATCTAAGAACTCGGTTCAACGCCTTCCAATGTATTGAGTTCGGATTACTTGTGGATCAACTCAATTTGTTGACTATATATGCTATATCCAAAAGCATATAGTTAGTGACATACATCAAACTGCCTATAACACGTGCATGCTCCAATTAAGATATGGGCTCACCGACATTCTAGCTAGATGTACTCCCAAGTCAACTAGTGTCTTAATAGGATTATCGTCATACGCCTTAAATTTCTTAAGTATAGTCTCAATATAATGTGATTGAGATAATGACAATCCATTATGCATTTTAAAGATTTTAATTCCTAATATGACGTCTGCAACTCCCATGTTTTTCATGTCAAAATATTTCGTTAACATTTTCTTTGTCAAGGAAGTGACATTCAAGTTATTTCCCATTATTAGCATATCGTCAACATATAGGCAAACAATCATATTAGGTGTGGTTTTAACATAGACGCATTTGTCACATTCATTGATATTGAAACCATTTGATATCATAGTTATATCAAACTTCTCGTGACATTGCTTTTGTGCCTGCTTTAATCCATAAAACGACTTTATAAGCTTACACACCTTCTTCTCATTTCCCGGGGCAAAAAACCCTTATGGTTTGTTCCATATATTTCTTCTTCTAATTCACAATTTAGAAATACAGTCTTCACATCCATTTGATGTATTTCTAAATTATGCAATGTCGCGATTGCAATCAAGACACTTATAGACGTTACCCTTGTCACAGGTGAAAAGGTATCAAAGAAATCTAGACCTTCTTTTCATCTATACCCCTTGACTACTAGTCTAGCATTGTATTTATCGATTGATGATCCATCCGACTTTAAATTTTTTTTAAAGATCCATTTGCTTAAAGCTTTGTTTCCCAAAGGAAGATCAACCAACTCCCAAGTGTGATTGTTCATGATGGATTCAATTTTACTATTTACTGCTTCTTTCCATAAAGGCACTTCGGGAAGGACATTGCTTCACCAAATGTCCTAAGATCATTTTCTAACAAATGAGTTACGAATTTTGGACCAAACGTCTTATGAATTCGTTGTCTCTTACTATGCCTTGGCTCTTCATTTGTTTGAAAATTTCCATCATCTTTTTCATCATAAGTTCATTTGTGTGAACTTGCTTCCTTTTCCTTACAAGGAAATATATCTTCAAAGAAAACAGTATTCCTTGATTGAATGATTATATCTTCATGTACATCAAGTAATTCAGATTTATGAACAAAAAATTGATATGCACTACTATTAGTAGCATATCCGATAAAGACACAATCAATTATCTTAGGTCCAATCTTCATTTGTTTAGGCTTAGGTATTTGTACCTTCGCTAAACACCCCTACACTTTAAGGTATTTGTAGGAAGGTTTCCGACCTTTACATAACTCATAAGGAGACTCGACCTTATCTTTGTGTGGTATTTTGTTTAGGATATGAATAGCCAAAAGAATAGCTTTCTCCATAAGTTTTGAGGTAAGCCTGAACTAATCAACACGATATTCATCATTTCCTTAAGGTTCGATTCTTTCATTCCGCAACCCCGTTAGATTGAGATGAATATGGAGCAGTAGTTTGGTGAACAATTCCTTGTCCTACACAAAATTCTTCAAATGGTGCAACATACTCTCCACATTTATCATTACGAATCGTTTTTATTCGTTTTTCAAGTTGATTTTCAACTTCAGTTTTATAGTGTTTAAACACTTCCAATGCTTCATCTTTACTTCTCAACAAATATATATAACAATATATTGTACAATTGTCTATGAACGTGATGAAGTACTTTTTACCACATTTCGTTTGTATAAACTTTAAGTCACAATTATCCATATGAATAAGTTCTAAAGGTGTTGTTGTTCGTTCAACCGAATGAAATGGTGTTTTGGCCAATTTTGCCTCTACACATATTTCGCATTTTCCATTATTGAAATGCATACTAGGAAGTAAATTCTCATTCATCAATTTTCATATTGAATTAAAGTTTATATGTCCTAATCTATGATGCCATAAATTAGACGACTCAAGAATATAAGCAGAAGAAGACGTTTTATTAATTGAATTATTTGGTACAATAGTAAGGACATTCATTTTGAATAGTCCATCTTTTACATAGCCTTTGCCCACATATATTTCATTCTTGGTAAGTATAAATTTGTTCGATACGAAGACTAATTTAAAGTCATTCTTGCTTAACAAAGAACCAGAAATCAAGTTCTTACGAATATCTGGCACAAAAAGAACATTGTTGAGACTAAGTTCCTTCCCCGATGTCATCTTCAATATCACTTTTCCTTGTCCTTCAACCTTTTAAGTTGGAGTTTCCCATGAACACCTTTTCTCCCTCAGTTGGAGTATAGAAAGTGAACATTCCTCTATTGACACATATGTGACGAGTAGCGCCCGTATCAACCTACCATTCCATGGGGTTTCCAACGTTGTTGCATTCGGATACAACAGCCGATAAATTCATATCCGATATACCATTTGATATGGTATTGGATTTAGTGATATTTGCTTGAGCTTGCTTCTTCGGTTTGTGACAATCAACATAACGATATCCAACCTTTTTACAATTGTAGTAATTGCCCTTGAACTTCTAAGACTCAACAAAATGCTTTCTCTTTTTGATTTTGTTGTTAGATTCCACTACATTAGCCTTTGCTTGTGGTATGTTATTTCCGACACGCTTGTCCGAACTACGGTTGTCTTCTTCAATTCTTAATTGTTAATTGGACCACAAGTTCTTCAATGTCCATCTCGTTGCGCTTGTGTTTGAGATAGTTCTTGAAGTCCCTCCACATAGGCGGGAGTTTTTCGAAGATTGCAGCCACTTGAAATAAATCACTTAGAGATATATTCTCCGCATGAATATCATGTAGGATAACCTACAACTCTAGCACCTGATTGATGACGGTCTTAAAATCTAGCATTTTGTAGTCCAAGAACTTTCTCACGATGAACTTTTTAGTTCCAGCGTCTTCGGTTTTGTATTTTTTTTCCAAGGACTCCCATAGTTCCTTTGCAGATTTCTTAGAACTATAAACATTGTACAATGAGTTGTCCAATCCATTCAGAATGTAATTCTTACATAGAAAATCTGAATATTCCCATGCATCTAGAGCAATTAACAATGCCCCATTGTTTTCCCCTTTTGTACGGCGGGAGCATCTTCATTCAAGAATTTCGTAAAGTTAAAGGTCAAGATAAAACAATATTTTCTGTTGCCATCTTTTAAAATCAGCTCCATTGAATTTTTTCGATTTCTCTCCATGTGGAACAAAATTAGTAGGGGCATTCACAACCGGATGAATCACCATATTTGAAACACTTCCCTCCAAAGTTCTCATATTCGAAGTAGTATCGGTATTGAAAATCGAAGTCATTTATGTTTACACAAAATATAAGATCATCAATCAATAGAAGAGTATAAGAAGTTAAATCAATGTATGATTTAACCGAAGATCAAAGTCACTCCAACAAAATTCGACTTAAGATTGTATGTAGTGACAAACAACGTCGAAAAATGATTCAAATCACCTTTAAGATTTTGTAGAAATTTTGGCGGAGTAATGGTAGGAAATGGACTCCAAATAAATCCTCCAAATATGTAGTATAACAACAATAATATTAAAGTCGAGGTAAGTGTTGAACACTTTGTCCTTAAGTCGAATTTGCCTCGCAACGGTGCCTATGATATATGACAATCAACTCCTAAGATACAACGACAATCTGCTTGTGTGAGTAGCACTACAGTATATAAGAAACGATGAATCAGAACTGGCTTACGAACTCCGGCATGCAAATAAAGAAAACTAGAATTTATGCAATAAAAATGCAAGAATTTGTTGAGAAAGAAGAGATAAATGAATGCTATATGATTGCATATCATTGGTGTAAAGATTGGGACTTCTCTATGGTCCTATATATATTGAGGATGAAGGGTTGTAAATGAAATGTCGCGCCCTAGGCTCAACAACTCTTGCCAAAAGTCGCACTATTCACTTGTCGCTAACTTGTCATCATCATCTCGCTCAAACAGTAAAAACATATACTTTTTCGTTAGTTTATCACTTGAGTGAGTTGGCCCGTCGCTCGAGCGACAGTTCAGCCATAAGCTAGCAATAGGCTTAGTCAAATTTCAGAGAGATTCCTCTATTTTTGTTCCCAACTTTGAACTGCAATTTCTCATTCATCCGAAATTAGTTTTGAAATTTCAAATATACCACGACGATCTACTCAACGAGTAGAACAAATTGGTCTATTTACTTTTGTAATTTGAACATCGGATCAAGCCCAAATATTTGGCAGAAGTTGACACGAAAGTCACTTTTCAAGTTTTGGTTTTATTACTTAACCAAATTTCAATCTTTCAAAACCAATTTCCAACATAAACTCTAATTAAAATAAAGGGGAAAATGTTCAGAATAAGATAATATTGCTTATTAATTGAAAGATTACAATTGTTTACATTATCAAACATGAGGCCTTGACTTGCATTGTGAGTTTGATGACATTCTTATAAATAATTAGGTACTGGGATATCATTTGGAACAAGCCAGGAGAAAAGGACAATCTGGACAAGTAAGTAACATTTTTCTTTTGTTTTGTTAGCCAAACCTCGACTGGGTAGATTATTTGACATTCGCCAAGATCAAATTATAACTTAAGAAATGATTCTCATAGAATGTATAGATAAAAAGTGAATAATAAATTGTGAGCCCATAAAATATATGGTTAAAATGTGATTTGATTATCTTAAATTATACGACCTGTCTTGAAACTAATGACAAAAATAATAAACTTAATTTGTACAACATGGAACCAAACAAAATATTTATATTTTATACTTAGCGTGTCTTCATCATACTCTTAGTCATCATGCATTGTGTCAAAAATTTTGTTGGCTTACTTCTTCCACTTAAAAAAAAATGCATATTATATTAGCCTATGTTTGGCTCCCATTTTTTTTCAAACTCATTTTCAACTACATATTCTACCATAAAATAATATTACACGTAAATATAAAACTTTTCCTGATTTTTTAACTACACAAAAATCCACTATTTCAAAACTCATTTTCCCTTCAACATTCCATTATAATGGAGCCCAAACACAGGCTAAGACTTGTGTGCATAGAGATACATCTAATTTATGCTTCTATGTACTCTATCTTTACATCCACTTTGGATGGATCTTGTTCATGTGCAGGTTGGTAGGGACAAGTTTTAAAGTCATTGTGCAAAATACAGATCAAACAGAGATTTCATTCATATCAGCATGGGACAGTGGAGTTGCAAAAGGTCCCCTAAATGTTGACAAAAGGTATATCCCAAATTCCACAATTATATAAAATTTTGATGCAATCTTGCAGCTGCATTTAGAATTTGCCATTACTACAAGCAGATATATAATGCTTCGTGATTCGCCTGGATTTTACACGTATACTGTGCTTGAGCGTCTAAAAGGATGGCCTGCTTTTGACATCCAAGAAGCAAGAGTCGTGTTCAAGCTTCAAGAAAACAAGTAAACATATAATATTCTCATTTTTTCCTTCTTCCTAGAAAAATAATTTGGCTCCGAATTATAAAATATTACCTAAATATCTTATGAATTGTTCGTTGTTTCAACTGTGTTTATATAAATTTATATATAGGTTTCAATTCATGGCTATGTCGGATCAGAGACAAAGGTTCATGCCATTGACTGTGGATCGTCACACTGGTCAGGTTCTTGATTATCCAGAAGCTGTTCTCTTGACGAATCCAACTAATCCGACGTTCAAAGGAGAGGTATAAATGTTTGCACTAATAGAAGTTCATAGAGCAAATTCAACAATGCCAATAAGCATGTCTAGTACATATTGATAAGTAATATTACAAAGAAACTAACACACTTTTCTTTTCTTTTCTATTCGAGTAAGTGTTATCCAGTTTAACATAGCCAACTTGTCATAAGTTGTTTTTATTTGTGGAAAGAATTCTAAGTTATTACTTGACATATGGTAGGTGGACGATAAGTACTTGTTCTCATGTGATAACAAAGACAACAAGGTTCATGGGTGGGTAAGCAGTGATCAAGTGCCAATAGGGTTTTGGACGATAACACCCAGTAATGAATTTCGTACTGGTGGACCATTAAAACAAGATCTTACATCTCATGTTGCTGCTACTGTGCTTTCCGTAAGTCTTATGTCTTGCCTTGACGCTACTTAATATTTTAAGATATATGAAAAAAAAGAAAATTAAATTAAATTTTTTGTGAACTTTGATAACTTGTCTTTAGTGTTACTATATTAATTAGTTTCGTGTGACTATAGATGTTTTTCAGTACTCATTACGCCGGGGAGGAGTCAGCTCCAAAATTTCAAAGCGAAGAGCATTGGAAAAAGGTTTTTGGTCCTGTTTATATCTATCTTAACTCTGATGTTAGAGCCAAGAAGAATCCTTCTGTTCTCTGGGATGATGCAAAACAAAGGGTAGGTACTAATTTATTGGATCTAATATTAAAATTTAAAGCTAAATTAATTTATTGGATCTAATATTAAAATTTAAAGCTAAATTAATAACATAATTTATTTGTTTGTGTTCATTAATTCTTACAGCTTTTGTTATTACTCAGATGATTAAGGAGACTGCCAGCTGGCCATATAATTTTCCTCTTTCAAATGACTTTCTTAAATCCAACCAAAGGGGATCTGTGAACGGCCAATTTTTAGTTCATGACTGGTATTTCCATCAACATTTACCTTTCGATTTGCCATTAGGATTATTTTGGATTTTGCAAAATTTAGAAATTGAAAAAGAAATATATTTATATCTGTCATTAATGAAAGAAAGTACTATGCAATTGTATTCATGCACGTGTTTCTATATTTGCCGTCTAATTTGTTGTCCATCAAATTCATTATTGATACATTATTTTTAAATTAACATGTCATCAACTTGTGGGTTAGTGGTGAAGTTAATAAAGGTAAATTTGAGATGATATATTAATTTTAAAATGATGTGTCAATAATTAAATGGATGGATAGCGGATCTCAACTGATTTATGTCTCAATACGAGACTCAACTAATCCGCCAAGAGAGTGCCTAAATTAAATTGGACGCAAAAACTCATATGGAATATTGAAGAGGGTTGAGAATGGGATTAGTATTAATTTATGAGGAACCATATACATGGTGACTTGTGAACTTATTATAGTCCAGTTCATTAATTATACCCCAAAGTAAACATCAAATCTAATGTCTATTGGAGAGTATTATAAACAACAAAAGGAAAAATAAACAATTATTGATGTTTACTAGGTTCATCAACAAGAACCCTGAGGCGGGGGCCTCCGCTTATGTGGGCTTGGCAGCACCGGGAGCCGTCGGGTCGTGGCAGACAGAAAGCAAGGGTTACCAATTCTGGACACAAGCAGATTCCAAGGGGAATTTCGTCATTAACAACGTCGTACCTGGGACTTATAGTTTGTTCGCATGGGTCCCTGGTACAATTGGAGATTACAAATATGCTTTTGACATTACCATCAAACCAGGTTTTTCTTAAATTAGTTAACACAATATATTGATTCTATGTTAGTTAATACTAATAAGCACTTATTAATTTGATTCATGCAGGATCTAATATCAAGTTAAGAAATGTAGTATTTGAGCCTCCAAGGGTAGGTCCCACACTCTGGGAAATTGGAATTGCTGATAGGACAGCTGCAGAATTTTTCATACCAGATGCGAGCCCATCAATAAAGACTCATTCATACGCAATTTCTGGCGAAAAGTGTGATCGATTTCTGGTTACCTGTTTTTGTATTTCGAATGCTATCATCAACCATAATGATTATATACATTCACTTTCATGAATTACAGGTTTAGAGAATATGGATTGTGGACTCGTTACAAGGATCTATATCCTAAGAACGACCTTGTTTACACAATTGGTCGCAGTGATTATAGAAAGGACTGGTTTTTTGCTCATGTTACAAGGTAAATTCTCGTAAAAATCAATTGTGATAAACAAATAATATTTAACTATGAAATCCATTTATATGTGCATTATTGCAACGTAGGAATGCGGGAAATGGTGTATTCGAATCAACCACATGGCAAATTCAGTTTGACCTGAGAACTATTAACAAGGGAGCAACTTATACTCTCCAGGTAGCATTGGCATCGGCTACCGAGGCTGAAATGCAGGTAAGGAAGTTCTTCAAGAAAATTGTTCCAATTTATAAACAAAATATAATCAAGACCAATATATAATATTATTCTGGATTCTTTCTTTTAATAGTAACAATATCATGAACAATTGATTATCTACTTATACATGGCACTGATTTTTTTTTTCAACTTTTGTACTTGTAAGGTGCGCTTTAACAAGCCAAATTTAGCCGTTCCAGACTTTAGCACAGGACAAATAGGCAGGGATAACGCGATTGCTAGACATGGAATTCATGGATTATACTACTTGTATAGTATTGGCATAGCAGGGAGTCGGCTACTTGAGGGAAGAAACACGATTTTCTTGACACAGGCAAGAACAACAGGACCCTTCGTAGGAATCATGTATGATTATCTCCGTTTCGAAGGGCCTCCACGGACTCGTCCCTGCTAGCACCATAAATACTGGTGCCTGAATGTTAAATATTTTCGTCCAATACTCGTAGAAATTATAGTAGTGCAACAAAATATATACATCAAAATACAAGAACAATATCTGCGTAAATACGAGAAATTGCAACGTTTTTTATTTTATTTTTATTTTCCTTTCTGATTAGCCTATTTTGGGTAGAAAATATAAAGTTTGCTCCTTAATTGTGTCATGTGAAAGTACTCAAATGATGTATTTGTTTGTATGTATATATTGTTAAGAATCAAGATCCTACCTAATTATTCTCTCTTTATTCTTTGTAATTTTCCTAAATCAGGGTTATTAGTCAAGACAGTTACTATTGTTAGATATAGAATTACTCTCTTTCTCTTGTATAAAATACTCATTGTACACATCAATTTTGTAAACTGAATATACATAAAGCTTCTCCAATTCGGTGTTTTTCTTTACGTTTCCTATCATAGGAAATTTACATGGTATCAAAGCTCTTAAAATCTCCATAGCCCACTCAATTCCAAGCCTCCATCCTTTTCAGTTTCCATGGCAAAGATTGATGAAACTTCAGAGGCAGCTAAGACCTCTACCAACATGTATGACGATCCAAGCGATTCCTTTTATCTCCATCTTTCTGATATTTGGTCCTTGTGACTCAACAATTGACACAAGACAATTATCCTCTTTGGAGTCATACCATGCTTATGGCTAGAGTCGAATCTAGAATATTAAGTCAGCTAAGGCGGTTCGTTGATAGTCGTAATGATAAGATTTTTTTATTAATATTTAATTACATAATGTTAAAAAATTTCAATCAATATATAAATGCACTAAAACGTAAAAAACTCATATACATTTGAAAATATAATTCAATACAACTTAAAATAATAAAAAAATTACATTTTTCAATTATATATGTACGATCAAGTTTCAAGTTTTTTTACGAACTCAAACGAAATAGTTTATATGCAAAACATAATTAAATGGTAAAGACAAGCTCCAACTTTAGGCGAAAGTTATGCAAAATTTGAAAATAATGATTTTTAGAAAAATTATTTTTGGCCCCAAAAGAAAAAATATTTCTCGAACTTATGTATATATATATATAGTGACATAATAAAGAAATTACATGAATACCAACAAACAAAACGTACTATTCGTTTCCTCATGAGATTTAACCTCATTTATGCTGGCGATCGAGGACATATTTTACTCATGGATCCCTTATCACATGTGAACAAGGTATTTTCTTTATTATTCAAGATGAAAAATAGCGAAATATCTCTTTACATGTGTTTGGGAAAACATTAGATGCGGCAACTTTTGTTGTAAAAAATGGACCACCAAATTTGAGCATATTTTTTTCACCAAGAAATTCACATCTCAAATGTGAACGCTGCAACCTTGTTGGACATAAAATTGAGAACTGCCATCAACATCTTCAGTGTGACCATTGTGACTACAAAGTTCATACTTTCGACGTTTGCCGAAAGCTCAAGCAAGCTAATGTTCAAGGGGATAATAGAGGTCCCGCAAACTCATTTTCCAAAGCTCACCACACGGATTGCGAATCTAACAAAGCTGAAATGACCCCTTCCTCCTATAGTCTCACCGCTGATCAAAACCAGGGTCTGCTTGAACTCATCAATCAAACAAAATCGGTTAGTGTTGCCAATCAAGTGTCAACAATGAGCAATCTTTTAGGTATTCCTCCTAGCTCTCCTATATCTGGTAAGGTTATTTGATAGATCTTTGACACATAAGCCATAGATCACATGGTTTGTTCATCTCACTTTTCTCAACACTACCACACCTTGTTGGACATAAAATTGAGAACTATCGTCAACATCTTCAGTGTGACCATTGTGACTACAAGGTTTATACTATCGATATTTGCCGAAAGCTCAAGCAAGCTAACGTTCAAGGGGATAAGAGAGGTTTCCCAAACTCATTTTCCAAGGCTAACCACACGGATTACAAATCTGACAAAGCTGAAATGACCATTTCTTCCTATAGTCTCACCACTGATCAAAACCATGATCTGCTTGAACTCATCGATCAAACAAAATCGGTTAGTGTTGCCAATCAAGTGTCAATAGTGAGCAATCTTTCAGGTATTCCTCCTAGGTCTCCTATATCTGGTAAGGTTATTTGATGGATCTTTCACACATAAACCATAGATCACATGGTTTGTTCATCTCATTTTTTCACCACTAGCATACCTATCACCAATCGTTATGTCCATTTCCCAAATCATGCCCTTGCTCAAGTAACACATATAGGGACAATCTGTTTTACTAGTAAATTGGTTCTTTATAATGTGCTTTGTGTTCCTTCCTTTAAACTCAATTTTATATATGTAGCAAAATTGACTCAAACATGTTCATTTTATGCAACATTTATCGTCACATTTGTTTTGTGTAGGACCAAGATTCGGGAAAGACGATTGGGATGGGAACTGAGCAAGCTGGGCTCTACTACTTGGATACTTCAAAGTATGTTGTAGTGTCTTCATTGCCACCGCCACTTACAACAATCCTCACATTTGGCACCAACGCCTTGGCTCCTCTCTAATAAAAGCATGTAGGGATTTATTTGTATTTAGATCCTATTAAATCTTATTTGGTTAATGATTGCTCCATTTGTCCCATGCTAAGCAGACTAGGCAACATTTTCATTCTAGTTCTATTAACACAAAATCTTGTTTTGAGTTAATTCGTGTTGATATTTAGGGTGGCCATCATGTTTCTACTTTACAAGAGGCAAAATATTTTATTACAATCGTAGATGATTTTTTTTTTTATGTACATGGGTTTACCACTTGCTTACAAAATCTGAAACTATAAATTATTTACTTACCTTTATAAACCTCGTTGAAACCCAATTTGAATCAAACATTAAAATCATTTGTAGTGATAATGGCCCTGAATTTTCCATTCCAAATACATATTAGATTAAAGGGATTATTCATCAAACTAGTTGTGTCTCAACTCCGCAACAAAATGGAGTTATTGAATGTAAACATCGACATCTACTCAATGTAGCCGCTCGTTACTTTTCCAAGCCAACCTTTCCAAAAAAAAGTTGGGGGTGATGCTATTCTTACTACCACTTACCTAGTCAATCGTACCCCCAACTCCTATTTTTCATGGCAAAACACCATTTGAGATATCCACTTATGATCATTTAAGTGTTTTGGGTTGTCTATGGCCTCTACCCATCACCACAAACCAAGCAAATTTGATCTTCGTTCTCTTTGTTGCATCTTCCTTGGTTATCCTTATGGTACCAAAGGTTATCAGGTATATGATTTAGCCATCAGAAAGATTTTCATTTCTCGAGATGTTATATTTCATGAACATATTTTTCCCTATGCTTTTGCTGTCTCCATTTCAACTTCATTTGTTACACCCTATTCTTGGGAACTGGCTAACTTGGCCATTTTACATGCTGCAACGCCCATATTTCCTACCATAATGCCAGCTAATCCAAACCCACTTGTCGTAGAGCCATCTTCTCCTACCATAGTACCATAAATTATGCACATTCCACACTAGATATCAACCATCGCATCACCAGATTTGCCCGTCACAACACCTTTAGATGCAATTCCCATGTACCATAGTGACCAAACTTCTCTTTCAGACGTTACGGTCTTAGGCACCACCGCGGCATAGCCTAACTCCCCATCCAAGCCAAAACCTTCCGTTCATTTCCTTTCTCACTCTCCTATATTTGACACCCTAGTCTGACGCCCACACGAGCACCCATCTACCTTCAACAATATCATGTAGAAGCTTATTTGCCCATTCGCTCCCTATCGTAGTCTCACTCAGTGTTTGTTGCTTCCGAAAGTATTTTTCACCCTTTGTCTCATGTCTTTACTTATGCTAAACTTTTTTCCTATCCATCGTGCTTTTACTACTTCCATTTCAGCCATCAAAGAACCTACGTCGTTTTCCTAGATCGTTAAAGATCCATCATGGCATTTTGCCATGAACGAAGAACTTTATGCTCTCCATGATAATATAACTTAGTCTCTTCAAACTTTTCCTTCAATAAGAATCTTGTAGGTTGCAAATGGGTCTACAAAATCAAATTCAATCATGATGACATTGTTGAGCGCTATAAAGCACACTTGATTGCAAAAGATTATAGTCAGATTGTAGGCTTTGTTTATCATGAGACTTTTGCCCTAGTTGCCAAGCTTGTTACTAAATGCCTACTCCTAGCTATTGCATCTTCCATGAATTGGCACATTCGACAAATGGATGTTAGCAATGTTTTCCTACACAATGATCTAGATGAAGATGTTTACATGTCATCGCTGTCAAGATTTTGGGTTCCATCTTAAAAAGTCGACCTTATTAAGAGGAGTAACCCTATCCTTTATGAGTTGGTTTATATTTTCATCTTTATTTGATGTGAGATTTTATCCTTTAACATACCCCCTCAAGATGGTGGCTCGTTTGAGCAGACTAATCTTAAAATTCGTGTGCTCAATTTTTTTGAGTCTTCGTCAGATCGAATTGCTTGTTGGAGTTTAATGGGCTCTGATACTATATTAGAATGCATATTAAGCATAACTCAATCTAACAAAATTGACTTGTTAGGAAATGATTGCCCTCACCTTATTAAGTGGATCGTGTAAATATCACCACCTAATATGGGACTCTAATACGCCCTCTCACGCACAGCGTGGACCATGCCAAACAACTGTGAACAAATTGATATTGGGTGCACCCAACATTGTAAAACTAGGTCTGCTCTGATACCATTTTAAGATTGGGGGTTCCATCTTAAAAGGTCGACCTTATTAAGAGAAGTAATCCAATTCTTTATAAGTTGGTTTATATTCTCATCTTTATTCGATGTGGGGTTTTATCCCTTAACAATTGCCTCCTGGTTTTGGACAAAAAAGAGGGACGTGTATATGGAAGCTTCACAAATCTTTATATGGACTTAAGCAAAAGCTTCCCGTCAATGGTTCATCAAGCTCTACAAAGTCCTCACCCTTGCACGCTTTATACAATCCAAGTCAGATAATTCGTTATTTGTATGACACCAAGGTACTTCCTTTACTACTCTCCTCGTCTATGTAGTGACATCATTCTGACAGATAATAATCTACAAGAAATTGAAGGAATTAAAGCTTATCTCATGTAGCAATTTAAGTTTAAGGATCTTGTTAACTTGAAATATTTTTTGGGTATAAAGATATCTCGATCCAAAAGAGGAATTGCTATTTCACAAAGGAAATATACACTTGAATATTTGAAGACATGGGATACTTAGCAGTGAAGGCTGCCAATTCTCCAATGCAGCAAAATTATAGTAATAAAGAAGGCGATTGCATTGAAAACCCCCTTCTTATTGAAGACTTGTTGGGCGATTGATTTACTTGACCATTGCAAGGCCAAACTTGGTTTATGTGGTTCTCAGTCAATTCATGGATAAGCCTCGAGTTCCACACCTAGAAGCAACATAACGAGTTTTACTTGCTCAAGTACATAAGCAGAATACCGTTCTATGGCATCTGTTTATTGTGAGGTCACCTAGCTCCAAAACATTTTGTATGATCTTGGAATAAAACATCCACAACTGGTTAAGCTATTATGTGATAATCAAGCCACTCTACACATAGCTTCCAATCCAATTTTTCATGAATGGACAAAACACGTTGAAATTGATTTTCGCCTTGTTCAAGGAAAAGTACAAGCTGGGCTAGTTAAAACTTACCATATATCGATATCAAGACAACCAATAGACATTTTCACTAACTCATTGGGTATGCCACAGTTTTTAAAGCTCACCAACAAATTAGGAATGATCAACATCTATTCCAACTTGAGGGGGCAAGTTAAGAATAAAAATCCTACCTAATTATTCTCTCTTTAGGGAAGTTGCTATTGTTAGATATAAAATTATTCTCTTTCTCTTGTATAAAATACTCATTGTATACATCAATTA
This sequence comes from Fraxinus excelsior, assembly GCA_019097785.1. Taxonomy (NCBI): domain Eukaryota; kingdom Viridiplantae; phylum Streptophyta; class Magnoliopsida; order Lamiales; family Oleaceae; genus Fraxinus; species Fraxinus excelsior. The sequence goes on along the minus strand of CM032623.1, from coordinate 11,022,600 downwards.
TGTATACCGAATATACAAAAAGCTTCTCCAATTCGATTTTTCTTATTTATGTTTCCTACCATAGGAAATTTACATGTATAGGTTTTATGCGTAATGTGTAGTGACTTGGGACAAAGTTAACAGTACTACTATGTAACATTGAAAAATAAATTTTCTGCCCTAAAAACAGTAAACCTCTAACTTAAGTTTGAATACTAAAACTTGAGGATAAAACTAATCTCGCAAAAGACGTAATAATCTCTAGTCTAGATAATTAAAGTGTCATAAAATAATTATAAAAAAAAGCTAGAAAAATCAGTCAAGGCAGTGTCCACCACATGTGAACATAGCTTTATTATTCTCCTAGATTAGAGAAGATTAACCTTCACAATTTCACAATATCCTTCGGTGTCTTGTAACAACGACAATTCATTAATAATTGTTGATTTTGACTGAAATTTGTTATAAAATAATGAGATAATTACTGATGATTATTTAGTATTATCATGATACATGGGTAAGACTTATCTAGTTCAGAAAGTGTATTTCATTCGAACTGTAACTCTCCTTTTAGACCCTATAAATACTGGTCTTGATTCTCAATAAAATACACAGAAAAGTCTATTGGCTTTCATTCTCTCTTTTCTTTTTTTTTATTTTATAACACATTATCAGCACGATAGCTTAATTTTTCAAAGTGGACTTGTTAGAAGGTAATACTTTTTTTTGGTTGCAAAATCATCTATTACATGTACTAAAATTAATTTGGTGACATGTAAATCTTTTTATATGCATATGCATTCGTTCTTTCTGTTGAATGCCGATTTCTCTTTCTCCAACGTGGCCACCATTTTAAGTAATTCACCTCTATTGCTTTCTTGGTATTGAATCTCACTTCTTCAATTTCTTTTTTGGCTACATTAATAGCCAATTGAAAACGCATGCATTAAATTCTTCATTTTTCTGTGTGCCGCCATCTTCAATTCGTATGAATTAGTGTTATCTGTAATCATTAAGTTTGTATCAATTTTCTAACCGTCGTATCAATTTTTACCAAAATCAATTCATATTTGAATTCTTTTTCTAATGTATATTTGGTAATTAAATTTTATATCACATCTTGTCTATATGGTAATTAATATTCTTAATCTGATTAAATATTTTTAGATATTCTTCTATAAATTCTAAATTAATAATTTCTACCACATACACGTTTATTTGTAAAGTTCCAGGCTATTATACCCTTGATTCAACCAGTCATGATTTTCTTATTTGGGTAGTTGTAGAAATATCTTGATTTCATCCGTTTCTGGACTTATCTTCGTGTTTAATTCTATCGAAGAAATAATGGATGACCCGATAGGTATGGTCTGCCCCAGTGGGAAATTATTCAATCTGGTTCTTACAATGGGCACCCAGTATGAAGAGTCATTAAAATTAACTGGATGTAAAAAAAAATATTATTTTGTTCCTTGATTCTTGAATGGTTCTATGTTATTCATATGCTGCATAAAACTAATTGCGTGAGCTATAATTATTTCCTTTCAACAATTGTTCTAAAATATGTTACCTCTATTTTCTAGACGTATTCTTAGTTACATTAACATTCTTTATATTTGTTTCACATATATATTATTATTGTTGTTGTCGAATCTTTTTACCTTTAAGTAAATAGTATATCATGTTGTTGCTCTTGAAATAGCACAACATTATAAGTAATATTTTTGAAGAATATTTCTTACTCCTGAAGAGTATAAATTATATTTTTCAATATTCCAGAAGAATATTGACATATTGCTCTTGAAAAAGTAATATTAAAATACAACGTGCTCTCGAAATAACACATGTTTCGAAAAATCATTTTGAATTCATGTTTATCCCTGAAGGACAACATGTAATTAACGTCATGAGGATTTAGATTAGTTTGATTACTTGAATTACATATGATTATATAATGTTTAATCATATTCTTCGAAATTAAATAATTGAATTATATCTTATATTGAACCAGAAGTTCAATTTGACTTTATTGTTTGGCATGACCAGTTATACCATCACTGGATCGATAATGATGCGAAATTAAATATCCAAATGGATATTCAAAGAAGAACCGGAAGATTCTTCAATCCAATAAAATCATATTTGATGCTTGTTCTCTTTATTGAAAATTGGTTATTGGTCGTTACTAGTTAAATAATGATTGAATTGTCAATATTTCTGAAAATTAATTAGGGTGATATATGGGGCCCCGTCACCCTCCACGTTGATAATCTAGATATTATTTGTATCTAATAGATTTGATACAAATATTAGATGATTGCACGGTGTTCGAAACCTGAAGTTTGCGAAAGTGATACTCAAATTATGAGCATAATTTTCAAATTATACAATTAAGGCAATATGTCTTTTTAATACTAGTGGTCTTAAATCTCAACTTTTTAATAAGTGGTTAGTTGAGATGTCGATAAATGGTTTAACATTATTGTTTGTTAAACGTCTCCAATTAATTTAATTGAGAACAAAATACTTCTCATTTCAGTTTAGGGAAAGCCATTACACATCATGTCAACATCATAGTTCTCCTAGTTATAACTTGACTTATGGTCAGAGCCTAATTTTTCCATCAAATTATTTCGATAGTGCTGTATATGTAAAATTAATCCACCACAATGCACTGAGATGGAAAGTAAAAAGGAAAATACTGAGAATAAATGGGCAGTATGAACCCTTATCCTAAATGGATGATATTTGTAAAAATGATTGTCAATTTGATTTGACAATTCTCTCAGCATTAGGGGGAATAATTAAGAAACTGAAAATAATATACAAATGCATCAATATCTAAATCATCGCAAAAGATAATTCGAACCAGAAGGTCGAAAGATAATTTATTTAGATACATTTACTGACCAAAGATATTAATAATCTCACATCAGCTTTAAATGTTCCAACTCGAATTGACTCCTGGAAGGACAATTCTTTAATATTATATTTGATAAATTTATGGCACGTCTGAAGCGTGATGATATTCGATTTTATTACAAAGTCCTCCAAACGAAAATGGAGCAATTAGTAAAGATTGTCTTATTAAGGAGATATATAATTTTAGTGAATATTTAGACATAACATATTATAAAACCTCAGAAGAGGTTCAGGTACTTGAAATAATGAAAATTGAGATATCTTAATAAGTTATGTCATCATGGAAAAAGAAATAGAATCAAAAAATACAAGAAAAAGTTATCGACAACACTTTTACACATGATGTACTGCATCATATTATGAATAGCGATGAATCGAAATAAATTCGTTGAAATCGATCGAAGAGAAAATTGATCAATCAAATATTGAAAATATGGTTCCCGAAGAATCATAAGTGTCCGAAAATAATGAGATTTCAATAAATTATATGTTATCTCATAAATTATGGGAGAGAAATAATGTTGTTATAGACAATATTTTCGTCTTTAACGTGACTCTTAATATTATGCAATATGAGGATCCTAAACCACTGTATGTTAAAGATTGTCAAAATAGAAGTGATTGACCAAAGTGAAAAGAAGTCATACATACGGAATTGAATTTCTTAGAGAAACGAAAAGTGTTTGAACCTGTAGTTCAAACACCTGAAAATGTAATCCCTGTTAAATACAAATGAGGTTTCGTACGAAAGAGAAATGAAAACAATGAAATTACAAGATACAAGGTACGACTCGTAGCTCAAGGTTTCTCACAAAGACCTGGAATCGATTATGAGAAAACATATTCTCTCGTAATAGACACCATAACTTTTAGTTTCTTAATTAGTTTGACTGTGTCACAAAATCTCGATATGCGCCTTATGGATGTAGTGACTGCCTATTTGTATGGTTCACTTGATAGTGACATATATATGAAAGTCCCTGAAGGACTCAAAGTGGGTGAAACAAATTATACATGCCCAAGAACCATGTTCTCAATTAAACTGCAAATATCATTGTATGGATTAAAACAATCCGGACGCATGTGGTATAATCGCCTTAACGAATATTTGTTGAAAGAAGACTATAAAAATGATGATGTCTGCCCATGTGTTTTTATAAAGAAAACGAATATTGGATTTGCAATTGTGGCGGTTTATGTTGATGACTTAAGTTTAATTGGAACTTCTAAAGAGTTCAACAAAACTGCAGATTATTTGAAAAATGAATTTGAGATGAAAGATTTGAGAAAAACAAAATTCTGTCTCGGGTTGCAAATTGAACATTTCTCAGAAGGATTATTTGTTCATCAATCTGAAAAAATTTTAAAACGATTTTATATGGATAATGCACATCCATTGACATCACCTATAGTTATTCGATCACTTGATGTAAAAAAAATGATCATTTTCATCAACCTGAAAATGGAGAAAAGATTCTTAATCCTAAAATACCATATCTTAGTGAAATTGGAGCATTAACTTATCTTGCAAATTATACTCGACCCGACATAGCTTTTTCTGTAAATCTCCTTGCAGGATATAGCTCTACACCAGCACAAAGACATTGGAATGATGTTAAACATATTTTTCGTTACCTAAAGGATACTATTGATTTGAGATTATTTTATTCTCAAAAGTCGGGATCTACTTTAGTGGGATCTGCAGATACAAGTTATCTCTCTGACCCACATAAAGCTAAATCACAAACATGATATGTGTTTACATGTGGAGGAACAGTTATATCATGGAGATCTGTGAAGCAATCATTGACATCAATATCATCAAATCATTCTGAAATCATTGCAATCCATGAAGCATGTCGAGAATGTGTATGGTTGTGGAACATGACACATCATATCCAAGTATCATGCAGATTAATTTCAACAAAAGATAGTCCAACAATTTTGTATGAAGATAATGCTGCTTGTATTGCACAACTCAAAGGAGGCTATATCAAAGGTGACTGGATGAAGCATATTTCTCCAAAATTCTTTCATACACACGAGCTTCAGAAAATATGACGACATTGACATTCAACAAATTCGTTCAAGTAACAATGTGGCTGATTTATTTACAAAAGCACTGCCAACATCTACATTCAAGAAATTGGTTCATGAGATTGGAATGCGTCGACTCAAAGATTTTCAGTGATCAACATCAAGGAGAGTAGATGTACTCTTTTTTCTTCGCTTAGGTTTTATCCCACTCAGTTTTCCTAACAAGGTTTTAATGAGGCAGCATTTTATACTCTAAAATAACTGTACTCTTTTTCCTTCGTTTGATTTTTTTGTCCCATTGAATTTTTATTAGACAATGTTTTAACGAGACAGTTATTGTACAAATAATCATCAAAGGGGAGTGTTGTAAAATAATGAGATAATTACTGATGATTATTTAGTATAATCATGATACATGGATAAGACTTATCTAGTTCAGAAAGTATATTTCATTCCAACTGTAACTCTTCTTTTAGACCCTATAAATACTGATTTTAATTCTCAATAAAATACACAGAAAAGTCTATTGGCTTTTATTCTCTCTTTTATAACAAAATTAACATTTTAATTTTAATTTCTATCAAATAAAACATTAGAATATTCTTCCAACAATGATGGAATCATAGCAAGCATCAATGACTACACAAAACCTAATTTCCCACATAAAATATATACAACGGATCCGCCTCTTCTAATTCAATAGATCTAAATCAAAGTTTACATTGTTACAAATTTAGACCAATTTCTTAAATGTATCCACATGATTGATCATTGTTCGGAGAAAAATAAGGGGATAAGAAAATTTAGAAAAATAAAGAAAAAAATTATAAATTGCCAAAGCTTTCTATTATATGAAAAATTGTTTATGAAGTGGTGGGACAAAAAATTGTGGTGGTAATATATACTAGTTGTTTAATAAATAAAAAAAAAAAAGCCCTTCTCTGCACTCTTTTTGATACATCATCTATATGTAAATCACTATGCCCCTATTTGGTGGTTATTATTATTTTTAAAAAAATATTATTTTGAATGTGAATTTTTTGAAAATGTATGGTTAAGAAGTAGAGAAATATTGAATTTACGTGTAAAATATTTTGTGTGAATGTGATTGAAAATGAATATGTAGAAAAAGGTTCTGAAAGGATGAAAGACAAACAGGGGTTTATGTAACTCCATTATATACAAATAACATTATTCAACACCATTTACTCTTTTAAAAATCCTTCGAAATTTTCCCAATCGAAACAACACCCGGCACCTGAACGTCCAAGGGCAAAGTCGTCCAACTTTCACTATATTGCCCGAAACTAAAATCCGACAACACCGCAGGGTCAGTCTTGATGTCCTGGAAAAACTACCTTGCCTGAAGACCACCTCGCTGGAAAAGGGCCCACGCGCCCGCACGCGTTGGCGCCGATTGTCACGCGCCACCCCCCAACTGTTCCTTCGCTGTTGAGTCCGCCGTGGTGTCCGTTTCACCAACCGGCCACTAGTTTGGCCGGAAATTGCATTTGCAGGTGCGGCTTTTGTGCAGATTTTTGGACAGCTTCCTCTGTCGATTTTCTGCTGAGTTTTTGAACGATTTTTTCTCTTTTTCTAGCCAAAAAATCCACCACAACCTACTCTGATACCATTTGTAGATTATTGTCTTCTAATTTCTCCAAGACAGAGCTCAGTAAACCACCAAATCAACACCACAACGACAACCAAACTCCAAACTAAAACCACCACCACTTGGTTGCTTCCAAAGTGCCAAAAAGGCTAAGTGTGAGTGATGTTTTGGTAGCCCAAACTAGCCACACATGCTAAGAGAAGAGGAAGAGAAGGTAGCACAAAGCAAGAGGAAGCACAAAGCAAGAAATTCTCTTTTCTTTCCCAATAAATGGGCTTCCAACCCTAAAGTCGTCCAGGGTAAATGGGTTGGGTCATGAGCAACATTAATGAGATTAGACTACTTCAAATGATTCACTTAGGTTGTCGGAGTGGTTCGTTTATTGTGGTGTCGACATTTCACTTCAATCATCAACCAAGACATATGAAGTATAATCCAAACTATTAAATCGGTTTAACATCGTCGCCCAAATTTATTGGGTATTAAAACTCAACAATCATCTATATGTAAATCATTATGCCCATATTTGGTGGTTATTATTATTATTATTATTTTGAAAAAATATTATTTTGAATGTGAATTTCTCGAAAATGTATGGTTAAGAAGTAGGGAAATGTTTTGAATTTACGTGTAAAATATTTTATTATGTGAATGTGGTTAAAAATGAATACGTAGAAAAAAAAGTTTTGAAAGGATGAAAGACAAACATGGGTTATGTAACTCATTATATACAAGTAACATTATTCAACATTATTTACCCTTTTAAAAATCTTCTAAATTTCCCCAATTGAGATTTTAGTGAATTTTATTTCAATATAGATATCTTCAACTAAGATATTGAAGGATTTCAGACTTTCAATTAAATTCTTTAAAATCAAAGCATCCTCAATAAATCGGGATTTTTTAAGAATTCATTAATAAAGCAACATCAAAATATTTGAATGGATTTTAAGCTTAAAAATACACATTACAAATTCTTTTGAAATTTCACCATTTTTAATAAGATTATGTGGAAATCTATTCAAAACATGAGATCATTAAAATTTATAATATTTTAAAGTTCATTTAAAATCTCAGTTAAGGACACCCTCATAAAATACTCCTTCTGTCCAAATTATATAGGATGAGTTTCTTTTTTCTCTTATCCCAAATATATAGGCTTGTTTCTTATTGTAGAATATTTTGTTGTGTTTATTTACCAATATACCCTTATTAAATTTTTCCAACTTAATATGTCAACATCATGAAATCATCCAAATACACACATTTCCCACTTCTTGAAAACATGGAACAACTCTCATTTCTTCTTCTTCTTCAAATTCTTTATTAATTCCAACAATAATTTAATTTTACATAATGAAAATTAAATAGGGTAAATTAGGAAAGATCTTGACAAAAACTAATTTTCCAATGACATTAAAGAAACTTTTTTAATCCGTGTGAAAATGAAACTCGACTATATAATTGAGACGGAGGGAGTAATGTTATATAATACATGTATTTCCCTTTTAACAACTTAATATTTTAAATGATGCATTTCAACGTAGCATTAAAGTTAATAGAAGTTACCACATTCAATTTTTATTGCTATTCAAGGCTTTTAATTGGGAAATAATGAATTCATCTTCCAGTGAGAGGATGTGTTAATTAATAAAACTTAAAATTAATAAATTTTTAAATGAGATTGTTCAATCAATACAAATCATATATAATTCTCTTCAATTATTCTTGCGATGGGAGGCCGAAAGAATTTCTATTCAGCCTCCAACTACATTCTTCTCTTCTCCTAGGAATCTTAACTTGGTATGCGAGCTCAAGATACCTTAATATTAGAAAAAATTGGAAACACTCTCCTTTTATTTGTCAATAAATAAAATAATTCCACCGCCACATAGAGACAATTTTAAATTAAAAATTTTATTTAGAGTAAAAATGACTGCCCACTAAGGTGAAAGCAATAAGGGACATCAAATATGGCAGTTAAAAAAACCAGAGAGAAGAAAATAATGGAAATAGCATTTAAATATTCAAACAAAAAAGCCCAAGCAAGCAATTTGTGTACATTTTACTTTGACATTCTTTAGCCAACGAATAACAGATCTCTAAACAATCGAATAATTATTGTTACTCCAATATATATATTGTCAAACCCCATTATACATTATGAAAGTTATGTATCGACGGTCAAGTATTAAATAAATGTAAGGTATAAATTAGATTTTATACAATTTAATAATAACTTCTGATCTTAAAACATTTAAAAACAAAAAAAAAGAATGATGCTATTCATAGTGACATATAATATTAATGACATATTTAATATCATTTATTGACCCCTATAATTTGACATGACTAGGTAAATTAGTATCATTTAATTTTACTATGTTTTGGTCACGTACCATAAAATGATGGTCAAAAGTCAATGAGGATACAATCTAATATGGAGAAAATTAAACCTACAGAGAATCAATTACAGAAAGTTTACAGAAATAATTTATTTCCAAAAATACCCTCCTATACAAAAAAAATTGCAACTAAAAGCCATTACAAGAATATAGGAAACTTCATATAAGTCCCTGAAGATTTATAAACATAAAATTAAGCCTTAAAAATATTGTATCTTATGAGAAGCCATAAAACTCATAAAATTAGTAAAATTCATAAAGAAATAAGATATAAATTAACTTTAAGATTTTATATATCCATAATAAACAAAAAATTAAAATATTCCGAGTTAAGAAATTACATAGAATATACAACTATCTAAGATCAAAATTAAATTTCGCTGCCTCTGCGCACTCTGGTGAAAATGGTATCAGAGCCATGTTACGAACCTAAAATAATGATGAACATAATGGATGAAGAAAATATAATTGAAGAATTTTTGGATAGGATAGGAAAACATAAAAAACCAAGTTATCCTTATTTACCTAAAAATAGTACAAATGAAAGTTTTGAAGATGTACACAAAATATTAGAAAATTTAGAATATAATCTACAGATAGGAAATACTCTTTTAAATAATAATCTTAAAGGAAAAGACATGATTATAATTAATCCACCTTTAGATTTTAGGATAACACAAAAAGATGAAAATAAAGGAAAAAATCAAGAGATAAATCAATATATGATTACAAAAGTTGAAGAAATAGAACAAAAATTCTTAGAATCTACTGGCAAAGAATATAATGAATATAAAAGACAGTTAGAAGAATTAACTGAAAAAATAGAAAATATAAAAATGAATACTAATCCAACATCTAATTATAATATAAAATCAGAAGACTTTAGTAGTGATGAAGAATATGAGAAATGACTTCCTCGTCACCCAATACCTAATAAGGATGGTCTCAATCAATATAGGAAGACACAAAAAAAGATATACTGGAAATGTAAGAAAACAATCTGTAAAAGAAATAAGTCCTATGAAATCTTATAATGAACCAATCCACACAACAGGAATATGGTTAGATCTTGATTGTGTAGATAAAGATAAAACCATAGATATATGGATAAAGAGTACAGATTTAGCTATACAATTTAATAAATAGAAAACATATACAGCCTTTGGATTTATAGAACATACATTCAGATGAATTGCATCTGAATGGTGGAGAAAACTACCAGAAAATATTAAAAGAAGAATAAAGTATGGAGAAGATAAAACTGAAGTATTTGATAATAGAAATGCCTTAAATGAACAAAATATACAAGAAATATTAAAAAGACTTGAAAGAGCCTTAAGAACAGAATTCTTAGGACATAGATTCAGTTCTGATGAAGAATTTAGAAAACAAGAAGAATATAATGCATGAACAATAGCAATGGAAAATTAAAAAATATGTGATATGTGTGAATTAGATAGGTATACGTGTAAGTTTGAAGAAATATATTACGTATTGAACCAAGGAGATTACCAAGAAAATAAACCGATGTTAAGATCCTATTTTACAAAGTTACCATTCCCCTGGGAAATTAAATTATTAAAAGAATATGAAAAAAATATTACCAGCTGGAGAAGAAAAATGTATAAAATTAGATAGTCTTGGAACTAGGATTGAATTTACAAAGCGAATGATAAGCACTTGGTGTAGAGAAGCTCTAGAAAATAAGAAAGCATACAAGATAAGAAAAAATTCATTGTGTTGTTACAAAGATTTAGGTCAAATTGAACAATTTGGATGTTACAAAAAGAAATATAAGTCATATAAGAAATATAAAAGAAAATTCAAAAATTATAAAAAGTTTAAGAAAAAAAGTTTTAAACCAAATAAAAAATATTTTAAGAAAAGAAATTGGACTGTAAAGCCCAAGCTAAAATATATCAAAAAATGTAAGGGGCCGTTCTCTTTGTATTTCAGATTTCTGTTTTGAGTTTTGAATTCGTTTTGTATTTTGTGTTTTGAGTGTCTGTTTTGAAATTTTTGAAAATGCGTTCTGTTTGTCATTCTGAAAAACTGTTTTCGAAAACATAAAAATGGAAAACGCGTTTACTTTAAAATTTTGATAAATTTTTTTATAATATTTTATTTAAGAAATTTGATTATTCATTAAATTTTAATAGTTTAATTTTAATATAGTATTAAATAACATATATGAAGTTGGTGAATCTTAATTTTTTTTCCAAATATTAAAATCACAATCTATATTAAATTAGGCAAAACTGTTCAATCTATACGATTAGAAGTATAAGTGCAAATAAATACACGGAATTATGTATGAGGTCTAGATTAGTAGCAATTTAATTTCGGACTTGTCTCATTTGAGTTGTTTGACTAGAATCAAAACTAATGCTCTTTGGTTGCAACGTAAATCCCAAGTTCGTGAAGGAAAAAGAATATTCATTTACGGCTTCGTATTACAGAGATACACACCTGCACACACACTAACATAAAAAACAGAATTTTAAACAACAGAATTCAAAGAGCATCACCATAGAAATTTATGTCATTTACCAATATAGAAAACTAATACATACGTTTAAAGAAGATTGTGAAAACGCTAGTGCAGTTTACAAAGAGAACCCATGAGCAAAATTCAACTTCAACTCTAGCTTGGATTACATAAATAGACAACTATAAGCTAAGTCTTCTAATCGATTACATAGGTGGAACAAATTCATAAATCACTTTCCTTTCGTTTTCCATTCTCCTCCGTATATCTTTTTTCCTTGCAGATTGTAATATTGATGGATATCTCCACGTTTTGTCATTGAAAAATACTGTAGAAATAAAATTCAGTAAACAGAAGTGAGAAATTACTTTAACACAATGCAAGCAGATTTGTAGTTTCAATTCATAATTGGCAATGCATGAACAATCATATAAATGATGGCAGAAGAATTGTTCAGCTCCAACAAAAGGTCTGACCCAGAAGATCCACTAAAGAAAGACATGGGCGACAATGCAGGGGCCAAAGTGCTTCCTTGATATAAGTAAACCCAATTATAATTGTATAAAGTATTTGCAAATTTCATACATTTCAGATTAGAACTTCTTAATCTTGACAAATTTCATACATTTCAGATCATAAATTTCTGTATTAGTCTTGATAATACAGAACAAGTGCTTCCTTGATATAAGTTAAAACTTTTTAAAATTTGCTAAACCATTAAAATTATAGACAACAATTTTGCCAAGTAAAGCAATGCAGAATCCACTAAGCATTTACAAATCATTGCACTTAAGACACACATATTCTAATTAAGAAAATCAATAATCAATAACCCAATTATAATTGTATAAAGTATTTGCATATTTCATACATTTCAAATTCACTTGTGTGCTGTGCCATCTAACTATTGAAATAATAAATCATGCATCATGGACAACCTAAATTGTTTGCTACTCTCTTATGTTATTTGCATAATTAATTCTTTTTTTATTTGACTGTACACCTCCCATCTTAAAACTGTGACAGAAGAATGCCCAGTGAATCAAAAATCGATAAAATGGGTAGCATTATTTTTTTTTTTGGATCACCGCATTCTTTACAAACAGATGAAAAATGAACTAACTGCAGCATGCATCAATCACATACTGGGGACAACAGTATTAAATTAATTATTTCACAACAAGGTCAATGAAAGAGGTAATGAAATGTGCCATGTGCTGCAAAAATGATTAAATTAACAGTTGGAGGAAAGAAAATGTAAGCTCCCATACTGAAAGAAAAAAAAATTATAACTTATTAAAATTGAGATAATTTTTGCACGAACTTGATTAGGTTTATCCTTCATTGATTTTAAGCTCCCTCCACTTTGTTGACCTCCAGTTTGTGGACTGGTGGCCTGAATGTAGCATTGAAGGCATTTGAAAGTACACAAAAATCACAAGAGTGTTTACGAACAGACTATTTTACAAAGATTCTTAGGCATGATGTACATGCCATGATAGTGATAAATAAAGACAATAATCTCAGGCATCCATATGAGGACTCATGGATAAGAAGTGTACCCTATTCAGTATGGACTGCTCAGCTTCAACACCTTTTTTAGAAGATCGAGTTTTCAGCTCCTCACGTCTCTGTCTATCCATCCTAGCAACCATCAGAGAAATAGTACAACTGCACTATCCCAAACAAACCACAAAACCATATTCTATCTGCATAGGACATCACTTTGAACTCTTAAACTCATAGTTGGGAAATTGGAAAACTGCAAACATAAAACTGAAAAAAGAATATATAATTTTCACAACTTGATCTACTAGATATCATTCAAAAGAAGTTTCAACTACTAGCCAGAGAAATGGAAAACAAAAATAGTTTATTGATATAAACACAAGCACTTTATGAAGTTTAAAAGGCAGACTACAAATTGAAACATAAAACAGTTGTATTTCATGGTTTAAATTACATCCTTCGCACTTTCCAGCATTTTTCCTCTCGCATATTTTAAACCTCACTCAATAAATGCTTCTTAATTAGCAAATCAAAACAACAAACAAAAACACATATTTGACAAAATTGCATGTTCGTGTGAGTATCTAGGACACATGCAACATCACAGCCTTGCCCAGCAATTGCTCCCAAAGGTCAGAAACTGTTCTATCAATTCCACCTCTACCACCAGCTACCCTTCCAGATTTTGCTAAAACTACACAACAAAATTCTTACAGATGCACTGAGATAATCAAAAAATGCAAAGCCATTTCAGTACTCAGTTTCCCTTTCCCAAACAGCAAGAATAGCCAACAAACATCACTCATACCTAACCTGTAATTCCGCCTCCACCACCAGCTACCCTTCCCCCTGTGACTTCACTGCCCCGTTCTTCCCCTAACCTGCCTCAGTTTTTACACCCAACAAATAAAAAATAGAGATGAAACCTAACCCAACAAAAACAAAGATTATCACAATCGAACCTTGATTAAAACAGCCCATAGAAAATCCGTCAATTTGGGAAGACGAGCGCAATCCCCTTGATCTGAAGATCCCGCGGCTTCGACTTGGCAACAGGAGCTCAATAGGAATTTCGGTGTTATGGGTTTGTGATAGAGGGTTTGTGAGAGGGGGTTTGATGAAAGAGGGAGAGAGAGAGAGAGTGAGAGAGGAAGTGAAAACTGGGTTTGTAAGGGACGAAGGTCGCGGGAGACGGGGGAAGAGAGAGGAAGTGAGAACAGTGAGCAAAATTCGTTTCCCGTGTTTTGGAATTAAACACGGTTTCTTACGTTGATTTTCCAAAACGACATTTTGCCCATTTTCTGTTTTCAGTTCATTTTTTTTTTCTATTTTCAAAAATACATTTTCGAAAATAGGAAAGAGAACGCGTTTTCATTGTTTTGGAAAATTGAAAACAGAAAACGACTTGAAAACGACAAAGAGAACAGGGCCTAAATGTTTCATATGTAATGAAGAATGACACATTGCCCCTCAATGTCCTAAAAAGAAAGACAAACAAAATGTAAAAACTCTTAGAATTTATGAAGAATTCAAAGATGATAGTGATATAGAACCAATTGAATATTTTGAAGATTTAAGTAGTGAGTGCAGTAGCATTTATGAATTAGATACATCATCAGAAGAAGAAGATTCTGAAGAAATTGTATATATGAATCAAGAAATCCAAGAAATAGAAGTTGAAACAACTGAGGAAGTTGAAGACTCAGTAGAAAGTATAAATCAAGAAATAACCTTTGATATCAAAAGGATATAAAAGAATAACTAAGAAAATACTAGATTTACAAGAAAAATATGTATTCCATCAAGAGTTCTTAGGAATACTACCAAGAGTAAATACAACAATTATAAGTATGAATTACAAAGAAATACCGATTTATATAGAGGATATAATGGGAAAAACAAGAATTCCTATAATCACAAAGGAATGAGTAAAACAAAAGTTATCCAAAATACTAGAAAATGTAAGAAGCAAACTAAAGTGTATTGAGATAGGAGGAATACAAGTTATGATAAAAGGATACTTTAGAAAAGGTATGAACATACCAATAAAAATATATTGTATGGATAATAGAATCTTACAAGATCCTATAGATGCACTATTAGGAACTATTGTAGGAAATCTATTTTACCAAAAGATAATGTTCACAGTAAAACCAAATTATGCTATTTCAATAATTGATGAGAATATAGATCAAAGTTTCAATCTATACTATAGAATTGGAAACTTAAAAATGCTACAAAAAAGTAAAGCTATTAGTATCAACATAAAATCAATTTTTGCTTTTAGCACTAGCCATCATAATAATATAAGGAAAATAACTGATAATATTATCATACATAAAGATTTTAGAGAATTATCTGAATATATACCTCATAGAAAATATCAAGAACATGAAGTAACCATACCAGAACAGATAAAGCTTGACTTTCACAAACAAGCAAGAGAAATCAATTCTAAAGGAAAATTGATAAGAAGAAATAGTATCAATTTAGAAGGAGATAATCTTATTGCAAGATTCCCCTCCAGACAAAGCTTTAGGATAAGTCATCATAAAAAATTAGGTATTGCTGAACCAACAAGTTCACAATACTATATCAAAACTAGATATGTTAATCAGGAAGGATACAAGAAGAATCTTCTTGTCTTTATAGATACTGGAGCAGATAAAAGTCACGTAAATGCTAAATTTGTTAGCCATTTAATAGACTTTGAATTACCAGAACTATATATGTTTAAAGATTATTTGGAAAATAATCTTGAAATAAGAAAATATGTTAAATTCCCTCTTATATTTATAGGAGATGATAAAAAAGAATTTACTAAAGAAATAATTTTGTATAAAGATGAATTATATGAAGTCAATCGTTCACCTATAATGTTAGGAATGAACTTCCTTGAAAAATTTAATCCTTATAAAATTTGTCAAGGATATTTAAAAATAACAATTGATGATAATCCAATCATTATATCAAGAATAGATGAAAATATGAAATCATTGTTATCATGGAAAGAGTAATTAATACCAATTCCATGAGTCCATATATTGAAGTTACACTCAATATAAGAAATTATTGTAGAATTAAATTTCATACTTATCTAGATACTGGAAGTACAATAAGCTTATGCTTACCAAATGTACTATCATCTGAGTATTGGAAATATGATTCAAAAAAAGGTTGTCACCGCTACAACAGCAGGTGGAAACAAGATAATATACAACAAATATGGCACACAAGTACTTTTTCTTATATCCTTTAGAGAAGTATTTGTTGATACAATATATATGTCACCACAATTGGATGTGATATTTTATTAGGACAAAACTTCCTACTAAAATATGCACCATTTACACAATATATTGATAAATATATGTTCACAACCCCTTGTGCACATAAGATATTTACACCAAAAATCACTAAAGTTATTAGCATAGCAAATAAAGAAATTAAACATCAGAACTCCTTAACCCAGTGTGGTGGATGTTGGAGTACAGAAAAATTCAAACCAATTATAGTTTTGAAAATGACAACAGAAAATAAGTTAGAAAAATTGAAAAAAGAAATCTCTGAAACCTATTTTGAAAATCCATTAAAAAAATGGAACACGGATAAGGTAAAAGCAAAGATAGAACTAATTAATCCAGACACTATAGTAAGGGTTAAACCAATGAGATATAGTGTAGAAGACCAAAATGAATTTAAGGTCCAGATAAAAGAATTGCTAGAAGCCAAACTAATCAGGCCTAGTAAAAATCCACATAGCAGCCCAGCCTTTATGGTTATGGTTAGAAAACATAGCGAAATAAAAAGAGAAAAAGCCAGAATGATGATTAATTATAAAAAGCTAAATAAAGTAACTAAGTTTGACGGATATTACTTGCCTAATAAGGACACCCTTATTAAACAAGTACAGAATAAAAAGATATTTTCAAAATTTCATTGTAGTCAGGGTTTTGGCAAATCGTACTTACAGAAGAAAGTAAACCATTAACTGTATTTAGTACCCCTAATCCTTTAGGACAATATGAATGGAATGTAATGCCATTTGGGTTGAAAAATGCACCACAAATATTCCAAAGAAGAATGGATGAGGTAATCAAACCAATCACTCATTTTTGTATTACTTATGTTGATGATTTACTTATTCATTCAAATGATATAAATGAACATATTGAACATCTTGAGAAATTTTGTTATATTATGAAAAAGTATAGTATTACACTTTCTCAAAAGAAGGCTGAAAACAGAGATAGAATTTCTTGGATTATAATAAAAGAAGGAGAATTGCAACTGCAATCTCATATTGGTGAAAAACTTCAAGAATTTCCTGAAAAAATCAAAGATAAAAAACAGTTACAAAGTTTCCTTGGTATATTGAATTATGCTGAAGGATTCATTGAAAATTGTGCCAAACTAAAAAATTATTTTCTTCCAAAATTAAGGAAAAATATAATATGGTATTGGGAATAACAAGATTGCAAAAATATAAGGAAAGTAAAATAGGAATTGAAAGTTTTGCCTAAACTTGTAATTCCACAAGAAGAAGATTTATTTATCCTTGAAACTGATGCTTCAGATAATTACTGGGGTGCAGTATTAAAGGTTAAAAAGAATCATAAAAAATATAAGTATGAAAAGAATTGTTCTTGTCCCGAGATACTTGCAAGATATACATCAGGAACATTCAAAGAAGTCGAAACAAGATATGAAACAAATAGAAAAGAACTCATTGTTGTCAAGCGATGAGTACAAAAATATGAAGATTATTTATTGCCAAAAAAAGTTCTTAATTAGAATTGATAATACTCAAGTCAAAGTATTCTTGAAAAATAATGTCGATCTATCTATTGCTAACAGATATATTATTAGAATTCAAATTTGGTTTTTGTATTTCAAATTTGATATTGAATATATAAAAGGAAAATCTAACTTTCTTCCTGATTATCTTAGCAGGGATGGAGCTAGAACAACTAAGGACGAAAGTCCAAATTCTTGAAATAAAAGTTTCCTACTTGGAAGCACAAATACAAAATATTCAAGATAGCCTTCGAGGCAAAAATATAGCCCTTGAGGCAGAAGTAACTTATACCAAGTCTAGTATCCCTTCATTGAGACTTGTGAATATTAGCGCTCTTCTCGAAGATAAAGGGAAAGATAAGAAAACAATAGGAACCCCTTCACAGGGAATACTCAAACCTATTATTGGTAAATAAGATATAAAAACCCCTATCAGGGATTTACAAGATATCAAAATTAGCGATGGTGGCTCTTCATCAAACCAGAAATTACCAAAACTAAGTATTGAAACTATTGATCCAAAAGATGTTGTCAAGATATGCCATGGAATGAAAATACCCAAAAAGAATAACTATGAAGAAGTGATATTCTTTCTTGTTATTTTTAATATTTTATCTGATTGGTATCTTGAAATAGGAAAGTGGATGAGAACTCTCCACTATGGAAAATACAACAAGATAAACTTTTATCCAGAAACACTAGCCAACTGGGTAAGAAATTGCTTTGAAATAGAAAATATACTATGTATATATCCTAGCAAGGATCTCAGAGAGATAACTCAACTCCCGACAGACGTCAGGAAAGCAATTAAGAGATATACAGAAGTTGTCAAAAGTACAAATATATATATCAGGTTCCACTCAACGCCAATGGAATGGGATCCTATTCTTGAATATATGTAGCCATCGTTCCATGTTATAAAATTGGGACTCACAAACCAACATTTTTTACCAACCAGTCAAAAGGTTGTTAAAAATGGATATCAAAATATCATTAATATGATGCCTTACAGAAGAGGAAAATGGTATAAAGAAATATTCGAACATGTAACTCAGTTAATTACTGAGAAAGAGAAGATATGGATCTATCCATTTGAAAAATATATAATTTATTCCAATGCAAGGATCCCTACAAAAGACGAAGGCATGTATCTCCTTGATAATTTACTCTCCACCATAATTTTAAATCAAGTTAATGGATCAGAAGATATGTCCAAAGAACTGTGCAAAATACTTTGGGATTACAGTGATCATCATTGCGAGCACTGTGTTGTAGAAGATATGAGCCAAGGAGCATCCCTCAATAGTGAAGAATTCCCCGCTGAATTCTTTGAATCAAGGATGGAAAAATAATGGAGACAAGATAGTGACCCTTTATCACTACTTTAATAAAGCAAATTATTAAAGAAAAACTGTGGTCACCAGAAGACAGAAGATAATACGAAAAAGTCTTTGTGATAAATGATCATTCACCCACCAATAGGTCATATGTCACAATCCATTCCAAAGGATGAAGCCAGCTAGCAAGAAATAATTGAAGAAATCCGTGAAGATAAAATTTCCCAAAGACTTAAACCAAAAAAAGCAAGGAGATAGTGGAGGACAAAAGTTAATTTCATTACCTAACAAAGGATAGTGGGATGATAGCTGTAAAGAAAAGATTCCTTATCACTTAAGGAATGACTTAAGACCTCTATAAAAGGGGAAGATGAAGATCCAGGGAGGCATCTCGAAAAATCCTGGAGAAAAAAAATTCTCAAATTCTCTTCTTTAATCTGTATACACCACTTGTATTCAGAAATATTGTTAGATAGCTTGAAGATAGCAAATCTTGTAATAAGATAATCAGTTATGGAGTTCTAAACTTCATAAGGTGAGTACCAAATGTATGTAAATATAGTGTATAAGCATGTATTGTTTCAGTTTATGAATATAAAGATAAAGTTTATTATGTTCAACAAAGCTTTCATAAAAGGATTTCGTTAAGTTTCTCATGATTCCTCGACAGTACAGATAGAGCTTTTAAAAGATTTTCAAAACATTGTTTTTGAATGGATGTTAGCCATGCCAAAGTACCCGTCTTGGATAAATGTTTTAGGGGAAAAAGACAGATTTCTAACAAAATTGTAGCACCTTGTATGTGAGTTTATCTTTTAAAATTTCGTTCCAAGTAAGAACTTGTTTCTAAAAAGAGTTTGGATATAGGTGAAAATAAAGACTCTGGATACTGTGAGATAGCGTCTGTGGAAATACGGCTAGTTCTTTAGAGTGAGAAATGCAACCTTAATTGAAAAGCCTTTTGCGGAAGCAGTTGTGGACCCAAACAATTTCAAAACATTTTAAATATTCATCTGATTCAGAAGATTGGTTAAGTACATGCAAAACAACTATAAAGACATATTGGAGAGAAAGCCTGATTATTTTCATTGATTACTGTAAGTCATTTACATGTTTTTATATGCTTATCTTTACATAATTATTCTCTGATTGTTATGAGCACTTCACAAGCATCCACATCTAATAATGATAGCTTTAAACTTTACTTAAATAATGTAAATATTTCGTTTTTATTAAGATTAGTTAAAAAATCTGAAAAAGTATTTCCTGCTGACCAAGAAAACTTTAAGGAAATATATCTTGATATAAATTATGCTTGCAAACATAATATAAGATTTGATCTTGTAGAAACTAGTATAAGAATAAAAAATATAAATAATATAATAATTGAATATAAAGATATCGAGGAAGAAGTTTCAGAAGGAATTATTCTAGGATATATAACTAAAGAGGATCAACCAAAAGCCTTTGAAAAATTAACAAGATACAGAGAATATTTAAGACAAATTGAGAAATTTAAGAAAATATTATATAATCCTGATTAAATTTACGGACCAAGAAGAAAGAAATAATTCTGAAAAATCCAACAACTAAAAGATATATGATATATCTTGCAAATATAGAAAAAATGGGTAAAATAGTATTTTTATAGAACTAATTTTATATTATTAAAAATCTTTGTGAGTGTCGGTAAGACATCTATCAACCAGTAACCAGTAATTTGTAAGTGTAGCATAATCCATCTAATATATAGGGCATTTTGAAAGCATAAATACCATTCTTTGGTAACTGCTCTTCACAGACTTACCGTTGATGAGTTTACTTTCTATTTTACTTAATTCCACTTCATATTATTCCAGTTAGTTGCAGCCTATTGGACTTACCATTTTTACCGCATCATATTCGCACCACCGCCGGCTAGCCTTCTGTTACTTTCTCCTATAGGAGTGTTTTTTTTTACCACAGGTTAACTGGTAAAACGAAGGCATTGCATTTGATTCTTCAGACAGGTAATTCTACACAATCCCAGTAGTTTTTCTGTTATTCTTTTTATGTTGGCGAAAAGGAATTCATCATGTATCCGATTATCGGGAGGACAAGTCTTAGGTTTTACCATTTGTGGCAGGAAAGAAGATGGGTTGGAAGAGACAACAGGGTTTGCTTTTGGGATTTCTTCTGCAGCTAATTGTGCGTACTGAATGTGCAATGAGAATGCAGTTAAGTTCTGTTTCATTTAATTTAAACTAGTCAAACATCATTTATATCCATGTTCATAATTACTAATCAGGTTCCACGGCTTTAAATGGTCAAACATGGATATGAATGATGTTTGAGTAAAATTTGTATTTGGGCTTGGAATAGTAAATGGGAGTCTATGTGTGTGTGTGTGTGGGGGGGGGGGGGGGGGGTACTAGGCCCAACCGCATGGTTGCCGAGATTCTGAAAAAAAAAATAAAAAATTGATCACATTTAACGCGCGCTCCATGAGATTGTGTAGATATTCATGTATATGCTGGTTCTTTGTTAATTTTTTTGGGAAAGTGAGAAGACGAATCATTGCCTCGATTACGGATCGAGCCCTCTTCCGGGCTTGGCTATGATCGTTTCAACTTTACAATTCATAATTTTTCTTTGTTATTAGTGCAGAAGGATTCAAAAGAAGAACAACACAGATGCAGCATCTTTCCCTCCTGTCCAGTTGCAGATATTGGATGAATACGTAAAATCACATTAATGTTTCTTTATCTTTTTTTCTTTTGTCTATTTTCTTATTATCATCATCTTAAATTTTGCTGTATACATCCACATATGCAGTTGGTGGTGTATAATGGCCTTGTCAATGTTACTTTGTCTAACCCTGGGGGTACGATCACCCAGTACAATGGCATTGATAATTTATTGGAACGTGATCGTAAAGAAAACGATAGACGGTAGTGTGTTATACTGTTATTTCAATATTTATCAATTTTATTTTTCTTTGAACTATAGCCCTAGAATCAAATTTTTTATTAATTCTTGTCAAAAAAATGTAGGTATTGGGACGTTGTTTGGAGCAAACCAGAACATCCCAGCGACATTTATGACAAGTAAGTCCCATCATTCGTTTATGTAAATATCATGGGAACTGCACATACTAAGGTGGATGGTGCTTATGACAGATCTAAGTTGCACAGATGACAGATACGAACATGAACATGGTCACGCCATCAAGTGATTTTTTGGAAAAGTAGGACAGACAAGTCAGTATAAATTCTTTACTTTTATTATTTTTAATATAGGACACAACGCATGAGATGTTGGACACATGGTCATGGTTATGTCTTTACTTATATTTGGAGTGTCAACGATTTAAAAAATATATAAAAGATGGAACAAAGGCTTGTGGCTTGTTGGATACATGTTTCGAGGATTGTCAACATGATACAACAAGTATCCTTGCATCATAGTGGCAAATTGAAAGCATGACTTGTGGGTGATAACTTAGTGTTTTTGAAATATTAAGGAAATATTTTGTGAATAGATTTACTAAATTATGTTTTTTAGGAATAGATTCGGAACTGTGGGTGTGAGTTTTTTTTTCCTTTCTATTTCCTCCAGAGTCGTCGTTTCTTTCTCAAAAACTATAGTTGCAGATCAGACACAATTGCATTATAGTTTTTTGACACATTGGCCGTATAAAGAGATTGAAAATGCTTCTGAATAGGTTCAAATGTCATCTCCTTCGAACAATTACTATTAGCTAAGTAACTAAGATAAATGTGTTCTGGTCCAGGCTTGAAGGGACTAGTTTCCAGGTTATTAAGGAAGATGAAAACCAAGTAGAGCTGTCATTCATGAAACCATGGACTTCTTCAAATGAAGTACTTCCACTAAATATTGACAAAAGGTGCAGTGTAAGTCCATTTTATTCACTTAGCTGTGGAGATTTTATTCAGTTGCAAGTGTAGTTTTACTGAACTTCAAATTACTTTATAGGTTTATAATGTTGCGTGGCTCTACTGGATTTTACTTGTATGCAACTTTTGAGCGCCTAGAGGGTTGGCCCGATATAAATTTGTCACAAGGCCGAATAGCATTTAAGCTAAACCCCAACTTGTATGGACATCCTTACTTTCTATTAAATACAATTACATTTGTAACACATATAGTCAAGGACAAAATGTTTGTAATATCCTGTGATGTGTGTTCAGGTTTCAATTCATGGTAATATCCGATGAAAGGCAAAGGATCATGCCTACAAGACTGGACCGCGAGAGAGGTCAGATTCTAGACTACCCAGAAGCAGTTCTTCTGACAGATCCTGACAATTCTTTCCTCAGAGGAGAGGTAGGTAAATTGCACATTTCAATTGATTGAATCTTGTAGGTTATAATAGTATTTCCGAAGGATTACACGTTGAGCTTCAAAGTGTATGTTAACAAACATGTATTTTATTTATCTGGCTTGAAGCGTCTAATACTGGGGGGTCTTAAAAATAATAAAATGGAAGGAAAACCTTGAGAACCATATAACTCACAATAAACAACGAAATGGAGGCCCTCGGACAGTAAAAAGTCAAGAAAACTATAAGATTTGTAACTTGTTAAATATGTTATGCTTGCAGATCGATGACAAGTATCAATATTCAAGTGACCATAAGGATTGTCGAGTCCATGGGTGGATATGTACCAACCCTCCCTCTGGATTTTGGATAATCACTCCAAGCAATGAGTTCAAAGCAGCAGGGCCTGTCAAGCAAGACCTCACTTCTCATGCTGGTCCAATTGCCCTATCTGTAAGTATTTCATATAACTGACTTATGTCCTTATCTCATATGACATAGATTAGTGTGAAATAATTGTAAACGTGGAAGAATTAAGTAATAAATATTGTTTTGTGTTTTCCATTTACGTTCTTTTGGCAAATATCACTTTACTTTTGAAGCATAAGATCCTGTAAGCAGTTGTGTAAATTCAAAAAAACAATAGCTTCTATCGTTACCTTCAGAAATCGACCTAAAAAGGGTAGTTCTATTCAATTATTCTTAGGAACATCTTGCATAGTTATTATAAACAGTTGTCCAACATTTCTATGTACTATGCATTTATTTTGCTATGCAATGCATATGCAGATGTTCTTTAGCATCCATTATGCTGGAAGACCTTTAATGATAAACTTCCGTGATGGAGAACCATGGAAAAAGGTCTTTGGCCCTGTTTTTATCTACCTAAATTCGGTTTCTGCTGATCACAATCCATTCACACTTTGGGCAGATGCTAAAGAACAAGTATCACCTGATAGTTTTATCAATATTGTTATCCAGAAGAATATCTAATTTAAATTAATTTGGATACTCACCATGATATGTAATTAGATGCTCATAGAGACAGAAAGCTGGCCATATGATTTCCCAATGTCAGAGGACTACCCTTATGCTGAGAAACGTGGTATTGTAACGGGTCAATTACTAGTCCGTGACAGGTATATCCGTTTGTTATGTTCTGATATCAATATTCAAAGAAAAAAATAAATTAGCTAAAATATCGTGTAGTTGTTTTCATAAGTTAACTACAGAAATCCTCCTATGGAAATTGTTATTTTACCAGGAGAATGGAGGCATAAGTGCAGTAACTTATGACACATGTTGTCAATTTTATTGTGAAAAATATGACTCCGATACTCCTTTGATTTTATCGAATGCTAAATGAAACAAATTTAAATTTTAAAGAACTTAAATATATTGTTTAGTTATATCAGTGAAAAGCTTATAAGAGCAAGCTCTGCTTATATTGGATTGGCTCTTCCTGGAGACACTGGTTCTTGGCAAAGAGAAAATAAGGTTTTTCTTCTTCATTCGTATGTTCTCATTTAAAATAGTCTGGCTTATGAGGTTTAACTCTCTTCATTATTATTGCTTTTCTGTTTCACCAGGGCTATCAATTCTGGACACAAGCTGATGACAGGGGATACTTCATAATTAAGGGTGTTCGAGCCGGGAATTATAGTTTGTATGCTTGGGTCCCTGGATTTATTGGCGATTACAAATATAATGTGTATATAAGCATCCAACCAGGTTTGAACTCAGAAGATATGGTCTTTCTTAAATTATCTGTTTTTATAAAGAAAAGACATTGTACATCTCAGTTGTTTTTTCTTTATGATATATAGGAAACACAATTAAATTGGGCAATCTTGTATATAATCCTCCAAGAAACGGTCCTACCTTGTGGGAAATTGGCATCCCTGATCGGACTGCTGCTGAGTATTTTGTGCCTGATCCAAACCCAATCCTTTTGAACCAACTATACGTTGACAATGGTGAAAAGTATGTATGAAGTACGAACGCATGGATAAATATGTTTTCTTCCTCTGATTTTTATTCCAATTCCATGCGACCATCTTTACATCACTTGCAACTCAACAGGTTTAGGCAGTACGGTTTATGGGATCGCTACACGGAACTGTATTATCAGCAAGATTTAGTTTATACAGTTGGTGTCAGCAATTATCAGACAGATTGGTATTTTGCCCAAGTAAACAGGTATATCATAAAGCTTTTTGGCTCCCTTGATTATCTGATTATCTATAGTTCTAGTTTTAAACTTGAATTGTAGGAATACAGGAAATAAAACATACATTCCTACCACATGGCAAATTTTATTTGATCTTGATTATATTGATGAGCAAGGAGATTACACGCTTCAACTGGCATTGGCATCGGCTACTGATGCTGAATTGCAGGTATACTCTCCATTGAATTCAAGCTTCGTTGTTTCTTTTATTTTCTTTTTCCCACTTGTAAGAGATAAGTTCTTTCTTTAATTCAACATAAATTTGGCTGTTTAGGTCCGGATGAACGATCCAAGTACAAAAGTACCTCATTTTTCGACAGGTCTGATAGGCAAAGACAATTCTATTGCTAGGCATGGCATTCATGGTTTGTACTGGTTATACAGTATTTGTGTACCGGGATCTCTACTTCTTCCTGGAACAAACATAGTTTTTCTAACTCAATCAAGAGGTGGGAGCCCTTGGAAGGGAATCATGTACGACTATATTCGTCTTGAAGGGTCATCAGCAAATATTGATAAGCGAAGACACAGAAAAGTATCTACTCCATTCAGAAAGCATGTAAGTAGATACCTCTGTTGGATAGAGTAAGTATCATAGTTAAGTAGGAAATTATTGTTTTCCGCGGCATTTATCCCCCCTTAGAACTAGAACCCATCGAAGGGGACGGAGAAGGGGATGCAGAAGAGTAGTTTTAGCGTTAAGAGATCGAGTATTGGTGTAACTATGGAAAAGGGCGTTTGTGAATATTTTCTATTTCTATGGAAAGCACTTCATTTCTGTCAACGCTAAACTCAGTCTTGGGACAATTATTGATTCGTTTAAGATTCTCAACTTGAAAGTCATTTCCCCAAATAAATTTTCTAGAATAAGTTTGGCAGTTGGTGTGAATTCTACATAGTTATACGCTAATAAACTTCAGCTCAGATTATTTACTTGACTTTGAATTCTTTTATCTACCAAAAAAGTCTTTTTTTCTCTTCATTAATTTGCCTGTAGGAAGTGGAAAAATAGACACACTCTTGGTTTAGATATTTTCGAAAGTCGAGACCATGTTTTCAATACATAAAGACTTGACACGTTTTTCTTTTTCTTATTTCCATTGTTCTAGAGCTTCCATCTAGTATATAAATCTCATTGGAAATCGGAAATAAACCACTAACTCGATGAGTCAGTATTTTGTCCATGTCCAATATGTGTCTAAATAGTAATTTGTTAAAGTGCACGTAGGCATAAGTTTTGATTAATTTATATCCTTTGATTTTATATAATTATCAAACAGTCTAAATTTTTGGGGGCAATCTTTCGGTTTAGTTATTTTTCAATTCGTTAATTACCGGATTATTGACCAACTAACTCGAACAAATTACTGCAAAATAGCCCAAATGTTGGGCCAAACTGCCTAAACTGAAGCTTTGAAAAATCCTCCCATGGACTTCCAGATAACATTGACAAAGAGTTGGGCGGCTAGTATCATCGGTTTGAAAATCGAAATGAAACGTGTGAAAAAAGTAAAGGGTCAAGGAGAAAGGTTGAACGGGGATGAAATTGGGGTCGAACTCATCGTAAAAAATAAATAATTAATTAATTTTATATACCACAATCCGTCAAAAATAAAGTTAATTTTTTAATTAATAATATCTATAATTTATTAAATATCACATCAAATGAAAATAATTTTTTGGACAATTCTAACCCTGTTATAATTAAGTTATTTCAATAATACTTTACTTTTCGTTTATTTAACCATTTAGTTAGCATCATGTACATGTACATTTGACAAATTCATTTCACTTGTATGTTTTCGTTAATATAGGAATTCCTTATTATTAATTCAAATTCAAATTCATTTAATTAATATCAATCTTCATTTATGCATTTTGGGATTATTAATTTTAATTAAAATTTCACATTCAAAAATGCATTTCGTTATTCACATCCATATAAGCTAATTAACATCCGATTTTACTTGATTGGAATTAAATATCACATCTAGTGATAATTATTTTTAGGACGATCTTAGCATTACTATAATTCAATTATTTTAATAATACTTTATTTTTTGTTTTTCAATATGTATTTAATTTATTTAATCATTTAGTTACCATCAATGTATATGTGCGTGCATTTGGTAAATTCATTTCACATGTGTGCTTTCATTAATTTATGAATTCTTTATTATTAATTATCAATTAATTAAAATTCACATTCATTTAATTAATATTCATCTTTATTTATGCATTTCAGTGTTATTATTTCTATTACAAGTTAATTAGAATTTCAAATTCGTTATTCACGTTTATGTATACTAATTAACATCGAATTTTACTTAATTAAAAATTAAATAAAAGATTTAACATTAATCGTCGTGTATATATATACCCTAATATTAATTGTAAATTATTTAACATCACATTTATTCAAATATTACTTTTAAAGTATTTATAAAACATTTTATAATAACGTACAATGCATGTTCAACATTAACTAGCATAAACAAAAGCACTCATTAATGATTAAACTTAGCTACGTTTAATTTTGTTATATAACGTGGTGAATTACTTAAATAATTCTATAGTATTTTAGACGTGTTATTAAAATTAAAGAAAGAAAATATAAATTGGAAAAAAAATTAAATGAAGAAATCATTACTTTTGGGGTTAGGTTTTTCTTGTACGGTATTTCAAATAATAATTTCAATAATTGCATCATTACGTTATAACCAAATAACCATCCAACATGATTTTTCCTTTTACTTTACATCACTTCTACCTTTTAATCTATTCAACTTCTATATAATTTAAAAATAGTTTCACAAGTTAAACTTTCAATATTTTTTTTTTCCTAAAAAAAAAAAAAAAAAAAAAAATTTAAACATATAACAGTCAATGGTCTTACCTTCCTGATCGTAAGAATAATTACCTGAATCATTACTGAACTTTGCGTACAATTTTCACCGAGTCAATGAACTTTAAAATTAGGATTAAACTATTTGTACACACAAAGTGTACCCCATAATTGACACCCCATATGTATAAAAAATCTGGTAATTGATTGAAAAAGATATTATCAAAATTAATGTTCCAAAATTTGTCAACTTATATGTGTAAATCAATGTGTCAATTTTTATGTACATGTAGTATAATCCTTAAAATTTTCCCGTTAATAATTGAACTTTGTAATTCCATCCATCACCTATTCAACGAACACTTAAAAATTTTTACGATTTCGTTGATGTGGCTAATGAAATTGCATATGTGCCAATCTATTCTAAGTGGTGGACCTCAATTTTTAAATCCTTAACGATCATTTAGAGGTCTTAGCTGGTGATTTGGATTGTTTTCCTCTCGATGATGAAACTTGTCTCCTAGTGAGATTTCACTCATGTGATTTGAATGTAGGGAAGATTGAAGACATGCACGGAAAGGTTAGCCCCATCCTTGCCTTGCTTTTATTTCCATTTCCGTTCTCCACTTTGGAATAATTTCTCTTCTTCTCATGAATTGGATTCTAACCAATATCAAGTTATGCTACTAACGTGGACGCCAAGAGGCAAATCATTTATTTGTACAAGTTTCATATATATGACAACTATGGAGAATTTATCTTGAATTGAATTTGTAATGAATGAATTGAATTCGGTTATTTCAGTTTTATGATGACGGATATGACAATTGATCCTACATCCGAGAAAATTGAACAAAGCATTGAAAAATTAGGCTATAAATGGGTGGGCCTTAACATGTGGAAATAGTAAAAATGAATTAAGAACCTAGCCAATTTGTCAAACTGGTGAAACACCGGTGGGTTGGTCAGGCCAATTAGTCTTATCTTTTACCGATTTTTATATATGAGGTTGTTAAGAATTAATCGGACGGATTCGGACTTAGTTTCGATTGAAATGGTCGAGCAAGTTCGATTTTGATAATATCGTGTGCACCCTCAAATTATGACACCTATTCGTTTTTAAAACGACGTAAGCCGCGTCAAAAAAAAAAAAAAAAAAAAAAAAAAAAAAAAGAATAAAGGTGGGTTCGTGGGGGGGGGGGGGGGGGGGGGGGGGGGGGGGGGGGGGGGGGGGGGGGGGGGGGGGGGGGGGGGGGGGGGGGGGGGGGGGGATTCCCCTAATTCTACCAAAGTTCAACGAATTAACAAGTGTATTCTTAAGACCAAATTCCGTGCCTAAACAACATTCCTAAGTCAAAGTTTGTATTACATTTACTATAAAATTATAATCTATATAAGAGTCTCATAGGAACTGCACCATTATCATTGCTCTACAATTTAGTTGAAACACAATAACAATACAAAGCTTCTGCTCTCGAACGGTGACATCTTCTTCTTCTTCTTCAAGGTAGTTCTAAATCTTGCATGCTCTCTTTATATGTTACTGCTGTATGTGCTGAGTCGACGCGGTTCTTCTTTATTCACTTCGTTTTATAATCTGAAACATGTTCTACATTGTTGTTTAGCAGGTTCTTTTGTTGTTGCAAAAAATGGAGAAGACACGAAGGTTTTTAGTTTTAGGGTTTCTTGCGATTGTGTTTTCATTGTTCTTCTTGCATGTCGATTCTGCTGGGAATACCCCAAACAGGTTTGTTCATTACTAAACCATCTCTTTGCTTCAGCTTTTTTTTTTTTTTTTTATTGATTTATTACATGTTTGTAAACGATAACAGACATTCTCCAACTCATGCAAGCAACTATGTAAGACATTAAGGTCCTGTTTGTTTAGAATTAAAATCAGATTTTAATTTAAGTCAAAGTCAAATAATTAATATTAACCACATCTTTCATGGGTCCCACAACTTTCAACCACACATTTCAAACAATCTACTAAAAATCTAATTTTAATTACCACAAAACACCCTCTAAATTTGAATATTGTGAATATTTTGAAACCGTTTATGTAAGATAAGTTGCACCAAATAAGGCAATAACTTTATTAATTTGATTTTTATAAGTTCTTATTGTAACGGGAATGGTGTTTCCGAATCTTTTCTTCCATTAGATGTACATAACGGTTGATACATTTATTTACACTTTGATGAATTGACATATTTTGTTGCATTGATTTCAGCAACACATTTTTTCAATGTGTTGTTAGATTTTTTACACATAAGAGAGCGTAACAAAAGGTGTAAAGAATATGTATACAAGTAGATTAATCTTTTTTTTGTATTAATAACATTATTCCTATTCTTCGGTTGATTTTCGAGGAAAGAAAATTATAAATTGCATCATACTCCATTAGCATTTTTGGCAGTTGGTATTAGGCATCCAACTATTCACTAATTTTCTTGCATTGTTGGATTTGTTGCCTATTCAACAAGTCAACTGGCTTTATTTACCAATGAAGAAATTAATAAATACAACTTTAGACGTATAAGAAAAACAAAAAGCAACAGACCACTTGCAACAGGAAATTAAGAGAACAAAAACTTTGATTTTTATTCCTTTCAAATTTGTAAAAATACTGCAATTTTTCCTGAGTTCATATTTAACTTATGAATCCGTCAATTAGCTTTCTACTTTTATTTTTGTCGATTGCTGACTTATGTAATTAATAATTAAATTTGCAGAAGGACTGATCAGGAACAGATGCCGTCTTCTCCAGTCAAACTGAATAAATGGAAAGATCATGTAAGCCTAAATTACCACATAAACTTCATATACTGTTCGTGATATTGAATATTTCTGACATATCTAGACATTGAATAATATTAAGAACAAAAAGATTTTTATTTTTATTTTTTTGTCAATTATAGTATACAGTACTCCACAATCCACAGTAGTGTCCAATACGATGATCCAAATATGCTTTTTATGTTTTTTTTTTTTTAAATTTCAATGATGTGCTTTACACGGTTCTTGAAGGGAAAAATTTGGAAGAAGATAAGGATTCGCCAAAAAAAAAAAAAAAAAACTCGTTATGCAGTTATATTGCTCCATTAAAACAAGTATGAAAAAAAAATATATATATCCAAGTTGATTAGAAGTATTTTTTGTTTGAAGGTGATGTTGGACAACGACATTGTTAAACTCACATTACTATCTCCAAGTGGTTTGATCGCGGGAATACAATACAAAGGAGATGAGAATATCCTCGAATATCATTTCAAAGAATCTAGACGAGGGTGAGTTGCTTTCAAACTAAGTTGTAAAATAAGTTCTCGAAAAGCAAACATTCAATGCTACATATTCTCCGTGAATTACCAAACAATATATATAATCCCTTTTTAAGTCTAATATTAACTCGTACTTTACATGGATTCGTATATTTAGGTATTGGGACATGGTATGGAGTAGGCCACCAGAGAGCAATAGTTACTTCAACGAGTAAGTTAAAAAAGAGTTGTGCTATGTGTACACGGCAATTTGACAAGATTTTGTACTATAAAACACTTGGCACGTCAAATAAAAAGGCAACCATACAAGTGATGTCATCTCAGCACCTGTAAATTTCCTTGTCAATAGCCCTTGTACAAACTGATTATCCCATTAACAAATCTGGTTCGACTGAAATTTCATAATTCAAGTCCATGAAATAAAAAATACTAATTGGCCTCATTAAATTATGCAGGCTTGAAGGGACAAGTTTAAAAGTTATAGTGGAAACGGAAGATATGATCGAAATTTCATTCACCAGAACATGGAATTCCTCCGATAGTTACTCATACCCCTTGATTGTCGATATAAGGTGGAATTTAATTTATTGATGTGGATAGCATATTCAACAATTTAATAGAGTTCACCTAACTAATACAATTCTTTCGCAGGTATATAATGTTGCGTGGAAGCTCCGGTTTCTATTCATATGCTATAATGGAACATTTAGAAGGATGGCCAGATTTAAATATTGATGAATCAAGGATTGCTTTCAAACTTGACGTGGAAACGTAAGATATGAGAATTACAAACTTTAAAATGCATTACATACTCGATGTGAACTTGGATCATTTTAACTATGTTGGTTATATAGGTTCGATTACATGGCTGTATCAGACGACATACAAAGGATCATGCCAACTGCTCGTGATCGTACAGTAGGCCAAGTTCTCAACTATAAAGAAGCTGTTTTGTTGACAAATCCTGGCAATCCATCCCTCAAAGGCGAGGTACGTGTCCAAATATTGAACCAATAACCTAAATGTGGTCATTGATTACTATGCCATATAACCTCCTCATATCTTTCCAGTTAAACATATATATTGACTTTGTAAATTTTCTCATCAGGTGGACGACAAGTACCAGTACTCATATGACAACAAGGATAGTTTGGTTCACGGGTGGATCAGCACTCAACGAGACATAGGATTTTGGGTTATAACACCAAGCAATGAGTTTCGTGTTGGTGGCCCAGTGAAGAATGATCTTACATCTCATGTTGGCCCAACCTCCTTAGCTGTAAGTAGATCTTATTTTAGTACATGTCACTTTAACCTCACAGAGTTCGAAGAGTTATTGAAACATTTAAATCACACTTTCTTACTCACTAATTCCTTTTGAATTACCCACGTCCAGGTATTTTTCAGTAACCATTATGCTGGTCCACATTTTGGAGTTAGATTACGCAATGGAGAGCCGTGGAAGAAAGTTTTCGGGCCTGTTTTTATATATCTCAACTCAGGTTCAAGTAACAAGACAAGTACACTTTGGACAGATGCTAAAGAACAGGTAATTTTCATGAAACAAGATACGATAATTATTGAAAACCTATTTTTGATTTTTCCACCCCAACATAACTCGTATTTCTTACTCCTCTTACTCCATCAGATGCAAAAAGAAACCCAAAAATGGCCATATGATTTTCCACGTTCAGAAGACTTCCCTTATGCCAATCAAAGGGGTACCATTAGCGGTCGATTGTTAGTCCATGACCGGTATCTCAATCGCGAATTCATGCCTGCAAAATCAGCATATGTGGGATTGGCTCCACCAGGAGATGTGGGATCTTGGCAAACAGACACTAAGGTTATATATTTGACATAAATTTAGTATATATTTCTATAAAACTTATAAAAGTAACAACATTAGGTAAGTTTGTACTTTCACACAGTTGGATATTAACTGTTTTTCTTAATATTATTACTAGGGTTATCAGTTCTGGAATCAAACGGATGAAAATGGTTACTTCACAATAGGAGGTGTTCGAGGAGGTACTTACAACTTGAATGCTTGGGTCCCAGGAGTGATGGGTGACTACAAATATGAAACTGATATTGTCATCATACCAGGTAGACTATTGAAAAAATATTCCTAAATGCAATCTATGAAGAAGACAAACATATTTCCCTCAAATTATGATTTTTGGTACAGGAAGCCAAAATCCACTAGGCAATCTTGTATATAGACCTCCAAGAAATGGTCCTACCCTATGGGAAATTGGGATTGCCGATCGTACTCCCGCTGAGTTCTACGTCCCCGATCCAGCGCCGCAGTTCAGGAACCATTTATTTATCAACCAAACTCAGAAGTAAGCTTTTATTAAATGATGATCATTAATGTGACATTTTCAGCTTATTTTTTTTTTTAAAAAAATGTTCTTAAAGATTTATAATAATCACTTTTACGATATTCAGGCATCGACAATACGGATTGTGGGATAGATATACAGATTTATACCCCGATCAAGATCTAGTATACACTGTTGGCACCAGTGATTACAGACAAGATTGGTTTTTTGCTCATGTCAACAGGTACTTAGCACACGCTTTGATGGTCATTCTGTTCATCTATATGATAAACATGGAGATTAATTCCAAATTATGAATACGTATTTTGCAGGAGAACAAATGGTACATACATGCCGACGACATGGCAAGTTTCATTTGATTTAACAAATGTTGTGAGGACACAAACGTATACACTCCAGATAGCACTAGCTTCTGCCACTTATTCCGAAATAGAAGTATGAATTGAAAAAAAGAAAAAATATGTCTTTCATTTCTTATATAATAATGATTAATGTATCTATTAATGTTGATTTGTGTCTTCTTATAGGTTCGAGTAAATAATCCATTCACACCCCGCCCACACTTTACTACAGGATTGATAGGAAGGGATAATGCAATTGCGAGACATGGACTTCATGGATTATACTCATTATATAGCATAAGTGTACCGGGATTGAAACTCGTGCATGGAAGAAATATAATCTATCTAAAGCAATCAAGAGGCGGATATCCTT
Source organism: Fraxinus excelsior (assembly GCA_019097785.1). Classification (NCBI taxonomy): domain Eukaryota; kingdom Viridiplantae; phylum Streptophyta; class Magnoliopsida; order Lamiales; family Oleaceae; genus Fraxinus; species Fraxinus excelsior. The sequence continues at coordinate 10,987,775 of CM032623.1, read as the reverse complement.
TCAAAGGAATCATGTACGACTACCTTCGCTTTGAAGGGCCAGCGGAAGTGAATCGCTAGACTGATCATCAGTAAATTTAGTCTTACATGGTACATTTTTTGGGTAGTCCTAGGAAACAAGTGAAAATCATACGTTAGCTAGGAAACTCCAGATTAATTGGAAAAGCTACAATTGTAGTTTTTCTTCCATACGTGCACTGCACAATTTTTTTTTTTTCATTTTATGGCATGTAATTTGACTTCTTAAAGTTTCGACTTTCAACAATATGTACAAGTTTTGTAGTATGCATTAAGAGGTTAACCTTATTAAGATGATTAGCAAGTTCTTATATATTAGTCTATATTTTCATTTTTATTCGATGTTGGATTTTATCCCTTAACAGAATGAATGCCACTTTTTCCATTTTATATTTAGGACTCGTTTGGTACAAATTAAATCAGATTTTAATCTAAATCAAAGTCAAACAATCACTATTAATCACATCTTTCATAAGTCCCATAACTTTTCAACCACACATTTCAAAAACTTCTATCACAATCTACTAAAAATCTAATTTTAATCCCCACCAAACACCCCCTTATTATTATGCCAAAAGTTTCACATCAAGTTTTATTTTGTTGTAGATATACACAAATAAATATATACACTAAGGCTCTATTTGGTACACATTAAAATCAGATTTTAATCTAAGTCAAAATCAAAAAATCAATATTAATCACATTTTTCATGGGTCCCACAACTTTTCAACCACACATTTCAAAAACTTCTATCACAATATACTAAAAATCTAATTTTAATCATCACCAAACACTCTCAAAAACTGTTTCCACTTCATAAATGCTGATGAATGACGTTAATCAAATTCGCTCATATAGGATCGATCAAGTTGTTGGTCAAACATGGAAATCTAAAATCTCAACTATATAATATTTCGATGAAGTCTTAGAGATTCTTAAATTAGGATATTTGAATCGTGGATTTTTGTTGTTGTACGAGTAATGCCCATGGGATCAGGACGTGAAGATCATAGGTGTATCGTGTGAAATTGAACTTGAACTTGAATTTGACAATCGTAGATTCGATCCGACACCATAGTATACATTTTCTACGCATAAGGTATACTAATAAACTACAAAAACTCGCTCAGAATGATAGAGAATATGCGAGCTATTAAAAATTGCAACGAAAATGGCTATGCATTGGTATTTTTGCAATTGCAAGGCATGGAAGGTTGTCTTCATTACAGTTTGGTCCCTGATTTCATCTTTCGTTCATATTTTCCCTTTTTTACATCTTTAGTTATTCATCTTCTAATCTTCACAATTTAGTCCTGATCATTTCTCAATCATCTATAATAATTAATACATAGATGTGAGTTACGAGAGTTTGCAACTAAGTTCCCAAGCTTTCTAAACATTGAATTTAGCTCGTAAAACTTGTAATTCTCATCTGTTTACTTCATTAATGCTTTCAAATGAATAAGTGCAATTCAATTGATCATCAATTGCTTCAAATCAACTTCAATTATGTTTCAAAAATGTCTTTTTTCACATTAATTGCATCTAAGCCTGGATTTACCTACAATTAATATATTTACCCCTAACCTAGGTAGATATTAGCTCAATTAATCATAAATAAGTATAAAAACACTTATAAAATGAACTTACCAATTAGGTTGTGAGTAAATTCCTCTGTGGACTTCCTTGTCTGCATATCGCCGACGGTCAGCCCCAACTACCCGCCTGCCCTATGGCCACCCCCGTCAGATGATGGGAGTCAGTTTTTAATCTAATTTCATGTATGAACATATAATATCAAGTTAATGGATCTGTTGAATCTGGTTTCAGTTTCTCTATCAAAGCTAATTATACTTTCTTGTGCCATGACAAGACAAGTTTGAGTGGACTTTTGCTTCCACTAAACACGTGCTACTTAATTATTTTTCTAGCAAAATAAACAAGATTTAAAAACCAACAAGTGGCACAAAATTCCTAGAAGCTGCTACTTTGTGGATAAAAGTTAGTGCCTTTGAGTGGCCAACCGGCATCAACAATACTCTCCAATAAGTGAACTCATATAATATGGCATTAATAATTATTCACGATAATAGTTAAAATAAGAACTATTTGAAATGCATTTCACGTCTACCACATGAGGCCGTCGACTCCCATGCTTATCATCATGAGCCTTCTATGTTCACATAGGCCGTCTACTACTATAAAGTCGTCAATCACCATGAAATCGTAGACCCCCATGCCTACCATGTGAGGCAGTCGACCCCCATGCCTACCACCATGAGGCCAACGCTACACCTAACCATACAAATGGTAATGATATGTACGAAAACCGCTCATCAATAAATGTGAGCACAACCAGCTGCTTGAGAAGGGGGAGTCACCCCATTAGAACATGAGGGGAGTGGGAGAACTTACGTGGGACACGTGGCACCCTTAACCGCTGAACGAACGCATTGCATCGATGCCTATAAGTACTTCTAAGGTGAGAAATGTACGGACTCTTGAAAAATTGAACTATCTTTGAATTCACATTATACTTTTTTCCTACTTTCCTAAACCAACTATTGATTCTCACACCGGAGGTACAATGGGGGAGAAAGTCCCGACCTCATTTTTCAGATGGCAATCACTCATTAGAGTAGCCGGAACACCTCACACGACAAGGAGAACACGGAGGTCTATCTCACTACGATTTCATGAACTAAACAAGTTACACCAAATCAAAATAAATAGGGATCCAATATGATCTTTACTTATCTCTCCTACACGTATATCTATCCATTTGAACGCACATATTAGAGATGCAAATCGAGATTTCTCCAATAGAAATGACTGGAAGGTCGAGATCGCTCACACTCCGATGTTATAGTCAATAAACGGACAGATGAAGAGTGTAAGAGAAACACGAATATAGAAGAAATGTGAGAGTAGAGTTTTATTTCTAAAGTAATAATTTGTAATTACCTTCAAATAACACACAATTTTCTTATTGCTTGACATGTGGCCTCTTAATGGCCCTTGAGTCAAGCTCAAAGGTATGTAACATTGTAGGAATCATAGGCATCTGACCTCACACATTATCCTAGACCCAAAAAAAACAGAATTTGACTATATCTCACGTACTCAATGTGTCAAGTTGAAACTTGCACGAGGTATTAAGAAACAAACCTCAATCTCCTCGAAATCAAGAAGACCATATGGTGTAGCTGAGGATTAAGTCTCTCTTGGTCGCCTTGGACACAAGAAGTGAAAAATCTATTGAGTTGTGTCATCTCGAAGATAGTCTTCGACAAGATGCTAGGTTGTGAAAAATCAATTAGTGCTTGCTTGATCTTTTGCTTAGTTGGCAGCTACGTGGTTAGACCACATAGACTGAGACGTAACAATTGTTCCTCATTCAAGATTTGATACTGAGAGACTTTCATAAATGCATATTCAAAACTTGTTGTAAGGGTGAGAGTGTTGATGGAACAATAGATATTTATTAAACTATCGTTAAAAGTAAGGAAATATACCACCACAACGATGATATTGGAAATCCAAACTCTTTAATCTTGTTGTCTCAAACTTCAAAAATTGCATTCACCCACCAAGAATAGGGTGGCCCTTCTATTGCCACAATCCGGCCTCAACTTACCTCTTTCCCATATCAACGATTAATTGGTCCTCATGTAACAAGAAAGAAACTAACTTGATGCGAAATAGTGAGCATGTTTGTGTGTTCGAAAGTGTACAAATCAAAATAAATAACAAAGTGGACCTAAGTATTCGAATTATCGTTTCCACAAGAACTACTATGATTCAACTATTCCTGATTTCAATTCAATTGATGATAAATATAAGTAGTTATTTTCTTTTTGTGATTTTTATTTTATTTTAAATGTATTAAAGCAATAAAAGTGATTTTTTTTTTTTAATATGATGGTTTAAGTGTTAAGAGTCATGAGTTCACCACATTTATTAGGGATAGCAAAAAAAAACCCAACAAACCCGATACTCGCTTAATTGGGTATTTGGCGCGTGAAATTTTGCCCCGGGGTGGGGACGAGTAACGAGTGCCCTGCCCCTCCCTGCCCCGCCTTAAACGGGTAACGGGGTGAGAAATTTCTTGGTGGGAAAGTGGAGGTCGCTCCGCCCTGCCCTGCCGTGATGCCATCCCTAACATTTATCCATCCCCCTTAATTTCAATTATCAATTTTTATAACAATTAATTATATGTACCTGGTTGAATTCTTCTAAATTGATTGATTTACCTCTCTAGGTTCCAAATCAATAAAATCAATCAATCATATCTCTAAATGAATCTGAATAAGCCTTAAACAATAATATTTAATTACCAAAAAATTCATGTAATGACCGTGTCAACCATAAAAGTGTATCTTTGCCCTTGATCCAAATTGCAAGTTCTCATTACGTGGTATAAACAAATACTTAGTGGCCAATCAATCTAAAGTATAAATAATAGAAGTAAAAATAATTTTCAACATCAATAGGAGATTTGGAACTTAAAATTAAGCTTCAAAACTATATCACAATGGTGCATCCTGACTAATTACATAATTATACATCATGGGAGATGAATAAAATAAAGAGGAATTAAAGTATATAATTGGCTTTTAAGGAAAAATGGGAAAAATATGAAGATTTTGCACTATGAATCCGTTGTGTTCTAATAAAAATCTTGAAATTCTAGTTTCTTGATTAATTTCTTGATTTTTCTCTTATTTTGGCTCTCTTTTCTTGTAATTGATATTCATATCCCAAGAGACCCCTTTTGATCTTTATAATATATATTTATAGAACAAGATTTAAGTCAAGATCATTTTTCAAATCGGTTTTCACAAAGAGTTTGAAAAAAAATTAAAAATAAATTCATTTTTTTTTATTTGGACTCCTTTTCTAGTGCAATTTTTCCCCATTTATAAATTTCACAATTTAGTCATCTTCATCCCAAAATCATTAATAATCGACCCAATATATGTTTTAAATATTTATAATTTAGTCCTCAAATTTTCAAAATGCTAAACTTAACTCTTGAAATCTATGATTTTTTTTTACTAAATGCTCTATTAACACTTCCGATTGATCACTTGAAATCCTATTAATCTTCATTTGCTCCAAATGAACTCTATTAAGCTTCAAATAGCCTTCTTTCACATCCCTTCTATCTAAATTAAGATTTTTTCTACAAGTAAAATTATTTTTACAAATTAAATAGATAACTGCTCAATTTACATGTAATTGAATAAGAATAGAAGTTCGAGTAAGTATATATCAAAGATACTAGATTAAGTGGGATATAATAATTAGGAAGAGTAAAATGGTCATTTTGATCCTACACTAATTATTCAATGTCCGACGGTGTAAAACATATGGATAGCATGTCAAGATGATAAGGCATTTTCATTTTTGAACCTCTACGTGGTTAATTAGGTAGAATTAACAGCACTTCATAGTCTAGCAAAAATCAAATTAGTACCCTTGTTTTATGAAAATCTTTTATTTTTCTTAATTTCTACTAACTGTTTTCCAGCATCATCTAGAGAATATATGCTCTAAAGTCTTCCGTTTGTAAAATGAACAAATATTGCAGTAATGTCAATGAAGAAATTCCCACACACTTTATTGATAGAAATTCTATGTTATATATAGAATGATTGAGAAGCTAATTTAGGAGACATATACAAGGTAAGGCTAAGAGGATGTTTGGTATAGACTAAAATCGGATTAAAATTGAAAAACTAGCCGTTATTGTTGACTTTTATTAGACGAGTTGGACTCAATAATGACTATATTTTCAATTTTAATTGGATTTTGAGTTACGCCGAATACGCTCTAAATCTATGCTACAGTTACAATGTACACTATAGAATTCAAACTTAGAAACATAAATATTTGACATAAATTTAGGCTAGACATGCTCTGTTATGGTTTGAGTAGGATCTGCGTATGTTTCCCTTATACGCCCCCACAAGATTGAACTTCCATCGGCAAGACCAATTTTGTTGCGTAGTAATTCTGTGCGCTATTTAGACAATGACTTTGTTAACAAATCAGCTAGTTGGTCTTGAGTATGTAAATGTCTGACTTGGATGCTTCATTTTTGCACTAAGTCAGGCACAATGTGAAGATATATTTGAATGTGTTTCATGCGCAAATGATTTTCCGGGTTAAAATTGAGATGTGTGGCTCCGAGATTATCACGTAACAATTGGGGAGATTCTTTGATTGGAAATGCTAGTTCTTTAAAAAGAGTGGACAACCACATTGTCTAGGAAGCCACATTTGCTAGTTCCCGGTATTCAGCCTCTGTTGAAGATCATGCAACGACTCTTTGTTTCTTTACGCTCCAAGAAATGGGGCTAGATCCCAAAAAACTGATATATACAGAGGTTGACGTGCGGTCATCCACATTTCCAGCCCAACTGGCATCGGAGTACATTTTTAATTTTGGAGTTCCAGCTTTGTTGATCCAAATACCATAGAAAATGGTTTGTTTTAAGTAGCGGAGGAGCTTTTTGGTTGCTGTCCAGTGATTTATAGTCAACTTGTGCATAAATTGAGAGAGTTTGTTGACAGCAAATGAGATATCTGGACGCATCAAGGAAAGGTATTGAAGGCTACCAATAATTCTACGGAACTCTGAGCTGTCCACACCAGCAGTGCCGTCTTTCAATTGAAGGGATTGAGAAGGAAAGAGAGGGGTGTTGAGACATCTTTTGCACCACTCATACTTGTGTGGGCTAAAAGTTCATGAACATATTTATTTTGTGAGAGAAATAATCCTGCTCAGGTAGGAATTACTTCATTTCCTAAGAAAAAATATAGATAACCCAATATCATTGAGAGAAAACAGTTCACCCAGCTGCTTAATAATGGTGGCCAAGTGTGGAATTATTCCCTATATAATTACAAGATCATCAGCATAAACCAGGAAATAACAAATATTAGAACCTTGGCTGTATATAGAAATAAATCTACTTTGAAATTGTGAAAACTCAGCTTGTTAGGTTTGATGTAATTGGCAAGTTTGTGAACAAAATGGTCTTAAATTAATATGTTGTAAAGGTTAAGGAGTAAGTTGCTAATAGTAGAAATGAGGTTGTATTAGGTCTAGAGTTCGAGAATGAAAAAGAAGGAAAAATGGCGCCGCAATTTCGCTAGACTGTCGACATAACTTGGTTCGAGTGGCAGGAACAGAAACATTGTCGCCCGCATGTTGCCTTGTCTTCGCTCGAGCGACAGGTAACAAAAACATTGTTGCCCGCATTCGCCTTGTCTTCGCTCAAGCGACAACCCATTGCTCAATCGTCGTCCAGTTTTTGCTCAAGCGATAGCGTTGTCCGAAAAATTTTAATTCCCATTTTTATGTCTTTTTGTCCGACCCATTCAACCCCAAAACCTAAAGTATGAATACCAAACGCCTCTAAATGTAAATTCCAAAGTTGAACATTGAGAAAAACATATACTCTCCATATCCTCTTGATATAAACTATCAACCTTCATCGTGTGATTTGTTCTTAGCGGTGAAAGCACAAAATCCATAATCTAAATATCAAATTGTTACTTCCTGCACATCTGTCAGATGTCTGAATATCAAGGGAAGGCGATGGGAGTTTCAGTTTTTGAAGAACACAGAGTTCTTCATTGATCCACTAGAGATAAACGAATCCATAAAATTGAGAATTGCTGTAGGAGTACGCAATTCAAGAGAGCTGTGGGAATTACAATCAGGAGGTCAGAAAGTACTAGTGGTAGTCGTGTCTGACATACTGTAATTTCATAATTCGTTTATAGTGAATTTCTGACTAGCAAAATGCTCGAAATTTTTACCTAGTTGGGGTTTCTCCGTGATCAATCTGCTTGTTATTTATTGTTTACAATATAATTGCTGAAATTCAACTTAAGATAATTGGAATGATTGATTAACCATCTAGAGATCATTAATATTGATTTGTTGCTAGTTAATTATAAGTTTTTATTCCGAATAAACACATATTTACTCCATCTAGGTGTAGTTTGGGTCGAACCTCGTTATTTTACAGCTGAAGAATGGCATTTTTTGAGTGATGTGTACCAAGCCCATAGACTGCCTTTTTTAACCTACAAACATGATTAGGTTTGGACAATTTTTGAACCTTGGATGTTGTGCTATAAACACAGTCTCAGATAATTCACCATTTAGAAGGGCATTGTTGACATCCATTTGTCTCAAATCCCATCCATTCATGGCTACAATAGATAGGACAGTTATAATAGTTGCTGATTTAACTAGAAGGCTAAAGGTTTCTGTGTAATCAACATCAGGTTGTTGATTATAGCCCTTACCAACTAGACAGACTTTGAATCTATCCACTAACCCATCAGCTTTCCTTTTTACTCTGAATACCCACTTACAGCCCACATGTATACAATTTGAAAGTGGTAAAACTAGGTCTCTAGTCTCGTGCTTCATAAGAGCAGTAAGCTCATTGGACATGGCCTCACTCTAGTAAGGTTGAGAAATGGCATGGCTCACACTTTTTTTTTATTTTTTATTTTTTTTTTTGCAATTGTAAAAAATTCTAGACACAATGGTAAAACCTTTTTCACTTTTATTGACAATTTTCATGTAAAATAAAGCTAAACGAATGATATTCAGTATGATTATTTTTTTTTTCAATTTTTTTTTTTGTTTTTTGTTTTTTGTTTTTTGTTTTTTGTTTTAGCAATTGGAACAAATTTTAGACCCAATAATAGAAAATATTATCACTTTAATGGATAATTTTCATAAAAAAAGAAACCAAACGGACATCAAACTTTCAACATCTTTCATGAAAAATTACATCAATCAAACAGAATTAATTATAATTCCCAATAAAATAATTTCTAGGCAAATCAATTCATTTTAAAACATTTTTTTTTCCACCCATTTTCCACATTTGCAATCAAACGAACCCTTAGTGATGACAACTAACGTGCTATTTAATAAGTTTTCTAGCAAAATAAACAAGAATTTAATACAAGCAAGTGGCACTGTAATTCCAAGAAGCTGCCACTTTGAAAATAAAATCTTCATGTGGCCAACCGGTATCAACAACTATTCTATAATAAGACCCATTAGTGTACAAGTTACAACAATTCAAAATAAATCAGATACTAGTTCCGCTCAATAAAAATGTCAGTGGCATGTTTTGATCAACTTACGAGAATTTTTAATAGAATAAGACACTTATATTTGCTGGAATTCGAATATAATGACTTAATTTTCTAGAATTTGAGTATAAGTAGTATAGAGATATTTTTACAGCTCGCTCCTTGAGCTTAATGTTGAGGCAACAATCCTTGGAGGAATGGAGGTTATTGGTGGGGTGGGGGCGAGGGAGGGGGGGGGGGGGGGGGGGTTTGTTATGGGAAAGTGATTGGGGCGTTTACAAGACATGTGGTACGTTATGTTTTGAGTCCAATTATTGTAATGCAATGATGCCAATCAATAACCCAGTTATCTTTGCACGAGAGAGAGCCCTTGTGCCATTTTGTACATATTATAATGAGTTTTTTTAACCGTTGGAAGCTTGCAATTCATTGAAAATGTGAGATGCCAGTCAAAAAAAGACCAGGTGGGGTCACCAACAGTCCAATTTCTTCTAAAAATAAGAAATAAAATGACAAACAAACATACGTGAGGTGATGGTGTTGCACATACTTTCAACTCTAACGTCCTTTTGCATTTTCAAGATAGTTGTTGGTTAGGGAAAAATCCTTTCATTGATACTTTTGTTTAATCACTTCTTGTTGAATAAAGCTCTCTTTACTTTAAAAAGGTTATGAATCTCAAAATTGATTTTCATTTGAAGAAAATTTTGTAAGGACCAATTAGGAAGAATGAAGCGAAAATAACTTAAATTTCTAATTTCATCGAGTGATCTCCCTCCATGCAAGAATCAACCTCCTATTTGTTGTATTCTTAGCTGTCCTTAACAACATTTTGATTGTGAATTTTAATAATGTCGTGTCAAATCCTACTATACTTCACTGAACATTTTTAAATACAACCTCAAAGATTTTGACACCATAAAATTGCAGTGATGAAGATGACAATCATATTAACGGTGCACGCCTAGACGGATTGATTTTGGGAAAATTGGATTCTAGAAGACATTGTGTAATGTGCCGAATGGAAAATGAAATCTAAAGGGTATAGTTATGAATTTGGAGTCTTTCTTTTTAACTTATTATACACAAATTTATTTATATATAGATTAAAATACTCAAACATGTTAAACAATATTATCGCAGTCTCAATCTTAAATATTGTTTCTCGAATCGGTATTTTTTTAATGTTCTTTTTGTAAAATTCAGAAAAGTAACGTTTTTAAATTACAAATTAAATAAACCTCCTACGTTTATGACATAAAAAAAGCACAAAATAAATGGATTTCTATTTCAAAAAATAATCATTCAAAGTTTGCTTTCTCTTTGATTAGTCAAAACTTGCAACAAACGTTATTAGGAACAAGAGACCAAGAATTAAGAATGCAAGAAAGGAAATTTTGAGAAAATAGCTCCAGTATCGGTGAAGAGGGGAAGTATTTACAAGTCTTTGGTAAGTTTTTACTTTTCTCACCCCCTTTTTTTGACCATTTACATCACAACGAAAATAATTACTTTTACTCACCACAAATTATATATCTTAATTCTTATGTGAATACATCATCAATTTCCTCTCTTTTCGTTTGATCAATTTGCATCTTCTTCAATCGAGTATATATAAATAAATCTATAGTACATGTAATTAATTGGATTTAATTTCAATTGAAATTGGTTACTTGAATTGAGAACATGTCCAATTTTAACCTTTTAATTGAGAATTAAATGACTATCTCAATATTTGTCGAATTTTAAAGGTTTGGATATTAACAACAAATGAGCAACACACGTCAATGCAGGCCCGAATAAGTGCATATCAAAGATAATACTGCATAAGTGGGATAATAATTAGGAAGAGTAAAATCATCAATGTCCGATGGTGTAAAACATATGGATAGCACGTCAAGATGATAAGGCATTTTCATTTTTAACCTCTACGCGGTTAATTAGGTAGAATTAACAGCACGTCATAGTCTAGCAAAAATCAAATTAGTAAACTTGTTTTATGAAAATCTTTTATTTTTCTTAATTTCTACTAACTGTTTTCCTGCATCATCTAGAGAATATATGCTCCGTTGAAGTTCAAGATCGTGAGCAAAAAAGGAGCTAGAAAAATGTAGAGTGTGCTAGAATGGAAGTGGCTGCCACTTGCTTAAAGAAGTTAGAATAGATTCCAAATTCAATTGTAGTGCTAGTGTATAACAGAATTTTGTTTTTTGTTTTTGTTTTTTTGTTTTTGCCACTTGTACAAAGTTGTTGTAAGTTGTGTATATACATTCTTGTAACCTTTTCCCATTTCATTAATAGAAATAGCAGAACGTTTTCCTGTGCTCCCTTCTTCCAGTATTTAATTCATCATTCTTGGTTTAATTGATAACAATCACTTGGTTGATTTTCTTATATGGTATCAGAGCTAGAATGGCTAATAATAATGGCACACAAAAATCCAACACTTCCTCAAAACTCAAATCCAAATCCAAACTCTCATGATCCATCTCTTCCTAACAATCCATACTTCATTGGTGCAAATGAGAACTCGGGAGCATTACTGGTGACTCAAATGCTTGATTCTAGTAATTACTATTCTTGGGCAAGATCTATGAAAAGAGCTCTTCGAATCAAAAACAAACTTGGGTTCATTGATGCAAGCTTCTGTGAGCCTGCAGATATCAATAGTCCCTTGATGGAGCATTGGCTTGGATGTAATGATATCATTATCACCTTACTGCAAAACACCACAATAGTAGACATTAAAGCTAGCACGATGTATGCTAAAACAGCACATCAATTGTGGCTAGAATTAGAACAATGTGTAGCTCAACTAAATGCTCCTAGAATCTATAAGGTCAAACAGGGAATGGCAAGACTAATGCAAGGACAAGACACAGTGATCACTTATTTTTTGAAGGTGAAAACAATCCTTGATGAGCTGATGAACTATGAGCCTATTCCCAACTACACATGTGGAGGATTGCCGACAGTGGTTAGCAACCAAGAAAGGGACTGGGTAATGAAGTTCCTTATAGGACTAAATGATTCTTACAAAAGTCTCAAGGCTCAAATTCTATTGATCAAATCGTTTCCTAGATTGAATGAAGTATATTCCATAACTCAACAAGAAGAAAAGAGAAGAGACATTTCTGCTGATATACCTACCATTGAAGGAATGGTACTAATGACAAGAAAAAGCACTCTAAGAGAAGCAAAGAAGAAAAATCTGGGACCTCAGAGGAAGTATTTCTACACTTTTTGCAAGATCTCTAGTCACTCATTGGAAAGGTGTTTTAAGGCTAATAAGGATAAACTGGTATGTACGCACTGCCACACCATCAGTAATTGCTTCAAAGTTCATAGATATCCTCCAAGACACAAACTCTATGGGAAGACGCAAGCAAATTTTATTTTTCCTAATCAGAATGATGCTCCTATGGTGTCTGCATGTGAACAAGTTGGTGACAGAAACCAAGTTGTTTTGACTCAAGAGTAGTATACTTAGCTAATGGCTTTGCTCAAACCACAAACCAGTCAATCTCATTCACTTTCTGCTAGTCATGTTCATCTTTTGAACTCTCCATCTACCAAACACATAGATGCACCTAAAGTTTATGGTACTTATATGTGTTTATCTGCTTATAATGCTAAAGATAGGGCTATTTCGTCTGTACCTTGGGTTGTGGATGCCGGAGTCACAGACCATATGGTATGTTAAGTTTCATTTCTCATAGACATTAAATCTAAAATCTCTCAATCAATTGTTCTACCTAATGGAGATTAGACACTGTCAACTCATATAGGAAATGTTAGAATCACAAATGATTTATTTCTCCATGACGTTCTATGTGTTCCATCATTCTCATTCAACCTCATATCTACCAGAAAACTTGCTCAAACATCCAAGTGTTGTCTCATTTTTTCTTATGTTCTATGTTATGTGCAAGACCTTTCAACTTGGAGGACGATTGGTCTAGGTAAAGTGAGGTAAGGCTTATATCTTTTGGTGTAAAATAAAGTTTCCCCTACAAATCTAGTTCAAGAACTACCAAAACTCACCAACCAAGCCGTTCTGTCTACTGTTGTCAACCAAGAAAACTTTGATTTGTAGCATTTGAGATTGGATCGTCCCTCAGATCCCAGATTACATTTAACCAATTTACATCATGATTCTAATTCAAAACACACCAAGAAGCCTTGTTACATTTGTCCTTTAGCTACATAGGCATGCTTTCAATTCTAGTCAGCACAAGTCAGAGAATTGTTTTGATCTAATTCACTGTGACCTATGGGGACCTTATACTGACATTGCTTATGATGGATCAAAGTATTTTCTTACCATTGTTGATGATCACAGCTGGTGTACTTGGGTTTATTTGTTAAAGCTGAAATATGATGCTTTAATTGCCTTGCAAAATTTCTATACAATGGTTGAAACAGAATTTGATTCCAAAATCAAAATCATTAGAACTGATAATGGAGGAGAGTTTGACTTAATACAATTTTATTCTAAAATTGGCATATACATCAAACTAAATGTGTAGAAACTCCTCAGAAAAATGAAGTGGTTGAAAGGAAGCATCAACATATTCTAAATGTAGCAAGCGAGCTAAAGTTTCAAAGTAGGTTACCTATGCTTTATTGGAATGATTGTGTTCTATCATTAGTCTTTTTTATAATTAGAACACTCACTCCTATTCTAGACAACAAAACATCCTTTGAAGTTCTTTTCAAAACTAAACCAGACTATTCTAATCTTAAGGTGTTTGGTTGCATGGCTTTTGCTACCACACTTGCACACAACATACATAAGTTTGATTCAAGGGGAAGAAGATGTGTTTTCTTGGGATATCCATTTGGAACCAAAGGATACAAGTTGCTTGACTTGGAAACCAATAAAACTTTTATATCAAGAAATGTGGTGTTCCATGAAAACATTTTTCCCTACAAAAGCTCCAAAATCCAAGACCATGATGATCTCTCAAGTCCTACGCATAAGCTACCAACTCCTACAAACTTGGCTTATCCTAAACCAAGTAGTATTAACTTAGATTATCTAGTCAATTCCAATTTTCGACCACAAATGGAACCAACACAAGACTCCAATCAAGATATGGAGCTTTCAGAAACCAATAAACATGCTGCTGAATTTGAATCATCGCCTAATGTCTCAAGTAGTTCTCATATGCCTCAAAGGTCTGACAGAAACAGAAGAACACCTGCCTATTTACAGGATTTCATTTGCCAGCAAGCATCATCTCTCACTCATTCTCAAGAGTCCAACAAAAAGAAAGGCATTATGACTTCAGGTAGCCCTTTCCCTTTATGTGCAACACTTTCATATTACAAACTGTCTAACAAACACATAGCTTTTGCCTCATCCATACTTACACATCCAGAGCCATCTACTTACCAAGAAGCTATCAAATCTCCTGAGTGGTGTAACACTATGTAGGCAGAAATAAATGCTCTTGAGCTAAACAAGACCTAGACTGTAACTGATTTGCCATCTGGAAAGGTACCTATAAAGTGCAGATGGGTTTATAATGTAGATTTCAATGCCGATGGAACAATTGAGAGGTATAAATCAAGGCTGGTGGCAAAAGGATACTCTCAATTGGAAGGAGTAAATTATCATGAAACTTTCTAACCTGTGGCAAAATTAGTAATCGTAAGGACATTAATTGCAGTAGCAGTTGTAAAGGGTTGGCATTTGCATCAATTTGATGTGAACAATGCATTTTTACACGAAGACTTAGAAGAAGAAATTTATATGCAAATACCTCCTGGCTATTCTGTTAATGGAGCTTTGAAAGTCTGCAAACTCAACAAAAGTTTATATAGTTTAAAGCAAGCATCCCGTCAATTGTACTCAAAGTTATCATTTTTCATCATTAAACAAGACTTTCATCAATCCAAGGCACATTACAGTTTGTTCACAAGGAGCACAAATGATTCATTTATAGCCATACTAGTTTATGTTGATAACATAATAATGGCAGGGGACAATGTAGAAGTTATCAATTTCCTTAAAGATTCACTTGATGATAAGTTTAGAATTAAAGATTTGGGAAACTTGAAATACTTTCTTGGGATAGAGGTAGCTAGATCAACGAAAGGAATTCAAATTTGCCAAAGAAAATATGCGCTAGATATTTTAGCAGATTCAGGTACCATTGGAGTTATTCCAGCCAAAATCCCACTTGATCAAAATACCAAGGTGTGCAAAGATGAAGGAGAGGTTCTTTCTGACCCAGCTTCACATAGAAGATTAGTAGGAGGATTACTCTACCTGCCAATCACCAGACCTGATCTATCATACTCATGCATTTGTTAAGTCAGTACATGCAAAATCCTAGAATGTCACACCTGAATGATGCACATAAGGTACTTAGATACATCAAGAGAGCACCGACTATTGTTCTCCCCATCCTCAAGTTTACAATTTAAAGCCTATACTGATTAAGATTGGGGGCATGTCCAGACTCTAGGAGATCAATAACAAGATATTGCATTTTTATTGGCTCTTCATTGGTATCTTGGAAATCCAAGAAACAAAACACCGTTTCCAAATCATCAACAGAAGCGAAATATAGGACTGTGGCAACTGTTTGTTGTGAGCTAACGTGGCTTGGGTTTGTCTTTGATGATTTATAGATTACACATTCACAACTAGCTAAATTATTTTGTGATAATCAACAACTTTACACATCACGGCTAATCCAGTGTTTCATGAAAGAACGAAACACATTGAATTAGATCTCCCTCTAGTGCGTGACAAGATACAAGAAAGAACGAGACAGATGTTACTTGTACAAAGACTAGTATCCCTTCACAGGGTCCGGTGAATACTAGCGCTCTTCCTGAAGATAAAGACAAAGAAAAGAAGGTAATAGGAACCCCTTCACGGGGAATACTTAAACATATTACTGGTAAAGAAGATACGAAAAATCTCATTAGGGATACTCAAGATATCAAATATAGCGAATGTAGCTCTTCATCGAACCAAACTTTACCTAAGCTAACTATTGAAAATATTGATCCAAAGGATATTGTCAAGATGTGTCATGGAGTGAAAATACACAAAAAAGATAACCATGAAGAAGTGATATTCTTTATTTTTATTTTTAATATCATGTATGACTGGTATTTTGAGATAGAAAAATGGATAAAAACTCTCCACTACGGAAGATACAACAAAATAAATTTTTATCCACGAGCACCAGCCAACTGGATACGAAATTGTTTTGAATTAGGAAATATATTTTGTATATATCCTAGTAAAGATCTTAGGGAGATAGCACAGCTTCCAATTGATGTCTGGAAGGCGGTAAAAAGATATACTGGAGTTGTCAAAAGTACAAATATATATATCGGATTCCACTTAATAACCATGGAGTGGGATTATGTTCTTCAATATATGCAGCCATCGTTCCATGTTAATAAAACAAGACTTACAAACCAACATTTTTTGCCAACTAATCAAAAAGTTATTAAAAATTGTTATCAAAATATCATAAATATGATGTCCTTCAAGAGAGGAAAAGGGTATAAAGAGATATTTGAACATGTAACTCAGTTGATTAGTGATAAAGAAAAGATATGGATTTATCCATCTAAATTATTCCAATGCCATGATTACTACAAAAAAAGAAGATATGTATCTTCTTGACAATTTATTATCCACTATAATCACAAACCAAATAAGTGGATCAGAAGATATGGCAAAGGGATTGTGCAAGATACTCTGGGATTACAGAGATCATCATTGTGAGTATTGTGTTGTTGAAGATATGAGTCAAGCATCTCTTGACAGTGAAGAATTCTCCACAGAGTTCTTCGATTCGTGAATGGAAAAGTGATGGAGCCAAGATAGTGACTCTTTATCACTATTTTAATAAATCGTTTTATTAAAGAAAAAATGTGGTCACTAGAAGATAATGTAAAGTAGTGCTGTAATTATGATCCTTCACCCACCAATGGTTAAAATGTCGCGATCCAACTCAAAAGATAAGGCCAGCTAACACTATCCAACAAAAGATAATTGAATACAAGAGATAGTGGAAAACACCTGTGAAGATAAGATTCCTTATGACTAAAGGAAAAACATGTATAAAGGTGAGGAGGTTCAGTGTCCAAAATAACCTGGAAGAAATACATTTCGAAACAACTACTCAGAAATTAATCTTTTGTAATTTGTATATACCACTTGTATTTGGAAATATTATTAGGAGATCTAAAGATAGCAAAGCTTGTAATAAGGTAATCACTTGTAGAGTTTTAAACTTCATAAGGTGAGTACCAAAGGTATGTAAATATAGTATGCAAGCATGTACTATTTCAGGTTATGAATATTAAGATGAAATTTGTTATGTTCAACAAAACTTTCATAAAAGGATTTCGTTAAATTTCTCATGATTCCTTTTACAGTACAATAGAGATCTTAAAAGATTTTCAAAACATTGTTTTTGAATAGATGTTAGTCTTGCCAAAGTACCCATCTTTGATGAATGTTTAGGGAAAAATGACAGTTTTCTAACAAAATTATAGCACCTTGGGTGCGAGTTTATCTTTTAAAATTTCGTTCTAAGTAAAAACTTGATTCTGAAAAGAGTTTGGATAGAGGTGAAAACAGAGACTCTGAATACTGTGAGATATCGTCTGTGGCAACACGGTTAGTTCTTTAGAGTGAGAAATGCAACATTAATTGAAAAACTTTTTGCGGAAGCAGATGTGGATCCAAATGATTTCAAAACATTTTAAATATTCATATGATTCAGAAGATTGATTAAGTAGATGCAAAGCAACTATAAGAACGTACTAGAGGGAAAGCCTAGTTATTTCCATTGATTACTGTAAGTCATTTACATGCTTATATATACTTATGCTTTGATTACTATTAATCTTTATGAGCACTTTGCAAGCATCAACATCCGCAACCAATGATAATTGTCTTAAATTATATTTAGATAAAGTAGATATTTCATTTTTACTAAGTATAGTTTAAAAATCTGAAGATATACATCATGTTAGCCAAGAAAAACTTAAAGAGATATAGCTTGAAATAAATTATACTTGTAAACATAATATAGAATTTGATCCCGTAGAAACTTATAAAGAAATAAAAAAAGATCGAAAATATCATAATTGAATATGAAAATATAGAAAAAGAAGTTTCAGAAAGTATTATTTCTGGATATATAACCAAAAAAGATCAACCTAGAACATTTGAAAAATTAACAAAATATAGAGAATATTTAGAACAAATTGAAAAGTTGAAAATATATCGTATAAATAGTGATCATGATTAATTAATGAACCACGAGGAAAGGGAAGATATTAAAAAATTTAGAAAAATTCAAGATAACACTAGTAAACTAAGATTCCCATGATTAGTTCTAAGAACTTATGATCCAGACGGGAGAATTGTAAGATATAACTGTAAACAACCTAACAACTAGAAGATACATGACACATTTTGCAAATATAGATAGCAAGGGCAAAATAATATTTTTAAAAATAGAGGTCATTTTACCAAAAATTATTGTTGACTAGGCTCTTTAAGAAAATCCGCCTTTCACTTTCTCTATCGAAGTAAATTATACTTTTTTTCCAAGTTTAGTATAAGTTTGCTTTCAATAACCATTAGTGATGAAAAATAACGTGCTATTTAATTATTTTTCTAGCAAAATAAACAAGAATTTAAAACAAGCAAGTGGCACTGTAATTCCAAGAAGCTGCCACTTTGAAAATAAAAAACAAGTCTTTATGTGGCCAACCGGTATCAACAACTATTCTCTAATAAGTGACCCATTAGTGTACAAGTTACCACAATTCAAAATAAATCAGTTACCAGTTCCGCTCAATAAAAATGTCAGTGGCATGTTTTGATCAGCTTACGAGAATTTTTAATAGAATAAGTGTTATATTTGCTGGAATTCGAAGAATATAATGACTTAATTTTCTAGAATTTGAGTACAAGTAGTATAGAGAGATTTTTAGAGCTCGCTTTTTCTTTGACCTTCACCCCTTGTATAGGCCTTTGGATTTGAGCTTGTCGTCCTAATCATGTCAAGCTACGGTGCCGGATCGAAGTTCATGCGCCTCCATCCGTTTTGGAGATTCAATTGGTTGAAAAGTTCGATTGTGATGGATTATCATGATATCTAGATCGTAGACCTGCACCTTAAATTATCGTGACTTTGCTTTGATTGATTGTTGCGGGAGGTGTTGCCATCCAGGTGACACCTTTTCAATCATGTCATGATTATACTTTCGGATGACATATCTCATGGGCCGACCTATATGTGTGGGTCTTAGGTCGACCTTCTGTGTTGACATGTTCGCTTTGATGAAAAGACTCATTTGACCAAGTTGATGTAGGAATAATGAATTGAGTAAAATTTAATTTAATTATTATGTCTCTTATATAATTTCGCATAATAAAATTTATAACTTAATTTTTTTTTTTTCTGGAATGTTCGAATTGTAGTCCAAAATTTTTTGAAAATGCAGCCGGCACCATTAAAATTGACCAAATTATAGTGTTTCGTACGCTGGAATATAATATGTTCCCACTTGTAATTACTTAATTTTTCTATACATTTTGGTGGCACAAAATCAAGACGGAAAAACCCTTTCTCAGCTAACTAATGGATTCTAGATGCATTTTGTAAGGGGCGAATGGAAAATGAAATGTTAAGGGTATAATAGTCAATTTGAAGATTTTCAATTTCAATTTTATTTTTAACATGTACACTAATTTATTAATTTATATAGATAAAAATACACAAAAATAATTAATACTAAATTTTACCTCAGTCTAAATGTCTTAGATAATGTTCTCCGAATCAGTATTTTTCAAATACTCTTTTTTTTACAATTTACTTTATTGCCCCTATTTGACCCACATTATTTTTTTCACTCTCATTTTTCTACTCATTTTCAACCACACATTATTTAATAAAATAATATTTTACATCACATCAATAATTTTTCCTTCTTTTTCAACCACATATTCCTTATCAGATCACTTCAAAAAAAAATGCATTCTCTCATTTTAATATGCACCAAGTACACTCATATAGTTTCAGAGTTTTATAATTATGAAAAAGTAATATTTTTAAAATAATGAATAAAATTAACCTTCTTACATTAACAAGTAATAATAACATAGAAACCCCCACAAGGAATAAATAAATTTTTATTTTGAAAATTAATCATTCAAAGTTTGCTCTTCTTTTTGAGTCGTCAAACTTGCAATAATGTTCCTTAGAAACAAGAGACCAACAATTGACAAAGTAGCACCAACTTGAATAATAGGGCTTAGCATGGCGAGAATTTACGAGTCTCGTACCACTTTTTGACAATATGTAGCACACTTCGAAGACCGTTACCTCTGCTCATTACATTTGATCAATTATTCGTATTAGACTATAATCAATTATTAATACGTAGATCGATAATGTCTACAATCAGAATTTAATTTCAATCAAAATTCGGTATCTTATTTAAGAAGATATCCAATTTAAACCTTTCAAATGAGAGATTATTCGTATTAGACTATAATCAATTATTAATAAGTAGATCGATAATGTCTACAATCGGAATTTAATTTCAATCAGAAGTCGGTATCTTAATTGAAGAAGATATCCAATTTAAACCTTTCAAATGAGAGTTTTCATTTCCATACAGAGAAAAATATATTCACTCAAAAAATCGTCATGAATGTATCTTGTGGTCTAGAAATAATTAAATAAATATATCTTTTGTTTTTTCAATATTGTTATTTTAGGAGAGAGAGAAAAGGGCTGACCACTCTTTCTTACATTAATAAAATTATTATTATTCTGGAAATTTCTAGCAGCCGGCCACGAAGGTACCATTTAAATTGACGAAAATAATGAGAAGTGTTTCACAGCACCTGAATATAATATTTAAGGCCCGTTTGGTAGGGATTAAAATCAAATTAAAATTGAAAAATTAGTTGTTATTGTTAATTTTTATTAAACGAGTGAGACTCATAACGGCCATATTTTAATTTTAATTGGATTTTGATATCTACCGAACGTGGCCTTAGCCATTGTATAGTACAAATTAAAATTCGGATTTTAGTTTAAATTAAAGTCAACAATCAATTTTAATCACATATTTTATGGATTTCTCAACTTTTCAATCATGCATTTGATTTGATCAATTTTTATCAAAATTTACTAAAAACCTAATTTTAATCCCTACCGGGGCCAAGTGTCCTACTACCTATTATATAATTAAATATTATTAATTTTAAAAAAAAATTATATTCTTAGAAATGTACAAGTATTATTTTTCTAAACTTAAATACATTTACAATTATAAATAAATAAATAAAACGATGGTTGTGGCAAAAATTTATATGTATGTACATAAAAGTAATTATTGCAAATTTTAATTAGATGAAGATATTGATTTCGAACATTGAAAATAATCATTTATCGAATGTTTATTTAAAAGATGTCTTTTTTAAAGTAGCTGTACTTGTAAGTTAACTAATTACTTTCTTAAAAATGAAGAAATAAAAAATACTAGAGTAAGCATACCAGAAAATCAGGGATGGTATTAAGTTTTGAGAGTTAAAGAGGATTTTTGTGTCTAAGGGGGGTGTATTCTATTAGGATTTTTGAGGACTTTGATGGACCTTTTTAAAGTGATGACTTTTGTAGATTTCGTGAATTTTTTAGAGATTTGTATGGAATTAATGGAAGTCTTTTGTAAACTTATAAACTTTCATTTTAAAACTTTTAGAAACTTTTGTAAAATTCAAAAGACTTTTGAAAACTTTCATTTGAGATAGAATTTATTTGGATCTAATACAATATTGTGAAATTATCACATACGTGGTTGTTCTCACAATTCTCCTTCTCCTTCATTTTCCCCCCATATAATTAAAAAAATAAAATAAAAAATAAAAATTTAAGACATTATAAAAATACAATTTAATTTTTTTAATAGAAAATAGAAATAAATAATAGGAGAAAGAAAGAAAAATAGAAAATAATACAATCAATAGAAAAAAAAAATTAATTATAACTCTAATATTTGTAGAAGGAAAAAGGAAATGGAAATATTGAAAAAAAATACATATTAATTTCTTCTTCTTTTTTTGTGAAAGTCTCCCAAAATCTTGCGATTAATGAAAGACAAATTTTGAGATTTTATTTGAGTACTTTCTACTTAAAAGTTAATACCATAGAGACTTTTATAAAAGTTTCTAAAAGTCATAAAAATTTGAATATCTCAAAACTTGTAGTGACTTCTAAAAGAATACACCGTGATTTTTAGAGACTTTTTAAAAGTTTATAAAAGTCTCAATTGAATACACAATTACTTTTAAAGAGTCTCCAAAAATGTACATTGAATACCCCTAAACTTTTAAATCCCAAAAAGTCGTTAAAAATTTCAATTGAATACACCCCCTAACTTTCCAATAACTCTCAAAGAGTTTATGCCACCTGAGTTAATGGACATTCCAGACATTGAAAGCCTGTCATGTCAAGCAATTCAAGTGCATGATGACTCGGCGTATTCAAGTCACATAGCACCTACTTTCCCTATAGATGAGTAATGGAAAGCTCTCAAGATAAACAATGAAACTTTGTATTTTGATCGAACAAAAAAAGAGTCTACGTACCAAGGACGTCTTAGATGCATATTTTTATAAAAACGCTTAATTAAGAAAATAGAAGTATTCAAGCAAAAAGTTTTTGAATATGTAGTACGAAGTTTCATGTATTCAAGTAGCTATTATTTTATATATTTATTGGATCCTATAGAATTTTAAATAAATTTATTATCTTCTCCATGGAAGGTTCTTAATTTAGTAACCTCAACCGAGTTAGTCCTGAAAATTGTATTGACGAACGTTTTACTGTGCATATATATAAGGAATTTTGACGCGTTCATTCTTTATTTTCATTAAAAATTTCTTTTGGTGGAGAGGATACGTGAAGTATTATGAAAGTGACCTCATTATACTTTTGAGGAGATAAATAGAGATTAATTTACCAAAAAATTTTAAAACATCGATAGGACGTTCTTGTTCTCGTTTTTCAATTTATTTTCGTGACTCCAAATCCTCATAACGGTGCTTATCATAGCAAAAAAGAGGCATAAAATGCAAACTTATACAAAGACGAAAAATCGTTTACCAGCTAAGAAGTCCTATTAACGGCGCACGCCTAGACAGATTGATTTTGGGAAAATTGGATTCTAGAAGACATTGTGTAATGGAGAGAATGGAAAATGAAATTTAAAGGGTATAGTTGTGAATTTTGAGTCTTTCTTTTTAGGGTAATTATATTATCATTACAAATTTTATTAAGTACACCACAAATTTATTATTTAATTAAATATCCTTAAGTAAAATTACATAATTAGGGTTTTAATATATTTTTTAATTAAATAAATTATTGTTATAAAAAAAATATAAAACCTAATTTCTTTCTTTCTTTCTTTTTCCTTAACATCTAATTGCTCATAGTTATTTCGGCGACTTTTGTTTGCTTCCATGGAGGCAAGATAATTTTCTTTTCTTCCCGATAAATGAATTTATACTCTATTTGACCATTGTATCTCAATTACTTTTACTTTGTGTTTATACTCTATTTTCTTCCTCTATATGACTGGATGAGGATCAGGAACGATGTATCGAAAATTTCTACATATATAGACAGATTTTGATTCCATTTCCTGCGGTGGGTATCAATTCTCTCCCGGTGGGTGAAGGCCACCACCAGACTTGAAGCTAATTGCCAAAATAGTACCTGAATGAATGCAGAAAGAAAGAGCTCCCCTATAGGCATTTTCCTGGCTCCGTATTGAAAACGGACAAAATCTGATTTGAATCAATAGCAAAATCTGATTTCTTTTTGTAAAATTCAGAAAAAGCATTCAAAGTTTGCTATTCTCTTTGAGCTGTCAAACTTGCAATAAACGTTATTAGGAACAAGAGACCAAGAAGTAAGAATGCAAGAAACGAATATTTGAGAAAATGACTCCAATTTCCGTGAAGAGGGGACAGATTTACAAGTCTTTGCCAAGTTTTTACGTTTCTCACCCCTTTTTGACCATTTGCATCACAATATGAAAATAATTACTTTTACTCACCACAAATTATATTTCTACCTTCATATGTGAATACATTATCAATTTTCCGTCTTTCATTTGATCAAATTTGTATCTTTGAAAGTGTAATCGAGGGTCTATAAACAATCTATAATTTGCATATGTAATTAATTTGATTTAATTTCAAATTGGTTACTCTGAATTGAGAACATTCAATTGAAAATTTTCAGAAAAATTAATAGTAATAGTCGAGAAATAATTAATTAAATGAGTCAACATTTATAGGCTTGTTTTTTTTTATGTGAAAATTACCAAAATCCCTACTTTTGGAGATCCAATTTCCAAAATCAGATTTTATGTTTTAATGTTCAAAAATCAGAGATTTTATAGATAGATACAAATTTTTATATTTAATTAAATATTAATTATAATATTATAAAAAATAATTTATATACACATAAATCCCTAATTTCTCATCTCTCTCTCTCATTAGTTCCTCCAGCCACCGCCCTCTCTCTCTCTCTCTCTCAATATTTCTCCACCGCCACCACACCGCCGGCACAATACCTCCGGCACCACCTAACTCCTCTCTATTCACACCCACCGAATCCCTAACCGTCCCAAACCCGCGACCACCGCCTCCTGGAATAGAAGCTCCGGCGCAGCCAAACTCACCATTCTCAACCGCCTCAACCCCGTCGGTCATTCCAGACTTCCTCCACCCAGCGTCGCCCACCACCTTCGCCCAAACCGAACCTTCGTAGCCAAACTCTCCAAAACAGGTGAGGGACGACGCTGCCGGCGGGGGAGGGGGACGCTAGTGAGGGACGACGCTGCTGTGAATCTTTATTTTATTTTATTTTATTTTTATGTGATCTACTGTGGTGTTGGTGGTGAGGTGTTATTAAGGTTTTGGAGAGGATGAAGTTGATGGGCGGTTTTTGAGTTTTTGGTTAATGTTTGGGATCTTGGTGTTGGTGCGTGGCGGAGCTTGCGGTTGGTTGATAGCGGTGGTGTTGATGGTTT
Source organism: Fraxinus excelsior (assembly GCA_019097785.1). NCBI lineage: Eukaryota > Viridiplantae > Streptophyta > Magnoliopsida > Lamiales > Oleaceae > Fraxinus > Fraxinus excelsior. The sequence continues at coordinate 10,962,510 of CM032623.1, read as the reverse complement.
TTACGGTGGCAGGGGACGGTTTTGTGGTGGTGATTGTTGTGATGGCAGTAGTAGCGAGGTTGTGGTAGTGGTGGTGGGGGGTATCTGGCTGTGACCTAACCTGTGACCTAGGATGTGACTTGTGACGTGGGCTGTGAACTTGTGACGTGCGTTGTGACTTGGGCTGTGAACTTGTGACATGTGACTTCGACGGTGGTGGGGCGTTTTTGTAGTGGTGTTGGTTGTTGGATGTCCGGTGAGTTGGAGTTGGTATTGATGTGAGCGACTATGGTTGTGACCTGACCTGTGACCTGGGCTGTAAATTTGTGACGTGCGCTGTGACCTGAAATGTGAACTTGTCTGTGACTGTGAACTTGTAAATTGAGTTGTGACTTGAAATATTAAAATGTGTTATCAATTATTATAAACAAATGACAATGCATTGTGACCTGTGACCTGAGTTGTGACTTGGACTGTGACCCGTGATCTGACCTGTGACCTGGGTTGTGAATTTGTGACGTGCGCTGTGGTCGGAATGGTCGCCGGAGCAGTCGCCGGAGTGGCCGTCGGAATGGTCGCCGGAGTGGCCGTCGGAATGGTCACCGGAGCAGTCGCCGGAAGCGTCGTAGGGGCGGTCGCCGGAACTGTAGGGGGGTGGGGGGTGGGGGTGGGTTAATATATATATATATATATAAATATATATATTTATTTATTTATTTATATAAATAAATATTTATATATGTGTATGTATAGGTCAAAATTTCTGATTTTTGAAATGTGAAAGTTGTTTTGTCATTTTTGAAATAGTGTAAAGTAAAGGTAGGATTTATGTATTTTTCCCTTTTTTTATCTAGTTGTACGAAGAGCCCTGCTATTGGGCCAGTCAGTCTTCCTCCAACAGTGGCGTCCTGTTCTTGGGCCTGACTTTGAGCCTGGCCAATGAGGGTTTTTCATTTACGAAATTTATAGGCCTCTTTTTTATTTAGATATTAACAAGTGATCAACGTAGGTATACGCAAGCCAACAAACGGACAATTCACACGTGTAAGATTTCTTGGTGTGGTCGAGTATATAAATAAATTTTAATCTTAATATAATATATGTGTCCAAAGAAATGGTACATACGAGGTAAGTTGTTTTTCCAAGTTTAAACATTATTGCAAGAGACGGGTCAAACTTTTAAACTCACCCTCGATCTATATAAAACCCCACACAAAACACCAACTTGTGGAGAAACCCATAACTTATTGCCTCTCTCTCTCAGTTTGCTCAAGTATTCTCATAGCAGAAAAGATAAAGAAATGGCAAAATCACCAGAAACTGAGCACCCCGTGAAAGCTTTTGGATGGGCTGCAAGAGACCCATCTGCGCATTTTTCTCCTTTCAACTTCTCCAGAAGGTATAGATCGCGATTCTTTAGTTTTGGGGCTTTATTTTCGTAATACTTTTGCATTTTATGGTTGGTTATATTTTGAAGAATTTGGTGTATTTTGGCAGGGCCACAGGTGAGCGTGATGTGCAGGTTAAGGTTCTGTATTGTGGGGTCTGTCATTCGGATCTTCATATGGCCAAGAATGAATGGGGCTTAACTCAGTTTCCTATTGTTCCTGGGTAAGATCACCCCTCTTTCTCCCCATTTATGCACATACGATTTTCATATCTTTTCTAGGACGAAAGTAACCGATGCATATGTTGAACCGGGCTGTTTATTACAGGCACGAGATCACGGGCATAGTAACAGAGGTTGGTAGCAAGGTGCAGAAAGTCAAGGTCGGGGACAAAGTAGGAGTTGGATGCATGGTCGGATCATGTCGTGAGTGTGACCAATGTGCCAACGATCTTGAGAATTACTGTTCAAAATTTATACTCACCTACAGTATGCGTTACACTGATGGCACTGTTACATATGGGGGTTACTCTGACAAAATTGTTGCTGACGAGCACTTTGTTATTCGTTGGCCGGAGAGCTTGCCTCTTGATGCCGGTGCTCCTCTCTTATGTGCCGGGATTACAACTTACAGCCCCTTGAAGTACTATGGACTCGACAAGCCCGGATTGAATATTGGTGTCGTTGGTCTTGGTGGGCTTGGCCACGTGGCTGTAAAATTTGCTAAGGCTTTCGGGAGTAAGGTGACAGTGATCAGTACATCTATTAATAAAAAGAAGGAAGCGACTGAACGTCTTGGTGCAGACTCATTCTTAGTTAGCCGTGATCAAGAGGCGATGGAGGTGAGAAATTTATATGAATAAGTGTTACAAGTCTTAATAGTTCAAGCTTTTAAACGAGGTAGTTCAACGTTGAGTTTTTGTGATGTGTTAATAGGCTGCAGCTGGGACATTGGACGGAATTATCGATACCGTGTCTGTTGCTCACCCCCTTCTACCCTTGGTAAATTTGTTGAAGCCTCATTCACATCTTATCATGGTTGGTGCCGCAGAAAAGCCACTCGAGGTGCCAATGTTACCTCTGATTTTTGGTAAGCAATTCAGATGATGTTTCTCATTCGATGGTTTGGATTTGAAAATAATGGCCTAACATACATAGTGTATTAACAGGTAGAAAGTCAATAAGTGGCAGTGGAATTGGAGGATTAAAAGAGACTCAAGAAATGGTCGACTTTGCGGCAAAACACAACATATTTGCAGATGTCGAGATCATTTCCATGGACTATATCAACACTGCAATGAAGCGGCTCGAGAAATCTGATGTTAAATACCGTTTTGTCATCGACGTTGCAAATTCATTAAATGCCGATTAGATTTTGCTCTTCGTGACAGAATTTGTGTTTGGGGACTTACTTTACACCATCTATAAAATAATTGATCTTTGTTTTTGTAAAACTTTTTGTTTGTTGTTAATCCATATTGTGTTACATGGAAATTAAGTTTCTTACAATAATCTGTTGCTGAAGAAGAATGGTCTACTTTGCTTTTAACTTCTGAAATATATGTTGGAAAAAAAAATGAGAAATTGGCTGATTTTGGCATGAGGTTTGAGTTGGACCCGTTTGGCTATTTTGGAAGATAAAGATTTATCTGTGTTCTCCTCCATGAGTACATCGAAGTCATATATTTACTTATCAAGATTGATGCTCGGATGAATGAGAAATTGAAACTCAAAGTGTGCGGGCATAATATCATGGACGGAAATAAATTTCGGATCTTGAACTTGTGTGCGGGCACGACCTGCGTACACGAATGTCGGATCGAAAGGAACAAAATTGGCCCCTTAGAAGTGTCCACGTTTTGGTACATTTTTATTTAATTCAACTGACTTTTCATTTTCTAAAACTGCAGAAACTCCTGTAGTAATTGCCATTAAGTGAATGAGCAAGTTACACTCTTAAGAGTTAGTATATATATGTCTTGTTTTTCCTCTTTTCTACACACAAATTCATCTGAAAATATATTTTCGAGTTCTATCATGTCTACATATTTTTTCTGTTTGAGTCTTGGTGGTGGTATTTTTCAGACACTAAATCAGTTCGTCGAATTAGTATTTGCAGAGTTTAGTATTTACTAGTTTTACCGTTGTATCTTGAGAAATAGACGCTTGATTTAAACCTCATATGGATGCGTCCTAAGTTGTGGCTACTCAAACTGTTGTTTAGATTGTAGCTAAAGTGTCAAGTCATGTTGTGAGTCAACCTGTGGCTACTGTTCCGATTAACCGTGGTGAAAATGGCTTGAATTTCAAGAGGTAACAGCAGAAAATATTGTTTTACCCGAGCACCTTAAATCTTGCGAGATTTTTGATTGAAATTGCTTCAGAACTCCAAGAGGGTGAGAGAGATGTTCAAGTTGTCAGTGCACTTGATGAGTGGAAACATTTGGATTTTTTGTGCTGAAACTATATCATGAACAGTTTAGCAGATTCGCTATACAATATGTATAGTACTATAAAAATTGCTAAAGAGCTATGAGAATCATTAGACCGAAAATATAAGTCTGAAGATGCCGAGGCTAAGAAGTTCATTGTTGGCCGATTCTTAGATTATAAGATGGTGGACTCTAAAACAGTAATCAGTCAAATGAAAAAACTCCAAGTTGAGTGAAACTTTTTAAGTGACTACAATTATTAAAAAATTACCCCATGCGTGGAAAGATTTCAAAAATTATCTAAAACACAAACGAAAGGAAATGAATATTGAAGAACTTATTGTTAGACTTCGAATTAAAGAAGACAACAAGAGTTCCTAAAAGAAGTGGTTCAATCCTAATGTCGGTAAAGCCAATATTTTGGAACAAGGTCAAAGTAGTAAGGACTACAAAACCAAGGTTGAGCCATCCGGTAGAAAGAGGACCAAGTTGAGACTGAAAGTGGACATTTCTAAGAAGAAATTTAAAGGAAAGTGTTTCAATTGTGACAAAGTAGGCCATAAATCTTCGAAGTGCAAATTGCCAAAAAAGAAAAAAAGAAGCAAATGTAGTTGACTATATTGAACATGATGTGTCGGAGATGAGTCTCGCAATCGTCATTCTGAAGTGAACATGGTGGGTTCTATCCTAAGAGAGTGGTGGATTGACATCGAAGCTACGAGGCATGTGTGTTCTAATAAAGAGTTGTTTACTACTTTCGAAGCAATTGAGAATCGAGAGAAGTTGTTTATGGGAAATTCAGCAACTTCTGAAATCAAGGGCCAATGAAATGTGGTTCTAAAGATGACTTCAGGAAAAGAGCTGACTCTTAACAATGTGCTATATGTGCCAGAAATTCGCAAGAACCTTGTGTTTGGGTCACTTTTGAATAAGCATGATTTCCGTATTGTATTTGAGTCAGACAAAGTCATTTTATCAAAAAATGGAATGTTTGTCGGAAAATGCTATGTTTTCGTTGGTATGTTTAAACTGAATGTAATGATTGTTAAACCAAGAATGAATAAAGTAAACTCTTCTTTTTACTTGCTTGAGTCTTCCAATGTGTGGCATGATAGACTAGGACATGTTAACTATAATAATTTACATAAACTAGTTAACTTGAATTGCATACCCGCATTCCATATTGATTCCAAACATAAGTGCGAAACTTGTATTGAGGCAAAATTGACAAGATCATCATTTAAATAAATTGAATGGAATACTGAACAACTTGATTTAATTCACAGTGACATATATGATTTAAAATTTGTACAAATAAGAGGTGGCAACAAGTACTTCATTACTTTTGTTATATAGTGCAGTCCAAAATTACGAGTATATCTCAAATACCTTAGTACTTTTACTATTCTTTTCCAATGATCATCTCATGAATTACTCGTATATCTACTCAGTTTACTGACTGTGTAGGCTATGTCTGATCTTGTACAACTCATCAAGTATATCAGACTTCCAATAATTCTCGAGTATTCTACTTGAGAGACACTTTTGCCTTTATTCTTGGATAGATGTTGACTTATATCTATCGGTGTTCTAGCCAAGAATATACCATTGTTTCTTTACTACTTCCTATAATAATTTATTACTAGTTGATGCTACCAAAAACTTGTACCTGAATGAACTCGAATAGGACGGTTGAACTCCGCCCGATCTAATTTTCAATACCTGAAACAAAGGCGTCGAGATGTGTCCCCGTTGCCCCTCCAATACTTAATTCAGGAACAGAAAATTGTGCAAGAGGATGTATGCTGGAATATTATGAAAAACGTACCTGAATAATGAGGCAAGGTTATGTAATTGTAGATGTTAGAGGTGGAGTCCTGAAAGGACTTAACTTTCTGTAGTTCTTTTCCTACTTATTTAAGGTGTTTGTGTTTTTAGAAGTGCATAATTTGAGTTAGGATTAAATTTGTAATAAGTTAGGAGTTTGTGTTTAAATAGGACTAGCATTCCTAGGAAACGTGCGATAAGGTCAATGGAACGTGAGTGAGTTCTTCAACCCGACCTAGTTATCGGGTCCAAACTTGGAAATAGCCCAATAACATTTGGCTAAGGTCGGGCCAATGAGCTCGAGCTCAGGTCAATCATCACAGTTGGGCCTAGCGTAATTGAGGTGGGCTAAGTTCGAGCAATAAGCTCGAGCTCAGGCTTATGGTATTAATACGTATCACAGTGAGCTGTACATTGAATAAAGAGCTTGAGCTTGTTGGCCAAAAATTGGTCAAGAAAAACGCTCGAGCTACACATTGAAGAAAGAACTTGAGCTTGTTGGCCAAAAAGGGTCAAGTAAAATGATCGAGCTACACATTGAACAAAGGGATAAGTTTGATCTCGAGCTATTGTACCTCATTGCATCTTACCTCGCAACTCGAGAATGTGACTTTTAGCTGCGACCTAGATGCACGAGGGCCTGTGATACATATTAATGTCGTAAGCCCGAGATCGAGCCTATTGCCCGAACTCAGCCCACCTCAATTACGTTAGGCCCAACTTTGATGATGTCTGACTCGAGCTCGAGCTCATTGGCCCGACCTTAGTCAAAGAGGAAATTACATGGGGCAGGTGTTTAAAGTTTCAAATTCAAAATTCAGGGACAAAGTTTCAATCTTCAAAAATCAGGTATTATATAAAAACCCTGACCCTATTTTTTTACCCTCCACCCACTCCACTCTCTCTCTCTCTCTCTCACGCCTGCTCTCTCCTCCCCTCCCATCTCGCTTCACGTCTCCTCCTCTACCTCCCCCTCCCCCTCCCGTTTCCTCCTCCCCCTCCCCCTCCCCATCCCCCCCTCTGCTGCGAAATCGCTGCAGCTGCGATTCTGGAAGCAGCTGAATCACATCTGCTGCGATTCGCAACAGCTGCGATTCTGGTTGGCTGTTGGAATCGCAGCTGCTGCGATTCTGGTTGGTTGTTGATGATTTTTTTGTGGTTGTGATTTTTTTGGTTGTGATTTTTTTGTGGTTTGTGGTTGGTGATTTTTTTGGTTGTGATTTTGCGGTGGAGGCGTGGTAGTGGGTGTGTTGGCTGATTGCTGTTGTTGGCTGTTGGTGGTGGTGGTTGGCTAGTGGCTGGTGGTAGTGGTTGGCGGGTTGGTGGATCTATTGTTGTTGGCTGACAGTGGTGGTTGTGGTTGGCTGTTGGTGGTGGTGGATCTGCTGTTGGCCGGTGGTTGTGGTGGGCTGTTAGCTGGAGGTGGTGGATGTGGTTGGCTGTTGGTGGATCTATCGTGGGGTTCAGTCGTGTGTACTGTGGCTGGGTAGTCTGTGTTGGTCCATCTGTGACCTGTGACCAAGTATCGGTGATAGGCGGTAGTATGTGACCAAATATTTGTTAATATGTGACCAATTACTCAAATGTGACCTAAAAATTTAATAATTTGTGACCTCGAAATAATATGTGACTAACTAATTTAAAAATCTGTGACCTCGAAATAATTTGCGACGTACAAATTTTTTGATATGTGACCTCGAAATTATTTGGGATCAAAAAATTTGATGATATGTGACCAATATTTATGGGACTTGGAAATAATATGTGACCAATTAATTTTAAAAAATGTGACATGTGACCAATATTTATGTATATGTGACTATTAATTACATAATTGTATTCTTATTATATTTAATTAATAAATATTGTTAATTAATTAATTTAAACCTGATTTTTGCATTTTCAAACATAAAACCTGATTTTTTAATTGGTATACTCCAAACCCCTTATTTATGATTTTTTCCCTTAGTCAAATGTTATTGGGCTATTTCAAAGTTCGAGCCCAATGACTAGGTTGGGTTGAAGAACTCACTCACGTCCTCTTGACCTTATCGCTCGTTTCCTAGGAATGCTAGTTCTATTTAAACACAAACTCCTAACTTATTACAAATTTAACCCTACCTCAAATTGTGAGCTTCTAACATAACACAAACACCTTAAATAACTAGGAAAAGAACAACAAGAAGTTAAGTCATTTCAGGATTACACCTCCAATATCTATAAATACATATCATAGCCTCATTATTCAGGTACGTTTTTCATAATATTCTAGCATACATCGGAGGGGTGATGATGACACAACTCGACGCCTTTTTCTCAAGTATTGAAGATTAGATCGGGTGGAGTTCAACCATCCAATTCGAGTTCATTCAGGTACAAGTTTTTTGTAGCATCACCAATGATTGATAATTAAATGAGAGTAAACTAGGAAAGTTTTTGGCAAAAATTGTTTTTCCAATAATATTAAATAAGATTTATTAATCCGTATGAAGAAAAAAACAAGCCTATATAAATGAGACTGATGGAGTAATTACTTACGTTTTTTGAACATTAAACATTAAGGGTGTGTTTGATAACACGCCCTCAACTTTTATCTAACTTTTAATAACATCACGCAATAGAAATTAATGTGCCATTCCATCATACTAGCCCCTGAATGAAGAAATGTATGGTCTGTAGTTAAATGATATTATCGTAGTCTGAACTTAAATATTGTTTCCCGAATCAGTATTTTTTTAACGTTCTTTCTGTAAAATTAAAAAAAGTAACGTTTTTAAATTACAAATTAAATAAAGCTTGTACGTTTATGACATAGAAAACTTGCAACAAACATTATTAGGAACACGAGACCAAGAATTAAGAATGCAAGAAAGGAAATTTCGAGTAAATAGCTCTAGTATCGGTGAATAGGGGAAAGATTTACAAGTCTTTGGTAAGTTTTTATTTTTCTCACCCCTTTTTTGACCATTTACATCACAACAAAAATAATTACTTTCACTCAACACAAATTATATATCTTAATTCATATGTGAATACGTCATCAATTTTCTCTCTTTCATTTGATCAATTTGCATCTTCTGAAGTGCAATCGAGCGTCTATAAATAAATCTATAGTACATGTAATTAATTCAATTTAATTGCAATTGAAATTGGTTAGTTGAATTGAGAACATGTCCAGTTTTAACCTTTTAATTGAGAATTGAATGACTATCTCAATATTTGTCAAATTTTAAAGGTTTGTATATTAACAACAAATGAGCAACACGCGTCTATGCAAGCCAACAAATGGTCAATTCACACATGTAAGATTTCTTGGTATGGTCGAGAACATATATGTATTTAATCCTTAATAAATATATTTATTCCCAGAAATAGTACATACTAGAGAGAGTTAATTAAATAATCAATCATCAACATTTCAATTCGATTACTAATTGCTCACTCAAAAATAAAAAGGTTATTCATTACTCAACCACTTTTAGACAAAGTTACCTATCCATCACCCATATAAAATTTCATCCGTCCACGTGGACAAAAAAATATATGTGGAGATTGGAATTACTATGTGACAATATACGCAATTAATTGAGGAACGAGCTGGACAATAGTGTTTTTATTGATTAACATTTTTCCTTCAATTTAAGCTAATGTTTGACAACCATTATTTCAAAACTCTTTACTTTATATTTTCATTTTTAAGCACACGTTTTCATAATAAATATTCTATATATAAACCAAAAATATTTTCATACTTTTTAACCACACATTCTTAAAAAAAATCATTATTTAAAACTCCATTTTATCCAAATAATGATCGTCAAACAGGCTAAATAACGTTGTCTCCTCCTCCTAATCAAAAACTACATTCCCCAGTTAGAATCACATAACTGAAAAAAGAAAAAATCCCCAACTGAAACCTAATTGAAACGATTCCAAATCACCACAAATTCATACGTAACCTATATTGGATTGTGGGGAGAGTGGGGGCAATTTGTCTTTCACCCTCCTTTAACATGGGTACTTTTAAAAAGGGCCCAATCAAATGTCCAAATTTCTAGTTTGACTTTTTCTTTATTGCATATTTCCACGTTGGTATATTTGCGTTCAAAAGACAAAAATGCCCTTAAGTGTATAAAACAATTACAAAATATGATTTTGTTAAAAAGACAATACTACCCTTTTAGTTAGCAATTAAAAATTAAACATTTCCTACTTAAAATTTCAAAATCAATTCCAACACAGATAAAAACTCTCATCTTCTTCAATTTGAAAATTTCAAAATATCGATAGCTGAAAAAAATGGGAGAATGAAACCCAGATAGAAGCAATATGGACCTCATATTGAGGACTAAAACTGAGGGTCCACTTGAATACCCTCATAGGACAACTATCAATATACCAAATGAGTTTGATAAATACTCATGAGTAATCATCATCGTGCGCCATGTGAATAATAATGTGTATCTCATCAATTAAGCCGATCTCATAATCACCAATAAATCCAAAGCACATAAAGTTCTCACGTACCTTGGCCATAGAGGGTTTGCGATGAATAAATTTACCTACAAGTGTGAACCTGTAGGCCTCCGCAAGAAACAGTTCATCAGACTCTTCAAAGAAAATTGCAGGCTCACCATGGTGGATGTATGGTTCTTTAAAAACTAGCATATGACCTCTAGAGTCTTGGGAAATATGAAGTACCGAAGCAAATGATTTTCTCTGGTCATAGCAAGTTTGTTATTAACACCAACTACATAGGAATTAGGGGCCTGGAAAGTAATAGGGGCACCGGAAGTATTAGTGGGTGGTCTAGATGAGACCGGGGCAGAACGAGTGTCGGTAACCAGTGGAGGATTAGTACTGTTACCCATTTTATGGGCCTGCTGATGTCGATTCTGAAGTTCGTTGGAAGGAAGAGAGGCAGTACCATCAGTTTTGAGTTTCAGCCGTGAATGAGGTTCAAAATTGGCAGTCAAGTTCGCCATATTATTGACTAGAGTGAACGACACCGTAGATGCATTAGCTATAGTAGGAATCAAGAATGGTAGTGACTTGGTGTGTATAGAAATCAGCCCCCTTAAATTAGTATTGAAGAACTCCCGGCAACCGTGGCTTGAGGCATGGAATTGGAGTTCAATTGGACATTGTTTCCATTAAATGGAGGATTACCCATAGCCACATGATCTTCAATTTTACTTATGTGGTTCGAATTAGTATCGATAACAATATTAAACCCAACAAATGGAGCTAAGGCATATTCTTCACAAGAGAGGAGAGATGCAATGTTCAATTCGAAATTTGGGGTGACAATTGGTGCAATTGATGGATTATACATGGTATTACTAGTGTTAATTGATCGATTTTTGGTAGAATTGAAGAGTTGGAGCAGCATAGATCCATTAAACTGGTGGGCTGCAATCAAGAATTCATCAATTTTGGATTGTAATTGGGTGGGACCTAGGGTTGGGTTGGGTTGCCCAGAGTATGGGGGGCTAGCCCAGGTGATCTACCACATTCGTTTGGCCGGACGGCGTCGGAGTTGACAGAAATCAAATTATGTGTTCGCGAGTTCGCCCCTTCGAGAAATTCAGAATCAAATTCATGCTACTTGGGGTCAAATTGATGAAGACCCGTTACTGGGCTAGGTAAGCTAGGTGATGGCGCACCCAACCCAGGTGGTGTGCGACCATGGGTCGCCGGGATAATGCCGAAAACATGCCATTTCTGCTGCATTATTGCGACCTTCGCGACAGGCGAATTTTCTGTGAGAAAATCAGGTTTGTACAATGTTTTTTGGAGTGAATTGCTATCATGGTTGGGGTCACCTGGATGTAGGCTTTTGATTGGTGGTGGGTTCTGGTCAGGAGGTGGCCGGAGGTGGCGTTTGTTGGAAGTGAACTTTGAACTTCATTTCCGGCCAGAATACTTTGTAAAATTAGGAGATGTTGGGTGCTAATTGAAGAGGACGTTGGGGGCTATCGACTGGTGTCCAAGTCTGGTGGCCGGAAGTCGCCGAAGTTTTTATGCATTTTTGGATGGATAAGGGGCCAAGAATCGCCCAAGTCTTTTTTTACCCAAACCCTCTTCCCTACTTTTTTACAAATTAGATAGTTTTACAAAACAAAAATAATAGAAAACACAAAGAATTTTTCTCCCTTGTTGGGGCCCGGATGTTCAGCTAAATAGCCTACTCATCTGTTGAGCATCTACCAAGTAGATTAGGCTCGAATCCACTAAGAAAATCACAAAGTTCAGATTACACAATGTGTTTGATTTCTTCACTGTTTTTCTCTCTAACCTCTCATATACAAGTTTCACTCTTCTACAAATGTGTATACACAATACACTCAAGAATATCACTCAGCTATTACAGAAAGATCACAACAAAAGATCTCAAGAACGAAAACTAGAGAGAAACGCTCGAGAGAAAAACCAAAGAGGAGAAAATCCTAGAAACTGAATGACTTAACCATCGAAGAGTCTAGAAGCCAGAAAAAGGAACAACCCTTTAGTTTCCTTCATCCAACAGTCCAAAAGTATACCATGTGTAGAGTCAAGATTACACCATTTAACAATAGTAAATCGGTTGGCCCAAAAACACATGCAAGCCCAAGTAATCAAATAGAATATGGCTAGCAAAATTAGAGAGGCCCAACAGATTAGAATAGAGAGTCAGTCCATATCCAACAAGATAGAAGATTGCACAAATTTTGCCCAGTCACTGTAAACTAAGTTATTGCAAAATTACAGCTAATGTACATATGTGTTAGTTACCTAAAATAGGTTCTGTTCTTGTATATATTTCATTCAATATTTCATTCAACAGTTAATGAAAAAGAATGATGGTTTTCTTTATTGAAACTGTGTATCCTAAAATTCTTTATGGTATCAGAACCAAAGTTCTCCTACGAGCAAACAAATCTTCTTCTCTAAAATGTAGTCCTCTACAGAGCAAATCTCCGAATCTCACCCAAACACTCATCCCCCCTCTTCCATCGAAAATTCCCTCATTGCTCTCAACATCACTACACAAATCAATGAGAAATTAACTCCATCCACCTTTCCTCAATGGAGAGCACAATTTGAGGCTCTCCTTATAGGATGTAATCTCCTCGACTATGTTCATGGAATTTCCCAGTGCCCTTTCCCTATTGGCACCTCTCCCACCAAGTTGAATAAAACTCATTGGGTTCGTCAGGATAAATTAATCCTAAGCACCATTCTAGCCTCCACCTCAACCACCATTACTCCCATCATCACCATTGCCAAAACCTATCACGAGGCCTGGAAAACACTTCATCACATGTATACCAATAAATCTAGAACCCGAGCCATGCAATTCAAGGAAGAACTTACCTTGATTCAGCAAGGAAATCGCTCCATTCTTGATTATCTACATGTAGCGAAAGCCCTTGCCAATTAGATTGTACTCATCGGTCATCAATATCTGATGATGATCTCACCCTTTATATTCTCAATGGTTTGGGCACTGATGTTAGGGAAATTACTGCACTAATTCACGCACGGGAAACATCTCTAGCCTTTGAAGAGCTTTACGAAATTCTTGTGGGGGCATGAAACTTACCTGCGACGTTTGGAGTCTTCAACTGAGCAGGTTGTGGCCTTTGCAAATTATTCTCGTCGTTACAAGCAACACTCTAGTTCATATGGTAGATCTTACCCGAAGGGCTCCTTTAAGACTAATGGGTCTTCTTGGTCTCCAGGCTAAAATAAATTTCCTCAAGGACTTTCCAAAGACAACAGCAAATTCTCGACCAATTGGTCCACTCAAAGGCGTTATCAACCAAAATGCCAATTTTGTGATCAAATAGGCCATACAACTAAGTATCGCCCACAACTCCATTCATCAGAGGTCACGACTAGCTGTGCAACTAAATCCAATTGACAAGATCAAATGGCTTATTGACTTCGATGTTTCTCATAATATCAACTTCCTTTTCGGCCCACGAGTTTTCAAAGCCATGCTCCTCTTGATATTATTTATACTAATGTGTGGGGACCCGCTCATTGTGTTGGTCTTGATGGTTTTTCGTATTATTTAATTTTCGTTGACCATTACACAAAATATATATGGTTTTATCCCATTAATGCAAAATCCTGTGTCAAGAGCATTTTTCCTCAATTTAAAAATCTTGTTGAGAAACGGTTTCAAGTACAAATAAAAAGTCCTTACTCTGATATTGGTGGCGAATATATCAGTCTCAAACCATTTCTCTCTCTTCATAGGATTAGTCACTACACAACTGTATCCTCACAAACCTCAACAAAATGGTGTCTCTAAACGTCGCCATCGTCACTTAGTTGAGACTGTTCTCACCTTATTTCATAATATTAATATTCCTCTCTCATATTAGCCACATGCCTTTCATACTGCCACGTATCTACTCAAGCATTAACCCACTCCTCTCTTTCAAAACAAATCACCCTTTGATACCCTCTTTGGACAAAAGCCCAATTATCTTAAATTAAAAACTTTGGGTGTATTTGTTATCCTTTAACCAGACCTAACAACTCACACAGAATTCAGCCCCAGTCCATTCCATGTGTTGTCATTAGGTATTCTTTAACCTAAAATGCTTACCGTTGTCTTGAGCCCACAACAAATAGAGTTTATCTCTCTCAGCATGTAATTTTTTATGAAGAAAAAACCCTAGCCTCCATCGGGTCTTCTTTCTCTCCGTCCGCGACATCCTCTTCAAATGCTATAAAGCCCGCATTATTCCCTTGCCTTCACCAACTGCTATATCAGTGGTGTTGGAACTTGCTATTGTCGTGGACACATCTCCTTCTGCTTCACAGCTAGTCCCGATAGATACACAATTGTCTCCTTCACCTCACTTTGCTTCTTATTTAGGTCCGATAGACATTCCACCATCCTCAAATTGTCGAACACACTCCATGACTACCTAATCCATGAATAATATTTTCAAACCCAAACAACTCAATATTGTAACTAAACATCCTATTCCTCAAAGTCTAGAACCAACGAACGTGACCCATGCCATATTCTCGCCACAATGGCGTGCAACCATGTCTGATGAGCTCACTACTTTTATGAGACATGGCACTTGGGACTTGGTTCCACCTCTAGCAAGTTGTAATCCCGTGAGTTGTAAGTGCATTTTTCTTGTTAAGAGAAAAGTTAATGGCTCAATCGATTGATTTAAGGCTTGACTTGTTGCCAAATGGTATCATCAAAGACTTGGGATTGATTACACTAAGAATTTTAGTCCCGTAGCAAAACCAGCAACCATTCAATATGTGCTTACAGTTGTTGTAATGCAAGTTTGGACTTTAAGGCAAATGGATGTTAACAATGCATTTTTGCATGGTGAGCTTACTGAAGATGTCTATATGTGTCAACCTCCAGGGTTTAAGGATCAGTCAAAACAGAATCATGTGTATAGGTTACGTAAAGCCATCTATTAAATAGGCCCCTCAGCCTTATTATTCAACTCTTAAGGATGCTCTTATTCATCTTGGCTTTCATAACTCTAAGGCTAACTCATCACCGTTCATTTATCAAAATGGCTCACTTATATGTTATCTTTTGGTATATATGGATGATCTTGTGCTTATTGGGAATGATTCAAGCTTTGTGCAATCTATTATTCAGCAACTTTGTGCTAAATTTTCTTTGAAAGATATGGGCAATCTTCACTATTTTCTAGGAGTGGAAGTTATCCCAACTTGTGTAGGGTTATTCTTGTCACAACATAAATATATTCGTGACTTGCTGACTAAAACAAACATGGTTGGTGCTAAAGATGTTTCAACTCCATTATCTACTAGTACATCTTTAAAACTGGTTGATGGTGCTGCTTCTTTTCATAGTACATAATTTTGTCGTGTAATTCGGAGTCTTCAATATCTTTTACTTACTCATCTGGACATTTCTTTTGTCGTTAACAAGTTGTCTCAATTTATGTACAAGCCTACAATTACACATTGGACAGCAGTTAAAAGATTACTTCATTACCTGAAACAGACTATATTCTATGGTATTCAGCTCTAAAAGGATACCACTTGGCTTCTCATGACGTATTCTGATGCTGATTGGGCTGGGAATGTTGATGATCGTACTTCTACTTCGACTTACATCAGCTTTCTTGACCACAATCACATCTTCTGGACTTCCAAGAAACAAAGGGTTGTTGCACGCTCGTCTACAGATGTTGAATGCAGATTATTAGCTAATGCAATGTCGGAAACAATGTGGTTATTTAGTCTTCTCATTGAACTCGGTTTCCCACTCAAAGCTCCACTTTTCCCTGCTATGTGACAACCTTGGAGCCCTCATCTCAGCTTCAATCTAGTTCAGCACTCTCAAATGAAGCACATCCAAATTGATCTTCATTCTGTACGTGATTTGGTTCAAAAGGGCACTCTTAATGTCAAGCATGTTCATACCCAGGACCAGCTTACGGATTTGCTGACCAAATCTTTGTATAGGCTGGGTACTGAAATTCTTAGATCTAAGATTAGTGATACTGATGGAAGCCCTATATTGCGGGGCCGTATTGCGGAAGATTGCACAAATTCTGCCTAGCATCAATTCTGCCTGGTCAACAGATAAAAGATTGCACAAATTCTGCCCAGTCACTGTAAACTAAATTACAGCTAATGTACATATGTATTAGTTACCTAAAATAGATTCTGTTTTATTCATTCATTAAATTAAATATTAAAAAAACTCTAAATAAAGTTTACCCCAAAACGCTCTCCCTTTTCTCTAGAATGGGAAACAAATCCACCAACACCCTTGATCTACCGCCAAAATCGTTGGAATACACGACAACTACCCATGAAACCACACCTCCAACACCTTCTCATACAACTTTTCAACAATCAGCAATGTAGAATAATATCAATGAGATTTCCCTCGAGCTTGCTCCCATATGTTTGTATACTCGAATATAAGTGATCGGTGTTATTTGAATTTAAGAAAGTGGGTTATGGTCTAACACAACTTCCGCAGTCTTATTGATTTTCTCTTTAACTCTTTTGCATATCTCACAATGGATCACACGGAATCACAATTTTCCTTTCAACACGTAGTTAAAACATCACCTTGAATGGTAACAGGGTTCTCATGGCTTTCTCTAACAACGCCTAAAACACCTACACATGGTGACAAGATACTTGCACCAACCCTCAAGGTTTTCACCGTTGAACTATAAGTGAGATAAGAGCTTTTGAGAATATAATAAGGATAAAAAGACAGCGTTTTCAAACAACTTTGATTTCATAAATATATCACACTAATATCTCTTATAAAAGAGTACATACATATCTCGGCTACACTCTTGGTACTCTCTCTAAAGAGTTTAGAACTTCATAGAGATTACTTTATTACAAGCTTCAAACGAAAGAGAGAAACTGAAATGGTTACAAGATTTGAAAACGAGAGAGAGAAATAAGTTTTTGCATAAGGATGGGATGCCTTCTTTTGAGAATTAGTCTTCTATTTATAGATTCAAAAAGGTCTCCAGCTGTCCTTCATTATTGTTGTGTTACTGTGTAAGATAATGGGAATCTTACTGTGGCCTAAAGTTCTTTGTCTTAATATGGAAAATTATTGAGGTGAAACCCCATGATTTTTCTTTATTAAAGTGATTCTGATAAAGTAGTGATAAATGGGGTCCTCTACTTTTCCATATGAGACTCAAACCACTCATTCGGAAATTCCTCTGGATCTAGTGAAATTGGTTAGTCATCTTCTTCATTGCTACAACACTCGCACTTATGATTTGGATAACGCCAAAATTGTTTACACAACTCATTTTTTGTCTTCTGTGTTCCACTAGCGTCTCCTCCAAAAATATGATCACACCATATATCAAGATAGTGACAATCTTCTTGCTTAGTGAGTGCTACAGCTTTGCTGTAAATCAGGTGGTCTTGTGACTCATACGCCCATATTTTCTATTTTTCTTCAATAATTTTCTGAATATTCTCAAACCGCTCATTGTATCTTTTGGCTCTACGGAATGTTGTCATGTTAATGACATCCTCTGGTGTAGTTTCATGGATTTCACTCTTCTCAGGCTGAAGATGCTTAGAAGTAGTGGCAATCCTTATGACATGGCTAACTGGCAACAACTTATCTTCTTCATTATCTCATTCGGGACTAGTAAAGAAAAATCTGATGTATATGTTCTTATGTTTAAGAATTTGACAATATCTTTCAATAGTTCAGACCACTTCTTTCGGTAATATAGAAATTTCTTTCAAAGATTCAGATGGGTAAATACAAATTATATTCCCCATTTCATAGAGAGCACGAACACAATAAGCTGGGGTTCCTGAATAAAGATTTACTTTGTTATATGTTCCATATGTTAGAGTTTTCATCCATCCTCCTATACTGGTGAACCAACGGCAGGCTAGATTGAATAATACATATGCAAGAATAAAATCGTTTTTATTTTTGATATCCATAACACCAGGGGTGTTAGAGGCCTTGATAATATTTGAGCAATCAAGCTCTTGTATTGATATATTGTCCTTTCTAATTTTTCTCTCCTATGAGGGAGACAAAGTAGTATTCTCCTTGACTGATAATTTATGAAGCTTCAATGCTTCTTGTTCAATACTGGCACTATGGCCTACAGATTTATTGGCACTAGGGCCTTCAGATAATATAGCCTGACTGGCTTTATGAGATATTGGCTCGGCAACAGCCATTTCCATCAAAGTTATCTTGGATTCTATTGCAGCACTCTTTATGTTCATCTCGAACTTCAATACATCTAGTCCTTCTTGATTTGCTCAATTCCTGGTTAAAAAATCTAGACTAAAATTGTATTTTCCTTTAATATGGACAATATCAAATTTAAATGGTGCAAACCACATTTGCATCCTAATAAGTGGCCTTTCAGCTGCACTTGTTCCAAGTTTATTTGTTAATAATGGTTTTACCTGAGTATTATCTGTTCTAATAAGAAATTTCTTAGGTATCAAATAAGGTTCAAATTTTGCTACGCCTTTTTTAACTGCTAAACATTCTTTACGATTGATATCATACCTGATTTCGATATCTTTAAATGTGCTTGAAATATAAGCAACAAACTCCTTTGAGCATTTACATAATGGATTACAAAGAAATTCTTTATGATGTTTTATTTATTTATTTATTTTTCAGGATTGCTCCCAGTGTAATAGAGATGCATCAGTTTCTAAAATAAAGAAATCATCATCATTTGGAATATTTAGTTCTGGTAGATTTTCACATATTCTCTTAATTTTATTTGTCATTTCAATATGTTCTTGTGTCCATTCCCATTCAACTTCTTTTTTGGGTTTTTTGGTAAAGTAGACTTTGTATTTTACACAATTTTTAATAAATTTCTCCGAATAATTTAATAATTCGATAAAGTTTTGTAGCTCTTTCTTATCTCTAATTTCTTCTGAAAATTCTATAATCTTTTTCCCAATATGGGGTTGTTGAAGTATTTTTTCTTCAGTAAAAATATATCCTAAAAATTCAATTTCAATCTTAACTATTTATGTTTTTATTTCTGATAAGGCTAATCTATATTTTTTAGGAATATAGTTGAATTTCTTAAGATGTTCACTATGATCTTTTAGATTCTTACTATGAATAAGAATATCATCTACATAAACAATGTAGAAGTTTTTTATTGAACTAATAATCTTATCCATTCTTTGTTGAAATATTGCTAGTGCATTCATCAATTTAAATGGCATAACATTCTATTCGAATTGTCCTAATGGATTAGGGGTAGTAAAACTAGTTAAATGTTTTGATGCTTCATCTAGTTTTATTTGTCAATATCCAGATTTACAATCAAATTTAGAATATATTTTACTTCCTTATATTTGTTTTATTAATAATTCTTTTATTGGTAGTTTATATTTGATACAGTTTTAGAGTTCAAATCTCTATAATGAATTACCATTCTAGCTTTTCCTCTTTTAATTTCACTATAATTTCTAACCATAAATGCTGGACTATTATATGGACTGGTTGATTCTTTTATAATTCCTACTTGTAAGTGTTCTTTAATTTGTATTTCAAATTCTTTTTTTATCTTCTTTGCTATAAGGAAACTGTTTTTTTGATATTTTAGCATCTCGGTCTTTTAGTTCAATGGTTATCATAGGTTTATCTTTATCCCATTTAACTAAGGGGTGTTCATAATAACATTCTTTTAGTTCTAATTTAATTCTTTCTAATTTTTTCTTCTAAATTGTTAATTCCTAATACTGAAATTCTTTGTTTTTGATTAATTTCTGTATAACATCCACCACAATTACTTGCAGAATTCTAATGTCTGGGTTTATGATGAATTGGTTGATGTGCAATTCCAATGGCTTTAGAGATTTTTGGTGTTTTAATTTTGTGATTACAAGGTGTTGTAAATTCAAAACTATCTTTATATTGTGTAAAAAGGCTATATGTGTAGATAAAATTTTCTCTTAAAAGGATATCACATCCAATTTTATCTGTTGCATATATTCGAGGTATAAAACATTATCTATTTCCTATAATTATAGGAACATTTTCTACAAAACTTCTATAGATTTCTACAATACCACTGATTGTTTGTCCATAAGTTGTCTTCTTATAGTCTCTTTTATAGTAATGTTTTGAGAACACATATCTTTTGCATAGGCAAATACTTGAGCCAGTATCAAGTATATCATGAAATTTTATCATACAGTAATCTGGTGAATTGAGAGTTATCTCAATATATGGGCTAAGTATGCTAGTTTTGATTGATCTAATTCATTGTATCATATAGATTGGTTCTTTGTTTTTATTAACTCTAGAAATCATTTTTTGTTTTCCTTCTATAGTTATTTGTAAAGTATTCTTCTGGATATAGAATGGTGGTTCATTCCCAATAATATTGGACTAGTATATTTTCCCTTCCTATAATCTTTATGAATTTTAAGATTTAGTTTAAATTGTTCTCCTTCTATATCTGTGAAACTTAGTTCTAGATTAAAAAATGTTTTAATTTCATATTTAATTTCATGATAATCTATAGGAGTAATTCCTTACGGTAATTTTTCTTCTAGTAAATGATCAACTAGGTCTGCTCTTATATGACTGGTACTAGCTCCTGTATTAATAAGGGCTATGATTTCTTCGTAGTTATTCTGATTATTGATATATTCTGTTAGAATAAGGAAATTATCTTCCCCACATTTCTTAGGTCAATACCAATGCTATTTATATCCTCCTTGTCTCCGCCCTTGGATTGAACTTCAATAAAACTTTTGTTGTCTAAAAAGCTAATCGAGCTTAATTTTTAACCATATATTTTATTGGACACACAACTTATATATAATTTTTAATAATATATTTCATTCACCCATCAACTTTTATTTAACTTTTAATAATGTCACACAGTAGAAATTAATGTGCCATTCTATCATACTACCTCTTGAATGAAGAAATGCATGGTCTGTAGGGAAATAAGGGCAACTTACAAAAATACCCTTAAAATTAAAGGTCTTTTGAAAAATCATATGAAACATATTTTAGAAGTAAAAAATACTATGTAATTTTTTTTTAATAGAAAAAGTGACCCACTACCACTTTTTTATACAATGTCACTTTTATTTTAAAAAAAATGATGTTTGTCACTCAAAAAAGTGATAGAAATTTCAAAGAATTGATAAAAAAAAAAAAAAGTAACAAACATTAAAAAAACGATAAGAATTTAATAAAAAGTGACAAACAGTAAAAAAGTGACACAAATTAAAAAAAATGACGAATACTAAAAAAGGTAAGTTGGCAATTTTCATGTTGGTATAACACGATTGAGTTATTATTTGCTCGATTGAGACATGACATAATACCTTGTCACTTTACTAAAGTTCAAATTAAACATCTTTGTAGCACTTCAAAAACATCCCACTTTCTTCATGAACCTCAACAGATTTATCGGTGAAAATAAATATAAAAAGTGAAACTAAAAAAAAGTGACAAATTAAAAAAAAAAAAAAAGGCCGTAGTATATTGATTTGTGTGAGAAACAAAAGACTCTTGAGGTTATTTTTTTCAGTGAGATACTTATTTAAAGATATCTTTCATTTTGAACCATCTCATGCCAATTTAAAAAAAGAGACAGAAGCATAAAAAAAGTGACACGAATTCAAAAAAATGAAACACTCTTAAAATAGTGTTAGGACGCTACAAAAAGACTAGACTTTCGATAGACTGGAAGCTCTTAAAGCTCACAATGGAAAATTCAATGCTTCCATTGTGATCTTTATGTTGAAAATGTGGTAAGCCAACCAAGATCAGTCTAGCTTGGGATGGGATTTGTAGACAAAACCTTCAATGCAATGTGAAATATGTGAAGATTTTACTTCAGTTTGATTTGAGAGCATCTTCCATACTAATGTAAATTATTTTTAAAATTGATCGATTAACTACAAATAGACAATGACATAACGTCGAAAAAATCTCCTCCAATGCAACGTGATAGGATTCCGTCAAATTGACATTTTAAAAATAAAATAAACATAGTCTAAAGCATATGTTAGGTTATGTTAGACACATTGACTCAAAAATTAATTCAATCAATCAAAAGAAAGAGAAAATTTCAAGAGAGAATTAAAATTTAAATTCATTAAACATCAATGTCATATAAATTAGAAGCCTATCTATTTGAATATCACATAGACTATAATCCACAAAATGCATTTGAGATGATCTAGGATTCAATGTTTTAATAATTTTAAACCTTATTAGAAGTTAATATTCATATTAAACTCAGTTGTGAACTTTTGTAATAACTTTTTGAGATCCAATAACGGGATTTTATTCATTATTATCACCAAAACGTAGGTTTATAATGCAGAAAGGAGAACTATCCGACTAAACAATATTTTGAAATTTAAAAGCACCAACTTAGCTAAGCGTGAGCTGATCCTCGGTTGCTTCCTTGTTCAGACACCTCCATGTTACAATAAATCAATTACTTATTTTGTAATTTTGGTCAGCAAACGAAAAATTATTTTTGTTTTAAAACCTCATTGTTAAGTTAATGAATGTAACTGAACCTTCCTTAAAACAGAAATTAGAAAATTGAAGTAAAATCTTCTCGTAAATAAAAAAATGGAAACCCAAATCAAATCTTCCAAATAGCATGGTACTAAAATCTTCATGTCTTATTGTCACTAAGTAATACCTTGGGTTTATGAGTGTTGAAGTTCTTGTCTGAAGATGGTTATTCATCAATATTCTTTTTCCTTTTTAATCCACTTTCTCCAACCATAGCAGAAATAGGAGTCAGGTGCTGGAGCTGGCGTTGGATTGAAGAAGTCGAAATCGGACTACAAGTATTTGATTTCAGATCGGAATAGGTTAGGATTTCTACTAATTGTGATTTGGTGGGTCGGTGTTTAAGATATCCACGAATAGAAAGAAGAAGACAAAAAAAGGACAAACGCGGAGATGAAAGAAGTGAAAACATGCAGAGAGAAAGTAGCAAAAACGGACGGAGATTGAGATGAAAGTGGCGGAGAATAGAAAGTGTGAAAAATAGAGAGCTTTTGAGAGACGTAAGGTTCTAGAATGACACTATTCGGCTATAGGTTGAGGTTTTGGAAAAACTTTAGGAAAAGTGTATTAATTATGGTTGTAATTCTTTATAATTTGTTTTATGGGAAAAATTCATGAATCAGGGATTATCTTTCACGAAATCAAAAATCAGGCCCCAATGTTTAAATTTACAAAACTCAGGTTTTTCTATGAATTAATTAATTATATTTTACAATTAATCTATTAATTAAATATTTAACTGTAACATAATATAATTGACCACCCCACCCAACTCCACCCCACTCCACCCACCTCCACAACCTCTACTGCTCCGGCGACAACTCTGGCGATCGGCGACAACTCCGACGACTGTTCTCTGGTCGCGCTTAATTCTGGCGACTGCTCCGATTTTGAGGTCACAAATATCTTATTAAGTAGTTAAAGATTTAATTTTCAGTCACAACTTATTAAATTAATTGGTCACTAATTATTTCGGGGTCACAGATCAAAAAAATGAGCTATTCACAATTGACTTCATTGGTCACTGATAAAAAAATTATAGGTCACATATTTTTTTTATGGACGTCACAGATTTTTAATTGGTCACAATTTAAAAAATTATTCCACATTTGTTGGTCACATGTTATATTTTCAGTCACAGGTTAACGAATGTTAATGTCACAGTCACAATCCCAATACACTAATAATACTTGATCACAGTTTACAGATCAACCAAATATAAGGTCAAAGACACTTCATCCCATTCGCCACACCCGTCCCCAATCCCAATACACCAACAATACATGGTCACAGGTCACAAATCGACTAACTAGTTGGTCACAGACATTTTTCGTTGCATCCCTGCCGTCGCTGCCACCTCCACCGCCACAACCATCCACCAATAATAACACCAACCACAGATCAACCCAAACCACCACCAACAGATCCTCCACCAACAAGAGATCTGCCACCAACAACAGCCACACACACAGATGGTAATTACACGAAACCAGACCTTTTCTTTCACATTTCAAAAAATCAGGTTTTAACGTTTTTAATCAAAAATCAGGTTTTAATTTCACAATTAATATTAATAATGATATTATAAAATTAAATTAACCTATATACACACACCCTATCTACCCCATCAAATTCATTATAAATATAAAACCCTAGATCAACTTTCTCACCATTTCTCTCCACTGTCTCGCCGCCTTCACCGTCCGCCACCAGCCGTCGGTCTCTTCCCATCCCCCTTCTTCGGTTGCGAATCACAGCGGCGTCGCACTTTTGTGAATCAGATTTTAAAAAATTAAGGGCTTTCATTCTCCTGAACGTATCACTTCCATTTTTCGACGGCTTCAAGGTACTCTTCTCTCTTTGTGTGCGTCATTCATTCAAGGCTGATGTACTCTGTCATTGTATGCTATTTCCATACATGATTATGAGGATGTAATTATCTTTTTAAATTTTTCAGCTAATTTTCTATTTTTTAATCTAAAAACAGAATTGTCTAGTATTATTTTTCTTATTTTTAGGACTTTTGAGATGGGTTTTTGCTGAAAATTGGGAAAATAATAATCAAGAACCACTATCTTTACTTGTTTTCATTTGTTCTACAGGAGAAGAAAAACCCCCCAAAAGGAAATATGTTGAAGTTTTGGGTATTGTTTTTCTACTGTCCTTTCTCTTTGATGAGTGCCTTGCCATCCTTTCGCAATGTTGTTTCGACTGGAAACACCACTTTATCCTCTGAATATATTGAATCTAATTCTTGTAAGTTGAAATTTAAGTTCTTACAATTTCTCTTTTTTTTTTATTTTGTTCATTCTTGGTGATTCTTAAAATGGTATAGGTCTTCAGATTTTAAAAAATTAAGGGCTCATTTGTACTTCAGTTTTGAATTTTTGGTTTATTTTCAATTTTTTTTTGTCAATTGCAGGTGGATGAGGAAATTACATTGAATCAGTTAGGTGGGGTGTGTGGCTCAGCGGTGGATCTGTGGGTATGGGGACGGATCTGTGTGTGTGGTTGTTGTTGGTGGCAGATCTCTTGTTGGTGAAGGATCTGTTGGTGGTGGTTTGGGTTGATATGTGGTTGGTGTTATTATTGGTAGATGGTTGTGGCGATGGAGGTGGCAGCAGCGGCAGAGATGCGACAAATAATGTCTGTGACCAACTAGTTGATCAATCTCTGATCTATGACCAAGTATTGTTGGTGTATTGGGATTGGAGACAGGTGTGCCGGATGGGACGAAGTGTCTTTGACCCTATATTTGGTGAATCTGTGACTTGTGATCAAATATTGTTGGTGTATTGGAATTGTGACTGTGACCTTAAAATTCGTTAACCTGTAACTGAAAAATATAATATGTGACCAACAAATGTGGAATAATTTTTTAAATTGTGACCAATTAAAAATCTATGACCTTCATAAAAAAATCGGTGACCTATAATTTTTTTTATCTGTGACCAATGAAGTCAATTGTGAATAGTTCAATTTTTTGATCTGTGACCCCGAAATAATTAGTGACCAATTAATTTAATAAGTTGTGACTGAAAATTAAATTTTTAACTACTTAATAAAATATCTGTGATCTTGAGATCGGAGCAGTCACCGGAATTAAGCGCGACCGGAAAATAGTCGTCGATCGCCGGAGTTGTCGCCGGTCACCGGAATAGTCGCCGGAGCAGTAGAGGTTGTGGAGGTGGGTGGGTGGGTCAATTATATTATATTACAATTAAATATTTAATTTAATAGATTAATTGTAAAATATAATTAATTAATTCATGGAAAAACCTGAGTTTTGTAAATTTAAATATTGGGGCCTGATTTTTGATTTCGTGAAAGATAATCTCTGATCCATGAATTTTTCACTTGTTTTAAGGTATAAAACTAATTAGTCCATTTTTTAGAGTACCTAGCCTAATTTCCTCAAGATTTATTGGGTTATGATGCCAAATTTCTCCATTGGGGCGATGATATGGGTTAAGGCCAGAGACTCAGTTTAAATGCAATTGCCCAATAATATGGCCAAACCCAAAGACTTTGATCCATTGCAAAAAGCCGTGTTTTGAAGTTTAGCACTTTCAAGGTTGCAACTCACCACGTTTTCTTTAAACCCTATAGGATCCAAATCTAATCAATGGTTCGTAAATAGGGTATAAATAGAACCCTTGATTGCCCCCATTAGGTTAGATTTTGGTTTTAGGTAATTATATTACCACTACAACTTTTAATTACTACACCACAAATTTCTTATTTACTTAAATATCCTTAAGTAAAATTACATAATTAGGGGTTTAATATATTTCTTAATTAAATAAATTATTGTTACACCACACATATAAAACATAATTTCTTTCTTTCTTTTTCCTTAACATCTCATTGCTCATAATTATTCGTTCCAAGATGAACCGACAAATTTTACAATTCCTCTGAATAGGTCACTTATTTTAACTGATCACGAAAATATTTGTTCGTTTTAAAACCACCGCAAGTGTACGGTTCGTTAACAAGTAGTAAAATGAATTTTTAGTCCAAGTATCGTTCCCACGAAGATTGATTAGTTTTGATTCTAATTATTTTGACCTTAACCGAAACAATGAATTGAGAATGTTGTTTTGATGAAATTATAAATGAATGAATGAATGAATTAACTAACTAAATGCAAAATGGCGATGAATGCAAATTAAAGTATTTTCTAACATATGGTGAATGTACTAGGATCACGAATCCCTAAGTAATAATATCTTTAACTCTATTTTTACATCTTGACCCACGATTGCAATATTGACAAATCAATGTTCCTAAAATATTCAACAATCTCTCTCGAGTAGAGTTGAACCTATTCTCGCATACCATTTGACTATATCTCTATGACAAATGCCAATATACAAGAATGCATGAGTTTTTATGAACACTTAAAGATTTACATAAAGCATAGCGGTATATCTCTATCCCCTATCGAACCCTACGATGATTTATATATGTCGAATCTATTCCCCTTCTCTCGAATGCATGAAATAGACCACCCAAACTCACACAATTATCGTGCACTATAATCATGGAGAAATTCAAATCACATAAACCATTCAAATATTCCAAAACATGTTTTTATTGTCAAGAATGTAAAACTAAGAATTAAAAATCATAAAACATAGTTCATCGTTCTCCTAGCACATATAAATCTAGCCTAGCATGGAAAAACTAAGAAAATACAAGAAAAAATGTAGGAGAAGACATCACCCAATCAATTCTTAAAGTGAGATCTTGAATCTTGAATTAAATCTTCTTGTTTGTGCCTTGATTTCTCTCTCAAAATCTTCAAAAATATCATCCTCGGTCTCCTTCGGGTTTTGGGGACGGCTTAGAAGTTTATATAGTTGCCCAAAATTTGGTTTCCATAAGTGTTTGATTGGTATTAGGAAACCAGAATTTTCGTGTCGGAAGTCTTCTATGCGACCACATAATACAAAGGCATGCGGTCGCATAGAACAAATAAATTCAGCCAAAAAACTCTCGGTAATGGCCTATGCGGTCGCAAGTAATTAACACTATGCGACCGCATAGTGTTAGCTTTTTCTCCGCCGGACAGTCTTTAGTATTTTGGTCATATCTTTCACTCCTGATGTCCGATTGTAGTGATTTAAGATGCGTTGGAAAGTTAACTCAAAGGGCTACACCTTTTCTTCAGATATAATCAGCCAATTCGATCATTTGCCATGTCAAAAATGGGTCTCAATATGAGACTGAAAACTGATGCATAACTTTTTCGATTAGAAATTGATGTGTGGTCATACTTTGACGATATTTCATCCCTTTGATGTCTTCTTTCATCCAATGGACTCCTAGCACTCTCAAACCTTCATCACGAGATCGACACAACTTTTTAGTATTTGCACTTGAGTCCTCAAACTTTGATCTTGCTTCATTTTGGTCCTCTTTTCTCCATTTTTCTTCCAATTTCCACCGCAATCATCATTATTGTCCTGTAAACACATATTACATCGAATTAAGCTATATTCCCCACATTTATCGACAATTATCCATATTTGTGACCTATAATAAGTGTATAAAAATGCACTTATCATTAACAATATTAGTCCCCTCAATCTCAATGAGACTAATATTAAGCATAACAAAACTGTTTAGTTTCCTGGAAGAAAGCGTAAGGTTATTATAATATAGACTATACACACTTCGACATTATCTCCATACAAGTTGAGCCCGTGGTTTTTATTGTTGAAGACCTGGGTAGGGTACTTGTTCCGAGCATTGCAAGCCATGTCATCAGCCAGCATGAGAATTATCCTCTCATTAGGTATTTCTAACCTTTTAACCGTTCTGAAGAAAATATAATTTTAAAAACATTAAATACAGGTATACAAAATGAAGACAACAATAAACTATGAATAGATAAAAAGAAGCAACCCTAGTTACCTATGTAAGGGTAGAGTATTAGCCATATGTCTATAATTAAACCTGAAACATAAAACATCACTAATGTGAGCATATCAAATCATAGACCTTCAACAGGTACGCAGCTTCGATTATTAATTGCCAGTTATTAAATTCTTTTTTTTTTTCTGAAATAGCAACTTATATTTTTTTCCCCATAAACATTCAGCAACTCATTAGTTCAAAATACATCCAAAAAAAAAACGAAAATGAAAATGAAAAAAGAAGGAACTGATCCCACTTCTTGATTCTAGGAAAATATGAAACCATATTTCCAATTAGAACTTTACTTATTTTCTACAAAATATCAAAAATGTCTAATTAATATCAAATACT
The DNA here is from genome assembly GCA_019097785.1 of Fraxinus excelsior. Lineage (NCBI taxonomy): Eukaryota > Viridiplantae > Streptophyta > Magnoliopsida > Lamiales > Oleaceae > Fraxinus > Fraxinus excelsior. Next base: position 10,933,544 of record CM032623.1, on the reverse strand, counting down.
TGAAACGAAATCCTAGTCCACTATTCCTAGCGTATCCAACCGCTATAAAATGCATTTTTCTTGTTTTTATTGAATTAGAGTTATAATTGTAAATTTATTGTGGTGTATTTATTAAAAGTATATTTTAATTGTGATGTGATTATAATGTGGTGTAGTAATTAAAATTTGTAGTGGTAATATAATTACCCTTTGATTTTTTTTGTCCTTTGGGTTTGGTTTTCCAAATTCCTCTTCTGTTTTCTTTTCACGTTCTTCCAAACCTCGGGTTGGAAATTGATTCTTTTGGTTCACTTTGTGAAATCTGTACACTGAGTGTGATGTAAGAGAGAGTGTGAGTTTTATGATTATTGTGGCTTCCTTTAACCAATAAAGGAATGCTTTAAGGTCGGGATGTACGACGGATTTTGTGTATTAAAATATAAAAATCATTACAAATTGTATTTTTGAGAAATACAAATGGATATGAATCTTCTTGTAATTGCAAAATTGTAAAATCCTCTAATTAATGATCTAAATTTTTAAAGACGAGAAGTCACGTGGCTTGAATCCTAGGTTTCAAAATTTGTTGAGAATTTAATTTGCCAGGAACTTGACTTGTTCGACATTTGAATTTCGGAGCTTGAATTTTCACTTCGAGACTTGAACTTGATCCTGATTTAATTCCAAGAAGACTTTGATCTTCTTGAGTTTGCTTGATTTGAAGAAAATTTCAATCTTCTTCATGTTCGCCATACTTGGAGCTGAAATGATTTTTTTCTTCTTCCGACTTTGGGATTTCTTCAGCACTTCATGATTTTCTTCTGCACTTTTCCCTTCCTCAATTTCGATCTTTTCTTTTTTTGTGTGTAATGGACATTTGATTTTATTTATAGGAGAGATTTGTGTCCAATTTTGATAATCACTTAATTAATTCAATTAAGTTGATTATAATTGAATAATTGTGTATTTTGAAATAATATGATGGGCTTTTAGAATTTTATGGGCCTTAATTTTGAAAACTTTATTGGGTTAGTTATTTAAATTGACCCAACTCATTGTTTATTATTTTATTTTTATATTTATTTTTATATCTAAAAATGTCCCCTCGAGATTTATTTATTTATTATTAAATTAATTAATTAATTAATCTTGATTTTCAGTTTTAATTTTTTTTAACTTAACCATTATTCGATAATTTATTTATTTGATTTTAAACAGACTTTTTATGTTTTATGTTAAGTTGGGCTTAAGCGAAGTCCAATACCCGCCTATTTATATGAAAGAATTATGATATTTAGAATCAATATGTTAAATTTGCAAACAAAAGGTAAAACAAAATTAGGTTTCTTCCAACCAACCAATTGGTTTCTGCTAACAGAAACCAAGAATTGGCATAAACCAATTGGTTTCTTCTGCCTTATTTTTCTTTACATTTTTTTCTCTTGGTTTCTACTGAAACCAAGAATTGGCAACGTTTTTTTAGTATGATTGTTATAAAATCTGAACTAACATTCTTCATTTTTATTTCTTCAGTGATTCAACTTTTGGAATAAGTCAAAGATTTTGAGGTTCGAGATTTTCATAGTATAGAATAAATTTTGTACGGGTTCAAAAAATATCTGCTTATGAACAAACTCGAAATCACAAATTTTTTTATGCACATTGAAGACCAAGGACCGACTCCTTCGACCGTCCAAGACACTTTGTGTTTAGGACTAAGGACCGACTCCTTCGTCCGTCCAGAGCACTTTGTGTTTGGGACCGACTCCTTCGACCGTCAAGGGTACTGTATGTTTGGGACTAAGGATCAACTTCTTCGACCATCCGAGCACTTTGTCTTTGGGACAAAGGATCGACTCATTCGATCATTCGGGGCACTTTATGTTTGGGACCAAGGACAGACTCTTTCGACCGTACAATGCACTTTGTGTTCGGGACCATTTACATATTTGGGAGGCTCATTATTTAGACAATAAAAGAATTTAAAATATTTAGAGCCCATTAATACTTTTTTTGTATGCTAACTTTCTCTCTCTTTTTTCTTTAAGAATGGTCGGGACAACCTCTAATAATAGAGCGTATTCTGATTTACATGAGATCGTCGAGCTTAACAGCCATGGCAAAAGTTACTTTATTTTCAAAGATACTAATGTGAAGTATCATGCCCAGCTCTCATACGAGGTGAACTTAAACTTAGCCTCCATAAGCTAACTATAGATCCTTCTCCTGAGCTATTGGAGCATTTGTCGGAGCTGTATATGCCCATTATTAGTGAATGTCACAAGAATTTAGAAGTTGCCATGTCCAACCGTTCTAACAGTCATCTTCACTTTTTGTGTCTCCAACCTCATCATTCCTAAAGCATGGAGTGCATCCCAGGGGCCATAATTTGTGAGAGGATTAACAACAAATAAATACGATAGGAAAGTGTGCTTGTTAGTCGTGGAGAGATTTCTTTTCTTCCAAAGTTTTGTGAGTGGTCTTCATGGATCCAGAAACTTCTACTCAAGAGGAATTTCACCAGTTAGCTTCTACAGTCAGCTCTGCTAGAAAGGATTATCATCGTCCAAATGAACTTACAAATGAAATATTATCTTCTTAATGAATGATAGGTTCAAAGTTAAGTACAAGAGGAAAAATAGGCTAACACTTTGGTAGATAGCAATGGATGAAGCTCTAGAGTTAGATTTGAAAATTTTGATGAATGAAATGATTTTCAAAGTTGAAATCAATCAAAAGTTTTTCAAAGCAAGAATGATTCGATAATAATAAATAAGATGAGAAATCAATGCAATTTTAGCCTTCAAGAATCTCAATTGAATGCTCTAAAGTTGTTATAATAAATGAGAAGTGAGTTGGTATTTATAGAGCTGAAAAGTGCCAAATTTTCTGTCAAATCGGATGACCGGTCCGATCGATCGTCAATTTTCGGATGACGAATATTATCGTTTGTACAGGAAAAATCAAAAGTCAGAACGGTCAAATTTTGGACCGTTGGTAAAACTCGGCCGACCGCCCTGGCAGTTCTACAGTCCTCGTTGACGCCGTTTGTTCTGCTTTGGGAGCTTTGAAAATTATGGTCTTTTGGATAATATTTTTCACTAACTTTTCAAGATAAAAATACTTTACAAGTCCAAAAGTTACTTTTAAAAATCATTTTTCACTTGATCAAATCATCATATTCGAATCGCTTTTTAGTGCACCAAGTTGTTTTGAATACATGGAATAGTTTTGAGCTATTGTCATTCATACCATATATCAAGGTGTTAGTACCTTCACATTTTTTGCTAAGAAAACAAGTAATTGATCTTGCTCTAAGGTTTGGCTCTTAATTTCTTGAATGTGGCTTCGATCTTGACTTTCTTCAAGAATTCGATTTGTAATGATAACTTTTGATCTTTTGACATCCATTAATCAATATTCCTTTATGAGCGTTGAAAAACTATAATCACTTGAATTCAATTTGTTAATAAATACGACCAACTTATTTGTTATAATCAAAATTTCGAGGTTTCATATTAACCATTAGGTCAACAATTTTTCCCTTTTTGATTATGACAAGCAAGATGATTTGCAAGATAATATTGAACAAATGGTAAGAAATATAAATCCTAAATTTTGCATGGGATCCATACATTCCCCCTATCTTTTATAAACCAATAATCGAACGCTTTAAAACATATGTTTTATGAAGGCAAACATTTTCGATTATTATTTCAAGCATATTATCATATCATCATCAAGCATATCATCATGTGATCTATATATTCTCCCTATCTTCTATAAACTAATCAGCAAACGCTTTAAAACATATGTTTATGAAGCCAAATGTTTTCGATTATTATCTCAAGCATTATATCATCATAAAGCATATCATCATATCATATTTTTCCCTTTTTTCATAAGCAAAAAATATGGCATTTAAGAATAGAACACAATATAGGATATGACATAAATAGGTTAGAACATAAGCTAACGAAAAGTAACAATACCAAGAGAATAGATCAACATAAGCTTTAAAGTACATATGCATAGAATATATCTAAGAATCCGAAGGAGGGGAAGGTGGAAAGAGTGCATCGAACCGAGCATAAAAGGCGTTTTGTTGAGCCTGCATCACCTCTTGTTAAGTGGAGTAGTAAGTATAGAACGCATCTTGTTAGGCTTTCATCACCGCTTGTTGATCTTGTATGGCATTTTGTTGAACTTGCAAATGGCGAAGCATTCCGCCATGCCCGACGATAGAGGATGTAAGTGAATCAATGCGATCGTTGAGGAGATTGTAGTGGTTCTCGGTAAAAGTAAAGCCGTCGGAAGGTAGTGGAGCACTTGATCCTAGGATGTCATGAAGAGGACTAGGAACCTATGGGACATCGTCCTCATGATTTTTCTTAGCTTCTTCGAGAGGTAAAGTTGAAGGTCCAAAGTCCGGGTCAAAACCCTTAGTACAAGACACCCATTGCCCATGTTCCTTAACAATTTTCATCTGCTTAGGAGTGTGAATGTTGATAGTGTTAGTGGGACAAAGTGACTCGAAGACCTTACTGTTTAGAAGAATTTCAAAATATTTAAAAATTTTGGTGAGGAGCTTGCCGTAGGGTAAAGCCTTGATGCGAGTGGCGGAGTGGACGAGTTTAATGTGACTGATGGCGGTCGTTGGAAAATCCAATTTTTGTCCGACCTAAAAGAAATCAAGAAGGAATAGGTCGAAGTGAGTAACTTCATCAGTATGACCTTTCATAGGGAAAATAATTTGGGTGATGATAATATGCACGTTACAAGGTAAGGTTAGTTAGTTTGAACTGAGTTTGATCAGATGTTCAAAGTTTTTGCGGGTAACTCTACGACATGCAATTATAGGATTGTAATCATCACAATGTGGGTGAGTAATATGACAAAATATTTGGTTTGGAAATTCTTCTAATTCAAAAAGAGAACGTATAAGACGTTTAGCTGTGGTAAAATGTTTTCCTTTTAGAACACAAGAAATGCTACCCATACGAGGAGTATATACTATATTTTTGTAACTCTCTCTCTCTCTCTCTCTCTCTCTCTCTCTCTCTCTCTCATGAGTTTAGGATATGCATATTCATCCATAGAGGCAATAGAGACCCAACCCATACCCAAGAAAAATTCTTCAATATGAAATTCAGGTGCTTGAAGAGAGAAAACTACAAAATCTACATTTTTATCTATAAGAATAGGGGATTTATCAAAGTGATTTTCCGGCACCTCCGGCTCATCCTCCGATGAAGAATAAGTTGGCATCCTCTCTCTCCTTGGTTTCTTACTTGGAATCTTAACCCGTCACATGATGAGAATGGAAGAATTGCACTAAAAGATGGTCAATCGGAAAAACGAGAAAAACAAAAAAATGTAGCGGAAGTAAAATGGGGATTTTGAGATTTTGGAGAAGAAAAAGTGATGGTTTTTGAAATCTTGAGTAGATCTTGAGGATTAATGGAAGATCTAAGGAGATTGGAGGTGGATCTATGGAGAGGAAGAGGAAAATGGACTGAATTGTAAAGTTTCACAGTTGGTAAGATAGCGTAGGGTTCGGGGTTCAATGTTTGGAACAAGAAGGAATCACACCGATTTTGCACTAACTGCTCATCGGAGTGCTGCTCGAACGGAGGAATCAGAGACTGTCTCGCTGGACCTTCGCCCCATTGTCGCTCGAGCGACACACCCTTCGCTGGAGCGAAGTAACCTTCTGGCTCGAGCGACGTTTTTACGGCTAGGCCTAATTTTTATTTTCCGAGAATTTTACTTGGCCCATACAACTTGTTTCGTCCAACACATAAATATTGGCGCCGCGTCTTCTGCTATAGAGAGGTTGAACACATTACATTCTTAAGAGAATTCAAGCTTTATCATATCCAAAATTTAAACCCTCAATTGTTCATGCGCCATTAGTTGTGAAAACATCAAAGAGCCAAATCAAACACTGAATTGCTTTCTTCACTTAGATCTGCTGCAAGATTGTTTCGTCAACTGTGATGCATTAAGGATCAAGGAAGAACTGAAGAATAAGGAGTTCCTGGGAAAGATCTACAGGAAATAAACTGCATAAAGAGTCAGGATTGGAGTTCGTGTGCTCATTCCAGGAGGACTGCTTTACAAAGAAGAGTCGGGATTGGTGTTCATGTGTACATTTCAGGAGGGCTGCTTCACACTTCAGACAGGGGATCGGAAAGCTTGTGTTGTCAACTTTGTTGGTGATCTGTAAGTTAATTGACAGTTTATAGTGGATCTTTGACTGGCAAAGCGCCCAAAGTTTTTCCCACGTTGGGTTTCTCCGTGAACAATTTTGGTGTTGTTTACTGTTTTGTATTGCTTTGATTTAATGTGGTATTCAAAGATAGGCTAAATTGAATTGCATGAATAATCACCTAGACATAATTAACTTGTAACTTGTTGCTTGTTAATTAACTTGATAATTCCGCATTTATACCTAGTCACCCCCCTCTAGATGTAGTTGGGTCGAATCTTGCGTTTCTCATAAACGATTCCAAATCACACCAAATTCATACGTAACCTATCTTGGATGGTGGGAAGAGTGGGGGCAGTTTGTCTTTCACCCTCCTTTAACACGCATCTGTTTGTTTGCTGCCAGGTTATACTTATATCAATTGATCCCAACCCAGAATGGGTATAAATAGAACCCTTGATTGCCCCCATTAGGTTAGATTTTGGTTTTAGGTAATTATATTACCACTACAACTTTTAATTACTACACCACAAATTTCTTATTTACTTAAATATCCTTAAGTAAAATTACATAATTAGGGGTTTAATATATTTCTTAATTAAATAAATTATTGTTACACCACACATATAAAACATAATTTCTTTCTTTCTTTTTCCTTAACATCTCATTGCTCATAATTATTCGTTCCAAGATGAACCGACAAATTTTACAATTCCTCTGAATAGGTCACTTATTTTAACTGATCACGAAAATATTTGTTCGTTTTAAAACCACCGCAAGTGTACGGTTCGTTAACAAGTAGTAAAATGAATTTTTAGTCCAAGTATCGTTCCCACGAAGATTGATTAGTTTTGATTCTAATTATTTTGACCTTAACCGAAACAATGAATTGAGAATGTTGTTTTGATGAAATTATAAATGAATGAATGAATGAATTAACTAACTAAATGCAAAATGGCGATGAATGCAAATTAAAGTATTTTCTAACATATGGTGAATGTACTAGGATCACGAATCCCTAAGTAATAATATCTTTAACTCTATTTTTACATCTTGACCCACGATTGCAATATTGACAAATCAATGTTCCTAAAATATTCAACAATCTCTCTCGAGTAGAGTTGAACCTATTCTCGCATACCATTTGACTATATCTCTATGACAAATGCCAATATACAAGAATGCATGAGTTTTTATGAACACTTAAAGATTTACATAAAGCATAGCGGTATATCTCTATCCCCTATCGAACCCTACGATGATTTATATATGTCGAATCTATTCCCCTTCTCTCGAATGCATGAAATAGACCACCCAAACTCACACAATTATCGTGCACTATAATCATGGAGAAATTCAAATCACATAAACCATTCAAATATTCCAAAACATGTTTTTATTGTCAAGAATGTAAAACTAAGAATTAAAAATCATAAAACATAGTTCATCGTTTTCCTAGCACATATAAATCTAGCCTAGCATGGAAAAACTAAGAAAATACAAGAAAAATGTAGGAGAAGACATCACCCAATCAATTCTTAAAGTGAGATCTTGAATCTTGAATTAAATCTTCTTGTTTGTGCCTTGATTTCTCTCTCAAAATCTTCAAAAATATCATCCTCGGTCTCCTTCGGGTTTTGGGGACGGCTTAGAAGTTTATATAGTTGCCCAAAATTTGGTTTCCATAAGTGTTTGATTGGTATTAGGAAACCAGAATTTTCGTGTCGGAAGTCTTCTATGCGACCACATAATACAAAGGCATGCGGTCGCATAGAACAAATAAATTCAGCCAAAAAACTCTCGGTAATAGCCTATGCGGTCGCAAGTAATTAACACTATGCGACCGCATAGTGTTAGCTTTTTCTCCGCCGGACAGTCTTTAGTATTTTGGTCATATCTTTCACTCCTGATGTCCGATTGTAGTGATTTAAGATGCGTTGGAAAGTTAACTCAAAGGGCTACACCTTTTCTTCAGATATAATCAGCCAATTCGATCATTTACCATGTCAAAAATGGGTCTCAATATGAGACTGAAAACTGATGCATAACTTTTTCGATTAGAAATTGATGTGTGGTCATACTTTGACGATATTTCATCCCTTTGATGTCTTCTTTCATCCAATGGACTCCTAGCACTCTCAAACCTTCATCACGAGATCGACACAACTTTTTAGTATTTGCACTTGAGTCCTCAAACTTTGATCTTGCTTCATTTTGGTCCTCTTTTCTCCATTTTTCTTCCAATTTCCACCGCAATCATCATTATTGTCCTGTAAACACATATTACATCGAATTAAGCTATATTCCCCACATTTATCGACAATTATCCATATTTGTGACCTATAATAAGTGTATAAAAATGCACTTATCATTAACAATATTAGTCCCCTCAATCTCAATGAGACTAATATTAAGCATAACAAAACTGTTTAGTTTCCTGGAAGAAAGCGTAAGGTTATTATAATATAGACTATACACACTTCGACATTATCTCCATACAAGTTGAGCCCGTGGTTTTTATTGTTGAAGACCTGGGCAGGGTACTTGTTCCGAGCATTGCAAGCCATGTCATCAGCCAGCATGAGAATTATCCTCTCATTAGGTATTTCTAACCTTTTAACCGTTCTGAAGAAAATATAATTTTAAAAACATTAAATACAGGTATACAAAATGAAGACAACAATAAACTATGAATAGATAAAAAGAAGCAACCCTAGTTACCTATGTAAGGGTAGAGTATTAGCCATATGTCTATAATTAAACCTGAAACATAAAACATCACTAATGTGAGCATATCAAATCATAGACCTTCAACAGGTACGCAGCTTCGATTATTAATTGCCAGTTATTAAATTCTTTTTTTTTTCTGAAATAGCAACTTATATTTTTTTCCCCATAAACATTCAGCAACTCATTAGTTCAAAATACATCCAAAAAAAAAACGAAAATGAAAATGCAAAAAGAAGGAACTGATCCCACTTCTTGATTCTAGGAAAATATGAAACCATATTTCCAATTAGAACTTTACTTATTTTCTACAAAATATCAAAAATGTCTAATTAATATCAAATACTTGAAACGAAATCCTAGTCCACTATTCCTAGCGTATCCAACCGCTATAAAATGCATTTTTCTTGTTTTTATTGAATTAGAGTTATAATTGTAAATTTATTGTGGTGTATTTATTAAAAGTATATTTTAATTGTGGTGTGATTATAATGTGGTGTAGTAATTAAAATTTGTAGTGGTAATATAATTACCCTTTGATTTTTTTTGTCCTTTGGGTTTGGTTTTCCAAATTCCTCTTCTGTTTTCTTTTCACGTTCTTCCAAACCTCGGGTTGGAAATTGATTCTTTTGGTTCACTTTGTGAAATCTGTACACTGAGTGTGATGTAAGAGAGAGTGTGAGTTTTATGATTATTGTGGCTTCCTTTAACCAATAAAGGAATGCTTTAAGGTCGGGATGTACGACGGATTTTGTGTATTAAAATATAGAAATCATTACAAATTGTATTTTTGAGAAATACAAATGGATATGAATCTTCTTGTAATTGCAAAATTGTAAAATCCTCTAATTAATGATCTAAATTTTTAAAGACGAGAAGTCACGTGGCTTGAATCCTAGGTTTCAAAATTTGTTGAGAATTTAATTTGCCAGGAACTTGACTTGTTCGACATTTGAATTTCGGAGCTTGAATTTTCACTTCGAGACTTGAACTTGATCCTGATTTAATTCCAAGAAGACTTTGATCTTCTTGAGTTTGCTTGATTTGAAGAAAATTTCAATCTTCTTCATGTTCGCCATACTTGGAGCTGAAATGATTTTTTTCTTCTTCCGACTTTGGGATTTCTTCAGCACTTCATGATTTTCTTCTGCACTTTTCCCTTCCTCAATTTCGATCTTTTCTTTTTTTGTGTGTAATGGACATTTGATTTTATTTATAGGAGAGATTTGTGTCCAATTTTGATAATCACTTAATTAATTCAATTAAGTTGATTATAATTGAATAATTGTGTATTTTGAAATAATATGATGGGCTTTTAGAATTTTATGGGCCTTAATTTTGAAAACTTTATTGGGTTAGTTATTTAAATTGACCCAACTCATTGTTTATTATTTTATTTTTATATTTATTTTTATATCTAAAAATGTCCCCTCGAGATTTATTTATTTATTATTAAATTAATTAATTAATAAATCTTGATTTTCAGTTTTAATTTTTTTTAACTTAACCATTATTCGATAATTTATTTATTTGATTTTAAACAGACTTTTTATGTTTTATGTTAAGTTGGGCTTAAGCGAAGTCCAATACCCGCCTATTTATATGAAAGAATTATGATATTTAGAATCAATATGTTAAATTTGCAAACAAAAGGTAAAACAAAATTAGGTTTCTTCCAACCAACCAATTGGTTTCTGCTAACAGAAACCAAGAATTGGCATAAACCAATTGGTTTCTTCTGCCTTATTTTTCTTTACATTTTTTTCTCTTGGTTTCTACTGAAACCAAGAATTGGCAACGTTTTTTTAGTATGATTGTTATAAAATCTGAACTAACATTCTTCATTTTTATTTCTTCAGTGATTCAACTTTTGGAATAAGTCAAAGATTTTGAGGTTCGAGATTTTCATAGTATAGAATAAATTTTGTACGGGTTCAAAAAATATCTGCTTATGAACAAACTCGAAATCACAAATTTTTTTATGCACATTGAAGACCAAGGACCGACTCCTTCGACCGTCCAAGACACTTTGTGTTTAGGACTAAGGACCGACTCCTTCGTCCGTCCAGAGCACTTTGTGTTTGGGACCGACTCCTTCGACCGTCAAGGGTACTGTATGTTTGGGACTAAGGATCAACTTCTTCGACCATCCGAGCACTTTGTCTTTGGGACAAAGGATCGACTCATTCGATCATTCGGGGCACTTTATGTTTGGGACCAAGGACCGACTCTTTCGACCGTACAATGCACTTTGTGTTCGGGACCATTTACATATTTGGGAGGCTCATTATTTAGACAATAAAAGAATTTAAAATATTTAGAGCCCATTAATACTTTTTTTGTATGCTAACTTTCTCTCTCTTTTTTCTTTAAGAATGGTCGGGACAACCTCTAATAATAGAGCGTATTCTGATTTACATGAGATCGTCGAGCTTAACAGCCATGGCAAAAGTTACTTTATTTTCAAAGATACTAATGTGAAGTATCATGCCCAGCTCTCATACGAGGTGAACTTAAACTTAGCCTCCATAAGCTAACTATAGATCCTTCTCCTGAGCTATTGGAGCATTTGTCGGAGCTGTATATGCCCATTATTAGTGAATGTCACAAGAATTTAGAAGTTGCCATGTCCAACCGTTCTAACAGTCATCTTCACTTTTTGTGTCTCCAACCTCATCATTCCTAAAGCATGGAGTGCATCCCAGGGGCCATAATTTGTGAGAGGATTAACAACAAATAAATACGATAGGAAAGTGTGCTTGTTAGTCGTGGAGAGATTTCTTTTCTTCCAAAGTTTTGTGAGTGGTCTTCATGGATCCAGAAACTTCTACTCAAGAGGAATTTCACCAGTTAGCTTCTACAGTCAGCTCTGCTAGAAAGGATTATCATCGTCCAAATGAACTTACAAATGAAATATTATCTTCTTAATGAATGATAGGTTCAAAGTTAAGTACAAGAGGAAAAATAGGCTAACACTTTGGTAGATAGCAATGGATGAAGCTCTAGAGTTAGATTTGAAAATTTTGATGAATGAAATGATTTTCAAAGTTGAAATCAATCAAAAGTTTTTCAAAGCAAGAATGATTCGATAATAATAAATAAGATGAGAAATCAATGCAATTTTAGCCTTCAAGAATCTCAATTGAATGCTCTAAAGTTGTTATAATAAATGAGAAGTGAGTTGGTATTTACAGAGCTGAAAAGTGCCAAATTTTCTGTCAAATCGGATGACCGGTCCGATCGATCGTCAATTTTCGGATGACGAATATTATCGTTTGTACAGGAAAAATCAAAAGTCAGAACGGTCAAATTTTGGACCGTTGGTAAAACTCGGCCGACCGCCCTGGCAGTTCTACAGTCCTCGTTGACGCCGTTTGTTCTGCTTTGGGAGCTTTGAAAATTATGGTCTTTTGGATAATATTTTTCACTAACTTTTCAAGATAAAAATACTTTACAAGTCCAAAAGTTACTTTTAAAAATCATTTTTCACTTGATCAAATCATCATATTCGAATCGCTTTTTAGTGCACCAAGTTGTTTTGAATACATGGAATAGTTTTGAGCTATTGTCATTCATACCATATATCAAGGTGTTAGTACCTTCACATTTTTTGCTAAGAAAACAAGTAATTGATCTTGCTCTAAGGTTTGGCTCTTAATTTCTTGAATGTGGCTTCGATCTTGACTTTCTTCAAGAGTTCGATTTGTAATGATAACTTTTGATCTTTTGACATCCATTAATCAATATTCCTTTATGAGCGTTGAAAAACTATAATCACTTGAATTCAATTTGTTAATAAATACGACCAACTTATTTGTTATAATCAAAATTTCGAGGTTTCATATTAACCATTAGGTCAACAATTTTTCCCTTTTTGATTATGACAAGCAAGATGATTTGCAAGATAATATTGAACAAATGGTAAGAAATATAAATCCTAAATTTTGCATGGGATCCATACATTCCCCCTATCTTTTATAAACCAATAATCGAACGCTTTAAAACATATGTTTTATGAAGGCAAACATTTTCGATTATTATTTCAAGCATATTATCATATCATCATCAAGCATATCATCATGTGATCTATATATTCTCCCTATCTTCTATAAACTAATCAGCAAACGCTTTAAAACATATGTTTATGAAGCCAAATGTTTTCGATTATTATCTCAAGCATTATATCATCATAAAGCATATCATCATATCATATTTTTCCCTTTTTTCATAAGCAAAAAATATGGCATTTAAGAATAGAACACAATATAGGATATGACATAAATAGGTTAGAACATAAGCTAACGAAAAGTAACAATACCAAGAGAATAGATCAACATAAGCTTTAAAGTACATATGCATAGAATATATCTAAGAATCCGAAGGAGGGGAAGGTGGAAAGAGTGCATCGAACCGAGCATAAAAGGCGTTTTGTTGAGCCTGCATCACCTCTTGTTAAGTGGAGTAGTAAGTATAGAACGCATCTTGTTAGGCTTTCATCACCGCTTGTTGATCTTGTATGGCATTTTGTTGAACTTGCAAATGGCGAAGCATTCCGCCATGCTCGACGATAGAGGATGTAAGTGAATCAATGCGATCGTTGAGGAGATTGTAGTGGTTCTCGGTAAAAGTAAAGCCGTCGGAAGGTAGTGGAGCACTTGATCCTAGGATGTCATGAAGAGGACTAGGAACCTATGGGACATCGTCCTCATGATTTTTCTTAGCTTCTTCGAGAGGTAAAGTTGAAGGTCCAAAGTCCGGGTCAAAACCCTTAGTACAAGACACCCATTGCCCATGTTCCTTAACAATTTTCATCTGCTTAGGAGTGTGAATGTTGATAGTGTCAGTGGGACAAAGTGACTCGAAGACCTTACTGTTTAGAAGAATTTCAAAATATTTAAAAATTTTGGTGAGGAGCTTGCCGTAGGGTAAAGCCTTGATGCGAGTGGCGGAGTGGACGAGTTTAATGTGACTGATGGCGGTCGTTGGAAAATCCAATTTTTGTCCGACCTAAAAGAAATCAAGAAGGAATAGGTCGAAGTGAGTAACTTCATCAGTATGACCTTTCATAGGGAAAATAATTTGGGTGATGATAATATGCACGTTACAAGGTAAGGTTAGTTAGTTTGAACTGAGTTTGATCAGATGTTCAAAGTTTTTGCGGGTAACTCTACGACATGCAATTATAGGATTGTAATCATCACAATGTGGGTGAGTAATATGACAAAATATTTGGTTTGGAAATTCTTCTAATTCAAAAAGAGAACGTATAAGACGTTTAGCTGTGGTAAAATGTTTTCCTTTTAGAACACAAGAAATGCTACCCGTACGAGGAGTATATACTATATTTTTGTAACTCTCTCTCTCTCATGAGTTTAGGATATGCATATTCATCCATAGAGGCAATAGAGACTCAACCCATACCCAAGAAAAATTCTTCAATATGAAATTCAGGTGCTTGAAGAGAGAAAACTACAAAATCTACATTTTTATCTATAAGAATAGGGGATTTATCAAAGTGATTTTCCGGCACCTCCGGCTCATCCTCCGATGAAGAATAAGTTGGCATCCTCTCTCTCCTTGGTTTCTTACTTGGAATCTTAACCCGTCACATGATGAGAATGGAAGAATTGCACTAAAAGATGGTCAATCGGAAAAACGAGAAAAACAAAAAATGTAGCGGAAGTAAAATGGGGATTTTGAGATTTTGGAGAAGAAAAAGTGATGGTTTTTGAAATCTTGAGTAGATCTTGAGGATTAATGGAAGATCTAAGGAGATTGGAGGTGGATCTATGGAGAGGAAGAGGAAAATGGACTGAATTGTAAAGTTTCACAGTTGGTAAGATAGCGTAGGGTTCGGGGTTCAATGTTTGGAACAAGAAGGAATCACACCGATTTTGCACTAACTGCTCATCGGAGTGCTGCTCGAACGGAGGAATCAGAGACTGTCTCGCTGGACTTTCGCCCCATTGTCGCTCGAGCGACACACCCTTCGCTGGAGCGAAGTAACCTTCTCGCTCGAGCGACGTTTATACGGTAGGCCTAATTTTTATTTTCCGAGAATTTTACTTGGCCCATACAACTTGTTTCGTCCAACACATAAATATTGGCGCCGCGTCTTCTGCTATAGAGAGGTTGAACACATTACATTCTTGAGAGAATTCAAGCTTTATCATATCCAAAATTTAACCCTCAATTGTTCATGCGCCATTAGTTGTGAAAACATCAAAGAGCCAAATCAAACACTGAATTGCTTTCTTCACTTAGATCTGCTGCAAGATTGTTTCGTCAACTGTGATGCATTAAGGATCAAGGAAGAACTGAAGAATAAGGAGTTCCTGGGAAAGATCTACAGGAAATAAACTGCATAAAGAGTCAGGATTGGAGTTCGTGTGCTCATTCTAGGAGGACTGCTTTACAAAGAAGAGTCGGGATTGGTGTTCATGTGCACATTTCAGGAGGGCTGCTTCACACTTCAGACAGGGGATCGGAAAGCTTGTGTTGTCAACTTTGTTGGTGATCTGTAAGTTAATTGACAGTTTATAGTGGATCTTTGACTGGCAAAGCGCCCAAAGTTTTTCCCACGTTGGGTTTCTCCGTGAACAATTTTGGTGTTGTTTACTGTTTTGTATTGCTTTGATTTAATGTGGTATTCAAAGATAGGCTAAATTGAATTGCATGAATAATCACCTAGACATAATTAACTTGTAACTTGTTGCTTGTTAATTAACTTGATAATTCCGCATTTATACCTAGTCACCCCCCTCTAGATGTAGTTGGGTCGAATCTTGCGTTTCTCATAAACGATTCCAAATCACACCAAATTCATACGTAACCTATCTTGGATGGTGGGAAGAGTGGGGGCAGTTTGTCTTTCACCCTCCTTTAACACGCATCTGTTTGTTTGCTGCCAGGTTATACTTATATCAATTGATCCCAACCCAGAATAGGATGAGAGCTTTGCATTTTCGAGGGTCCTCCTAAAGGGTAGAAGCTTCACATTTTGTGCATGAACAAGAGCCAAATGGGAAAGAATAATTTACTTTGTCTTTCACCCTCTGCATGTTTTCTTGTGTAATATATTTACTTTGATTCCCCTACTAACCGATTCCTTTTCACAATGGCAGATCCCATTCGGGAAGGTGACCATTCAAATCGACAGTGTAGTAATGTTGGTGGCAGTTGCTGGGGAGTACACTCTGTTGCTCGAAAGCAAAAGTGGAGTTTCAAGGAATTTGGGAATATAATTCCAGTGGTCTGACAAATGATTTGAACAATGAGCTTGGTTTGGAGTGTAAATTATTCTTTCGTTGAAGTTCAAGCACAAACAGCTATACCTCGAACATAATTTCATTCCATTGTTACACAAAATAGCCGTTCCATAAAAGATTCTACTCTTCATAGCCCAAATTATGCACAAAAACAAAATGAATGTACTATTGCATTGCTGAATTTTTCCTTGTTCTTGGTGGCGTAAATGGAACTGATCCCCATAATGTTTTTGAACTTTTTTCCTACCTTCAATTGTGGATCGAACTTATCTCTCTCGGCATCATAAACTCTTTTCCTACCTCCAATTTGCAACCCCGCAAAGCATAACAATAAAATGCAGATAAGAAACATATAAATATATACTGTCAGGCCACAAGTGTTGCATAGATTGCAAATGCATGCTAGTCCATCAAATAATTTAAGGACATCTATGGATCATGACTCAGAAGAAGAAGAAAATATTACTGTGGTCTATCAGTAAAGAACATATTTGAAGGAAAACGTCAAATTAAAAAAATATATATATAAAAAAAAAAATCAAGAGTTTCTACGAGTAATGGATGCATTGCTCAGGATATGAATGTAGAGTTCCTCGCTAAATAGAATAATCATCAAGTTTAACATGGACCTCTGCTTACTATGAAAATCCCAAATTAGTTCTCAGTTTGTTCTTGTAAAAAACTCTGAGATATAGGTTGCTGAATCCATCTCAATGATCCAACATTGGTACGCGTTTGGCAGACGAGGGAACAAATACTCTCAAACAACAAGTACTTTTTTAACTAATTTTACTTTGTTAAACAGGAAGGAAATCTGTAACTACTGCTACAGCAGAGTCTTGTGTTCCAAATAAAATTCACTCCATGAGGCCAGTGGAACAGTTTTAGAAAGTGTAAACATTTTGCTCAAATGACGAGTAGGATTTTCACCTGCCACACGTGAATGTTTTTGTCAATGTGATGGATTGATTTTAAAAGATGGATGGATGGATGGATGGATATTTGTTTTCTAGAAGTGGGTGAGCAAGCAGTAATCAAAGTTAAATATTATTAGACAAATAGCAAAACTCTTATCACAAAAGACGGGTCAAACTTTCGAACTCATCCTAGACCTTTTGACTTCACGTTTCCTCATTGTCTGCTTAAGAAATCCTGCAGTCGTGATCTATATAAAACCCATACAAAACACTTACTTGCCGAGAAACCCACCCATTGCCTCTCTCAGTTTGATCAAGTACTTTCACAGCGGAAAACCCTAAAGAAATGGCAAAATCACCAGAAACAGAGCACCCTGTGAAAGCTTTTGGATGGGCTGCCAGAGATCCATCTGCCCATTTTTCTCCTTTCTACTTCTCCAGAAGGTATAGATCACGATTCTTTAGTTTTTGGGCTATATTTTCGTAATACTTCTGTGTTTTATTGTTGGCTATATTTTGAAGGAATTGGTGTACTTTTGCAGGGCCACAGGTGAGCGTGATGTGCAGGTTAAAGTGCTGTATTGTGGGGTCTGTCATTCGGATCTTCATATGGCCAAGAATGAATGGGGCTTAACTCAGTTTCCTATTGTTCCTGGGTAAGATCTCCCCCCTCTATCCCACTTTATACTCACAAAATTTTCATTCTAGTATTGTTATGATTAATGATCGAGGTTTAGATAAGGAGTTTCAAAGTCTGAAACTGCCTGTAGTGTCCTGTATGTAGCTTTACTTTCTTTTGTTGTGTTAGTCAATAAACTTAGCTGAAATTAGTATCCTGAGATGGATATCTAATGCACCAAAATGAATAAACAACTTTTTTGCCGATTAGGATGTGTTTTTGTAGATTTAAGGAAAGTAACCGATTCATATGTTGAACCGGGCTGTTTATTGCAGGCACGAGATCACGGGCATAGTCACAGAGGTTGGTAGTAAGGTGGAGAAATTTAAGGTCGGGGACAAAGTCGGAGTTGGAGGCATGGTTGGATCATGTCGTGAGTGTGATCAATGTGCCAACGATCTTGAAAATTACTGCTCGAAATTTATACTCACATACGGTGCGCGTTACACTGATGGCACTGCTACATATGGAGGTTACTCTGACATAATTGTTGCTGATGAGCACTTTGTTATTCGTTGGCCGGAGAACTTGCCCCTTGACTCCGGTGCTCCTCTCTTATGTGCTGGGATTACAACTTACAGCCCATTGAAATACTATGGACTCGACAAGCCTGGATTGAATATTGGTGTCGTTGGTCTTGGTGGGCTTGGCCATGTAGCTGTAAAATTTGCTAAGGCTTTCGGGAGTAAGGTGACAGTGATCAGTACATCTATTAATAAAAAGAAGGAAGCGACTGAACGTCTTGGTGCAGACTCATTCTTAGTTAGCCATGATCAAGAGGCGATGGAGGTGAGAAATTTATATGAATAAATTTTACAACTCTTAATAGCTCAAGCTTTTAGACAAAGTGGTTCAACATTGAGTTTTTGTGATCTGTTAATAGGCTGCAGTTGGGACGTTGGACGGAATTATTGATACCGTGTCTGTTGCTCACCCCATTCTACCCTTGGTGAATTTGTTGAAGCCTCATTCACATCTTATCATGGTTGGTGCCGCAGAAAAGCCACTCGAGGTGCCAATGTTACCTCTGATTTTTGGTAAGCAATTCGGTCGATGTTTCTCACTTGTTTCGATTTGAAAATAATGGCCTAACATACATAGTGTATTAACAGGTAGAAAGTCAATAAGTGGCAGTGGAATTGGAGGATTAAAAGAGAATCAAGAAATGGTCGATTTTGCAGCAAAACACAACATATTTGCAGATGTCGAGATCATTTCCATGGATTATATCAACACTGCAATGAAGCGTCTCGAAAAAACTGATGTTAAATACCGTTTTGTCATCGATGTTGCAAATTCATTAAAGGCAGAGTAAATTATGCATTTCATCCTTTTCGTGGGGAATTTGTGTTTCGGGACTTACTTTACACCACCTATAAAATAATTGATCTTTCTTTGTGTAAAACTTTTTTGTTTGTTGTTAATCCATATTGTGTTACATTGGAAATTCAGTTTTTTACAGTAATCTGTTAATGAAGAAACCTGATGCATGGTCTCGCAGGGAAAAGACGGTGAAGTAGAAGTTACACTAAAACGTACAATACCAGAATAAGTAGAAGTTACACTAAAATGTAAACATAGAATTAAAAAAAAAAAAAAATGGAATTTATTTTGTGGAGTCAGTTGACCCACATGACCCCATGTGGGTCCACCCTATAAGTGGTAGTGATAAGGGCGTTTTTACACGTTTATTTCGATTTACAAACGTGGATAACTGTCGATAAATGTGCGGAATATAGCTTAATTCGTTGTAATTTGTGCTTGCAGGACAATAATGATGATTGAGGGGAAAATTAGGAAAAACAAGCAAAAAAACGACTAAAATGAAGCACAATCAAAGTTTGAGGACTCAAGTGCAAATACTGAAAAGTTGTGTCGATCTCACGATGAAGATTTGAGAGTATTGGGCATCAATTGGATAAGCAAATAAGCCAAAGGGATGAAATATAGTGGAAGTACTATTACATATCAACTTCCAGCTGAAAGAGTTATGCTTCGAATTTTTAGTCTTAGTTTGAGACCCATTTTTGGAATAGAAGACATTCGAATTTGAAGATTTGTATTTCTGGAAGATTTGTAGCCCTTTGAATAAGATTTCCAATACAATTTTAATCACCTCAATCAAATACCGAAAGAGAAAGATATAACCAAAATACTGAAAACTGTCAAGTGGGAAAGAAGTGTAACCATGCTGTCGCATTGTAGAAATGTCCATGCGGCCACGAACAGCCATGCAGGGAATTTAGAGGAGAAAAAGTTTGTTCCATGCGGCTGCATGATAGGTTTTTGGCGTGAATTTTCTGGTTTCTTTTTCTCGTTCAAACTCTTATGGAAATAAATATAAGACAACTATAAAAGCTAAAAATCGTCCAGAACTAGGATTACACATTATTTGAGAGAAAAGGACATTGAAGAGGATGGAAGAAGGCAAAGACGAGGGATTTCACTCCAAGATTCAAGATTGCAAGATTTAAATTCAAAAATTTGGTGAAGTCTTCTTCTAAATATTTTCCTTCTTCTTTTATTTTATCCATATTATGCTAGACTTTTTATGTACTTGGTGAATGATGAACCTCGTATTGTGATATTTTAATTTCTATTTTGCAATTTGATATTTAAACACGTTTGATAGGTGTTGAATGATTTATATACACTTTCTTGCCTCACGATTATAGTGCACGATAATTGTGTGAGTTTAGGTGGTTTATTTTATGCATTCGAAAGAAAGAAAATAAACTCAACAAGGTATAAATCATCGTAGGGTTCATAGGGATAGAAATATATCGTTATACTTTACGTGAATCTCTAAGTGTTTACAAAATATCGTGCATTCTTGTATATTGCATTTATCATAGAAATATAGCCAAATAGTATGCTAGAATAGGTTCAATTCTACTCGAAAGATATTGTTGGACAAATTAGAAACATTAATTTTTCAACCAATTCATCGTATTATCAAATTGCAAAATAAGGATTAGAATGGAACTTTGCTTGGTGATTTGGGATCCTAGTACGTTTTTTCATACATTAATTTCATTCAAATGTTTTGTATTGAAACGTCATTTTTGCATTGAAGTCGTAAATTTTAGTTTAATTGCATGCTAGTTTTAGTTTAATCATAAAAACTGAAAAAACGCATCTCAAATTTAATAGATTCGATTAAGGTCGTGATAATAAAAATCAAGTTAAATCAATTCTCGTGGTAACGATACTCGAGATTCTAGGATTTTCACTTTATTACTTGTCAACGAACCGTGCACTTGCGATAATTTAAATCCAAAACATATTTTCGTGAACAGGTAGGTCCAGGAATGCTGATCAGCGAGGGTGACCATTGATGATTGTCGCAATAACAAGATCGTTTATTAATATTATATCAAATAATATTAAAAATTCTTGATTGTCCTTATCTTCGAAACAGAACCAGAACCATTGCTTGCATTGTCTTTATTTGTAATAGCAGTCATTCTTAGTTGCAATCCCGTGAACTTTCTCAGGTGCACCGCATCCTTCATTGAACCATTAATTTCATCTTCTGAAATGAAAACCATCATCTTGCTTAATGTTCTTCTCAATCAGATCCACATGGCCATTCTTAGATGCCACCAGCAGCTCCTTTTCCGGTGGAACTAATACATCATTCTTTAGGACCTACTTAAGAAGACATAGGAACATTGAATAAGAGAAAAAAAAAATATTAACTTATTGCCTCACTTTGTCCCCATGACAGTCACGGTAAAAGACTTGGTAAGATCTATTTTTTTTTTCTTCTAAGTAATCCTATAAGCATAATTAAGCTTCAAGGAAGAGTAGTCTCCTCTAGCCATTGAAAGTTATTATATAATTAATTCACTTGATATGCAAAGCAGATTAAAACTATTGATTGTCTCGCCAAAAATGAAAAGAGAGAGAGAGAGAGAGAGAGAAATAAAAGCAGAGGGGAGAAACTCCAAAATAAAATATTATCACACTTACAAAAATGAAAATTTGTTTAATAACAGTAAAAAGAAAATATATAAAAAAAGGTTAAACCTCATGCTCTTCAGTGATTTCTGAAGTCTTGATCTCACTCTTTTGTTCCTTTACTGTTGCCACATAATCATTTTTATGCTTCTTAGCTCTCACTTGCCTTTCTTTCTCTTATCCCTACTATCTTAAAAGAGTCAATCCGCTATTTGCTGTTCATTTTTGAAGCTTTTTTATTTTTAATCCCAGTTCATCCATATCCATCCTCTACTATTCATCCAAGGCTTAAGGGTAATTTGGACTTCTTCCTACCATGCTCACAATTGTTGACTTCATTACAACCATGTTTGCTTTTAAAGAGGAAAAAATACAAAAGGCAACTTCTTCCACGCGTTTTGCCCACGACATAAATTCCAACTTCGCTAGGTTATTTGCCCACCGACTGTGAGGATTTTGTACAAAATTCCTATGTTGAGCTCAGAAAATCAATTGAAACTGCCAAAAAGGGCCTTACACTTTCCTCTTCACGGCAACTTTTTCCATATCTTCTCTGCTTCGGCCCACAACAACTATTTCATTTTTCCCTTTTCGAATTTCCACTGCGAGGATTTTGCACAAAATTTCCTAAAATCTGTGTTGCACTCAGGAAATCAGTTTAAACTGAAAACAGGCCTTCTAGATTGTAAGAGCTAGTACAAAATGTGATATAAGTTATAGTTTTCTCGTTTGAACTTGTGTGGAAGTTTTTCAAGCTCGCGAACTTTTTCCAGATGACCGAGGTATGCGTATTCCATATTCCCAAAAGAATTCCAAGAGCAAAAGCAAAGCAAGAGAAAAAGACAAAAACGAGAGAAGACGAGAGAGAGAGAAAGAGAAGGTAATCAAAGATCACGTGGAGATAGCTACCCCCTTCAAGTTTCTCCTCCTTTTATTTCTTCTGCACCTTGAAAGAAAATATTAACAGCATCCAATTTCTATACTACTTCATAGGTATTTTCTTGTTTCGCAAAGAAGAAGCAATAGCATAATTTAAAGGACATTTTGCTTCCTCTCTTTTCATTCACACATTCTCTTCCTTCAACTTCTTTTCAGCTTTCTTTCTCAATTTTCCAGTATGTCCTAAGTTGCTCCAATTGAATTGTCCACGTTTTTGTTTGTAGGTTTATGTAATACGTTTATTTTGGTTATTATTGATAGTAACTTGTAAAATTTGTAATAAGTTGTTCGTTCTTGAGCTTTCTTTGTACTGTTTATGAACACTATGTTTTTCCTTTTAAAGTATATCTTCAGTCATTGATCACAAATTTTGATATTGTAAACTTTAGTTTTATTGTATGTATGTTTTAATATATGTAAGATTATTTCTTTGTAATACTTTTACTTTCTACAGCTACAATTGGGGTTCAACTATTTTACAAAAATTAGTAGTGTTGTGATAGATATTTTTGTACTATCTGTGATGGAGATGTTGATTTAGCTAACCTTCAAGCTACCTTTCAAACTACCATCATATTCGTTAACAACATAACCAAAGAGAAAGTGATTGGTACAATCAATTGGTAATTGAACGCAATGATCTTCAAATGAGGAATAGTACGTATGTCATATGGAAAGAATAGCTTACGTCTTGTTAAAATGTATGAATCTGCCATACATCATGATTCTGAAACTTCAACTTCAAACCAAAGAACAATTGATGTACTCCACGCCTTCGAGGAGCGTGACTCCACACTGCGATTTCCTTAAAAAATTATATTTTTTTGAAATTACACATATATTTCCTATGCTTTTGCCAAAAAAATAAACATTTCATTATTCTACGTAATTAAATTTGGGTGATAACATTTGCTTACATTTTACACAACTAAATACAATTTAAATTTTCTTTCTAATTTAATTCAAAAACATTGATACAAATTACAAAAGCTAGTATTCATTTACAAATTAATTTAATTTTATAAAACATTCAATTCTATTATAAAAAATACAACTTCATTCCATCCCCACTTAAAAACACTTGTCTTGTTTTATAAATTTACACGTACTTAATATTTAATATCAAATATTTCTAAATACTTCTTCCCACCGTCGAGTGCTAAATATTTAACTTCTAATATATTAATGTTAGATATTTTCTACAACATGCTAACTTACCGTCGCGTAATAGATATTTTTAAATGACACGTACCTATTAACAATTTTCATTCATCATATTTAAACTTCATAACTTATTTACTAATAATTTAATATACAATTGTAATTAATTTAATCATCAGACTTATTATTAACTTCAATAATATTTTGTAGTTCAATTATCTTGATCTTCTTCTCATTTTAATCTACATAACTTCAATGCACAAACCTATATATAAATTGAAATATTACTTCACTAACTTATAAAGTCCATCATAACATATTCATTTCAATTAAATAAATTATACATTCTCATTCTGGTTATTATTTATTTCTTTTGTGAAAAATCGATTTTCGCCAATCCATTCTTCATTTCATGATATCTTAGCAGCATATTTTTTCTTAACTATCAATACATTTTAAACACATAATAAAAATACAAAAAATATTCACTACGCCAAAAAAGACATTTTGCAGCGGTCAAAAAACGTTGCGGTAGACCTTTTGCAGCGTTTTAGCGTATGTTGTGAAGGTCGGTGTTGTCGTTGAGGGAAGACATTTTGTAGCATTTATACATCGTTGCGAAAAATCCCTTTTGCAGCATTTTTTAAACGTTGCGGTAGATCTTTTTGCAGCGTTTATTCACCGTTGCGGTAGACCATTTTGCAGCATTTTTAAACGTTGCGATATACCCTTTTGCAGCGTTTTTTCAATGTTGTGGTATACTTTTTTTAGGTTATATATGGTAATTGTGCTCCTTACTTCTACACATGGTATTTCAAGTCCAGTGTGGGTCGTAACATGCTTGGCGAAAATGTCAAACTTTTGGCCTTAAAGACTTTGCCGCTTTCCCACCATCAACAACAAATTCATTGAACCTACAAGCAGATAAATATACCTTAAAATGGATGCATGAATAAAGACAATAATCCATTAGAGTACTCAAATGTGTCAAATGTAAGTGAAGAGGCTAAGATATATGACCCTCCTCCCACAAGAAGGGTATCATCTTTTGCACTTGATATAGGTGATACAGAAATAAACTCGAATAAAATTGAAGATAGTAAAAGAAAATGACATATAATGCAATTCGGTCCAACTAAGCATTTTGTACATTCGTGTTACCAGGTCGAAGGAAGCATTTTACATTCAATACATTAGACAACTAGACAACTGGCAAGGGATACAACTATAAGACATTTGAATACATCAACCTATATTCATAAAGAAAGATTGATGAAGTCAATGAATGTTCCATGTATGACATATGAGAAATATTATAGTTTAACATTAACATTGTACTGAGCCAAAACATAACATCAAATCCATATGTAGAGAAAATGAAGAACGGAACAATTCTAAAGTTATACAGGCAATGGACGTGAATTGTCACAAAATACCATTAGAAATTCACGCGACACTAAAATTTCCAAGAGAGAATGTTCAAAAATCAATTGATGGAGGCATGTATTTGCACTTCCCTCAGTCATTAACACCTATCTGCCTTCATCCGAATAACAAGAGAAATCTGAGGGAAATGCTAACTCACAACATATAAATAACTGAGGCAGTTGGATTATAGAAATCAACAGGTTCTGGAGGAAGAGGAGAAAGCCTTGAGTTTGTGGCAGGAGGAACACTCCTAGTATTCTGAAAATTGTTAAAAATATTGCACGTACAGATTCAAAAAAAAGCCAGTTACATACAAAATTGGAAAGAAATCTAATTCCATAAAACTGACAGAACTTATACCATAATTTAGCTACACGAAATCAAATGATTCAAAAAAGTTCACAAAAACAAACCAACTGGGGGAAGTATTTTGAAAACAGAGTGGATCTAATTCATTCATATTAATATCTTCTTGCTAAGTAGTTCTCAACTATAGGGTCAAGAACTTGTTCTTTTTTAACTAAGAATTGCAGTATGATTTTTTCCACCTAGGGTGGGGGTGGATATTACAAGCTCATTAATTGTTTTTTATTCACTCATCTAGGGCAGGAAAGTTTCCATCTTTAGCATAAACATTCAGTGAAAAAGCTTAAAACTGTGTCAAGTTACCAACTGCAGTAAGGAAAATTTCAAAGGTAAATTATAGTCGCAAAACCATAAAAGTTGATTCCAAGTTGAAAACTGAAGACATCAACTGTAAGGATTAAGGATAAGCCAAGACCTGTAAGGTTACAAGTTCTTTTTGGAAATCAACAAGTTTTGCATGTACAGTTTTCTGAGTTCCAGAGAACAGACAATCATAATCCTGTTGAAGAAAATATGCATTAATTTAGAAGAAGTATATTTCCTCAAGAATAAAAAGGAATGCCAGAACATTGAGAATAGATAAGTGACTAAGTGGAAGAGTCATACAAACAAACAATCAAGCAACCGTTCAGGAATACAAGTCTCAAATTGCTTGTCTGCATAAAATATTTCCATCAGCTCCCATGCAGCTTTTAAACTGGTAGGCTCCTTCTCTTTCTGACTTACAAGGACCATTCAAATAATGAATCTTAAATATCAAATATGTTGCCACAGAACAGAAACCTACTAAGAAATCGATATATACCTTTAATAATGCATTTAGATCTTCTATAACCACATTACCAGATGACTTTGAATTAGCAAAAGAGAGAATTTATTTCCCTGCTATACTCCATTACATGTTCCCACCTGTTATTTTTACAGAACATTAATGTCATCTTTACAAGTATCACCATTTTTCTCTTTCGCAAAATTCTTATAGAAAATTTCGAGTGAGTGAATCACATTAAGGTAATGTTTCTTGAACTTGTTGATCTATGATTTAATATAACTCCACTTGTTTTGATTATAACAAATAATACACTTATGTTTCTAACAAGTTTTGTTTGTTGAGTTTTTCATGAATATATTCTCTTAAAATTCAAAGAGTCAAATCGTCATCCGATGAAGAAGAAACAATCAAATGAGACTCGAAGAGAACAAGAACAAGAACTTTGAAAATTAAAGCTTGGAAGTAGTTTATTGGAATTTAAATGTAAAGGTATTAACTCTTCGATTTTTAGCAAATGCATAAAGCTCAAATTATTTTTCATAATCTATTACTTGCATAAAAATGATTTTCATTCACATGAAATAGATTTTGAAAAATGTATTAAAAAAAGTCAAAGTTCGGTCAATCGAACTTTTCGGTCAACTGAACTTGGTCAACCGAAAGTCCAACGGCTAGTATTTTCCAACGGCTTTATTTTCAAAAATTGGTCAACCGAACTTAACCGAGAGTGCTTCTTTTTGCTCTATAAATACAAATCTCTTTTGCATTCAATTTCACCAACTTACAAGAGATTTTTGGGAGCTTATTTATTGAGAAATCATTGAGTTTACTTGAGTTTAAAGTCTATATCATTTATTACAAAAGAGTTTCTTGATTGATTTAATCTATTTCATTCATCTTATCAAGAAATCCGTTTTAGCAAAGAACTTTTCATAAAACTCCATCTACTCTTCATTCTTGATAAAAGTTTTCTTTGTCAACACTTTAATTTAAATGTAAATCTCTCTTCATACTTAACTTGTATTATTTGTTAAGAGAGATCATTGGTTTGAAAACTTTGATACAAAAACTCAAACTACTTCATTATCATTTATTCATCAAAGCTTTCTTCTTAAACACTTGAGCTTTATTACTTGTTATTTATTGAAGTGTTATCTTAACTCTATAAATACTTTACTTGATTATATCATTTGTTAAGAGAGTTCTTTTAATTGTAAAATTATCCTTTATACTTTGGTGGTTTCGAGAGATTTGTGAAAACTCGATTGTTGCTAAGGATAGGTGTTCCTTGTTGTAAGTCATCTAAGGATAAGTGCTCGTTATTGTAAGTCACTTAAGAATAAGTGCTTCTTGTTGTAAGTCACTTAAGGATTGATACTCCTTGTTTGTAGGTTATCATTATAGTAGTGCATTTGGCCTTACTTGTGACGGTGAGTTTGGTAACGGGGACGTAGAACACATTGTGTATCGAACCCCATTAAATTGGTTTGTTATCTTTACGTTATCGCACTTTACTTCACATTTCTATTTAATTGAGCTATATATATATACTCGGATTTAATTATTGAACTTGCATATTTAATTCTCGTATCATACTTTGTATTTATATCTTGTGAGTTAAATTGTTTTGAGACTAAGTGTCGAAAAAGTTTCAAAAACTAATTCACCCCCCTCTTGGTTAGTTATTCTTGGGTTATCAGAACAAACTTTAAGAAGCAAATTTCCAGAGCCTTAAGGTAATTAGAAGAAAACTATAAAAGAGATGAAATCCCAGCAATCCTAACTGTGTACAATTACTTCAAGTCATAAGTTGCTTAATTCCTATTTATACCCATTTTTATGGAAGATCACAACTCACTCTCTCTGTCTATAAGTATGAGCTTGGACTCAATAAATGTCATTCTCAATCCCTTTATATCAAACTATTGAGATTAAATTTTACTCCTTTGTTGTGCTCCATGATGTGTTTCTAATGTCATTTGAGCAAAACATGATTATTATCATCACTAGTATCACTTTTTTTTCCAGAATCACAGGCCCGTGGCCAAGTCAAGGTAGTTTAGGGATAGGTCCACGATCATATGAAAATAAATTTTCACAACTTTGTTTTTTTATAACTTCGCACAATAACAGGCAATATTTTACTATTCTCTAGTCATCTAAAAATCTGTAAATGCTGCACCATTATTTAAAGATAAATCAAATTCCCAATTCACATTGCCTTAATTCAAAAGGAAAAAAAAAATCTTGGACCAAGTACAAGTCTTTACTATAGTGCGAAGAGTCCATTGAGTTCTTCCGACTCTGTAGAAGCGCAAATGAAGTACAGACCCAAATGCGATTCTTCGCCACTGCGCGTCGGTGATTTCTCTTCCTTCCATATTGGTTAGTTTCACTTCTACCACTTCGTCTGGAACTTGGCCGGGCATTTCGCCGGTGTCCTCACTGGGAGAGTTTTAGGATTCAAAATCCTAGGGTTTTGAGAGGGTTCTGGATAAAGTTTTGAGAGGGTTTTGAATAACTGAAGCAGAATTCTCCGTCTGCATCTGATGAATTCCACATATACCAAAATAGAACGGGGTTTCGAACCAGTTAAAGCATAAACATCATCATCGATCTCCTCCCATGACAACGAAATCCAAATATTTCGACTGAGGTCTAAAGACGACCATAAGATTTCGAGGTTTGAAGAACCGAAGAAGGAAGATGGCTAGCTAGGTTGAGGAGAAACACAAATGAATTGAGTATTTGTAAACATAAAACTTCGGGTGGGTTGGATTAACTCGGTCCACAATTAAAAAAATTGGTCCAACTCAATTCGTCTAACCCCTTATTTTTTGCAACGTTTATTAAACGCTACAAAAAGTTGATCAAAATCAAAAAAAAATCACAACATTCGATAAACGTTGCGAAAGACACTTTTTGCGATGTTTATTTATAAAATGTTGCTAAAACTCAATTATATTAACCAACATTCACTTACTAAAATGTTGCGATAGACCCCTTTAGCAACACTTAACTGTCGAATGTTGTCTTTTCTATGTTGCGAATGCCCATTTTTGGCATAGTGATTGCAATTTCTCTTCTATTTTCAAAATTACCGGTTCCTTTTATTTTCATTTGTCTAACCTATAAAATTAAACATTTTCACTCGGTTGAAACTTGCCTCCATCTATTTTAAACATACTAAAAAAATTTACTAATATATTTTTGAAATTAATAATTTATTTTTTATTTCTTTAGCAGAGAATTAAACATTTCGTTATTTCACTTAATTAAGTTTAGGTTCTAACTTTTACTTACATTTTAAACAACTAAATACAATTTCAATTATTAATAACCTAATTCAAAAACATTGAAAAAATTTACAAAAACTCACAATTATTTACAAATCATATCAATTCCATCCTCACTTAAAAACACAACTTGATTCCATATATATACTTCTTGTTTTATAAATCTATACATATATAATATTTAATAACAAATATTTCTAAAAATATTTTTTTCCACTGCACAATGCCCTATTAGTGCTAAATATTTAACTTCTAATATATTTAATACTAAATATTTTCTACAACATGCTAACTTCTCATCGCATAATTAAATATTTTTAAACTGACATGTGGTTATTAACAATTTTCATTCATCATAATTAAACTTCGTAACTTATTTACTAATAATTTAATATACAACCGTAATTAATTTGTTCATTAGACTTATTATTAATTTCAATAATATTTTGTAGTTCAACTACCTTGATCTTCTTTTCATTTTAATCTACATAACTTCAATACACACACACACATACATATAATTCTTGTCTTATAAGTTTATAGATATTTAATATTTCATAACAAATATTTTCTACCAAATGATAGCACTAAAATTAACTGCCTTATGCCTTATTAGTTCTAGATATTTAAATTTATATATATTTAATACTAGGTATTTTCTACGACATTTTGACTTTCCTTCTCACAATAGATATTTTTAAACTAACACGTGGGTATTAATACTTTTTATTTATCACAATTAAACTTCGTATTTTTTTTTAAAACTAGCAACGCATTTTAAACACTCCACAAAAATATAAAAAAATGTTCCAATTTCTCTTCTATTTTTAAAATTACCAGTTTCTTTTATTTTCATTTTTCTTAACTATAAAAGTAAACATTTTCAGTGTGGTACAAAATTGGCCTCCATCTATTTTAAACACAAGCAATTTTTAAATTCCATTGTTTTAATTAATTTTCTACTTGTGACCTTATAAATTATAATATTTGAAACAAAGTAATAACATTTTAAACAGAGTAAATACAATTTCAATTTTCACTAATTTAATTAAACTTCGAGTCTCATGTTCATGGCATCCGGATCTTGGCATTTGTGCACAACGTAGCTGTGTGTACTCTATCTTTTGGCACTGGAGATAAGAGCTACCTTTTCTCAATTCTCACACAAGCTTAATGTCCATTAACGATGTTTTACATTTTTTTGCTTTTATCTTTTAGGTGATATTATCTTTAGAAGTTGATCCTCCAATGGTCAGATTAATGGATTACAAGTAAGATATATATTTTTGTGTTCTGGTAATTAGCACATCGAATTTTGTATTATTACCTAATTAAATTAAATAAAAATCAATCTATCCAAATTTGCTACAAACATTGACAATATAATCAGTTAATAACAGTTTGGAAGATAAGTAGTCAAGTGCTCCTTAAATTTAGATTACACAATGGTTAATGAAGGATGTTATTTATTTCTATATATACATCCAATGTCTTGTATTGTTATCTTTCTTTTTTTTTTTTTTTTTTGGTTACAGTTACTTAGTGGTTAGAGTGCATTAATGTGGGTTGTCCACATTTCTTCAAAAGGAAATTCCATTCACTGCAATACTAAGCAACGAGGCTGAAGAAAATCCAGGTTCATTATAAGATAGTTTAGCATATTTTCTTACTAACATTAATTCTTCTTTCTTCTGTTTGAAGTTCCATTTACAGCATTCTTTCTCATTTTGATCCCCATATGCAGATTTTTTAACTGGAATAGAGTAAAAATATGGTATTGTGATGAGGCCTCCTTTGCTGGGGACAGTGAAGATAATGTTTATATTGTAATATGCCATTTTGTTCTTCAGTTTTCTGTCTTATTGAGTCTTGTTCAAATACATGAGCATCGAACAATGACTTATTATGTGTTTTTGCGTGGGATACATGATTATAGTTTAGAGGCCAGCTTATATGGCTAGCTGCAATTGAAGACATAATGTCAAATGGAATGCACAATGCAAATCAAGTAATTTCGTGCTTTTCATTTGCTGCTATTTTTTCCCGCCTCTGCTAATTCCCTTTTAATAGTACGAGCTGTATTTCAAGCCATTCTTTGTGGTTGATCTACTGGTGGTCTAGCCTCAATATTATATTGTGATGAGTTTTGAAGTTTCATTCCTGAAAGCAGTACTGGGTCAAAAGTATTCACTGTATAGAATAGGAAAATTAAAATAAGGAAGACGTACTAAAGTAAAATTAAGAAGCTATATGGTAGTAAAAGTGAAAAAAAAAACGCTAGAAAATGAGGTTTTTAATTCTAAAATCCAGATGAACAATATAACAAACCATTAAAGAACACAATTTAGAAATATCAAAAATGAAAAAAAAAAAAAAAGGATAAAGATAACCAGTGGTTCAATTACAAAACTAAAGATAATTCTTATGCATTATAAGTGTATGCTCCTACATCCAAAACAATAATGCAATTTCTTTATTGTAATGCATGGAACATGGTGTTACTTATACATGTGTGTATACTATGATTTCATAACTGATTTATGTTATCCGAATGTGATTCATTCACTTCATTGAGTCATAAAAAAGGAGAAATCAAAAGTTTACAAAAGGTTTTAAATATTCTTTTGCTAATCGTACCTCCGAGTCCTTCAATACTACAAAAAGGAGATTTCCTACAATACATCTTATTACAAAAACCTACATCACACACACATGTAAACTTGGACAATGATATAAATGTTCACTTCCAATTATTTCTATAAATGTGAAGTTGATAACAAATGATTTACCAGATCGTTTTTATTTACATAAAACAAGATGCTGGTAGCTTTTATTTACAGAAAACCAAATGATTTTTCAACAATACTATTGCACCATATTGAAACACCCAACATTACACAAAACCCAATGACTTTTCAACTATAGCTAGAAGAGTTGCTATACTATGACTCAATCATTGAAAACTACTATCATTGAAAAGTCAATCATTCTTGCTTCCCCAAAGTACTGTGCAAAAGAACAAAAACATTAACCATAAATATGACTACAAAAATCATTGTCAAAACTCAGAACTCAATGTGCACATATCTCTCTATTATCCTTCATATTAGACGCTAATATTACCTTAAAAGTAATAGAGTCCGTGCATTGCACCAACCAAAACTAGTCTATAAACAAAACACATACAAATTCGTCATATGCATCTACCAAATCAACACCTGGAGAGAAATACCACCTCAAAACACAAGAATTTGATAATTGAATTGACCGTAAAAATCGAACTTTCCTTCATGGGTTTGTTGACAGGAGCGTTCATATGGATTAGAAAGATCGGACTTTACTCTCTTTCAAGCATATGTATTTCACTTGAGAAGCTGATTTCTTGGTTAATTCACCCGATGAAAATGAAAGAAGACGAGTACAACCTGAAACTAAAAGAGATGATAGATTTGAGAGCGAGATTTGCATGAACCCTAAAGTTTTTAAACATGCCCAATTTAAATAAAAAATGGCTAAAAAAAGTTTTACCACCGGCAGAGCAAGCACTGGCAGCCACCGGCCTTGTCGAGTGCTGGCTCCACCGATCCTTGTTCAAAAATATTTATACAAACGTGTTTAAAATAAAGGCTTATTAGCACAAAACGTCCATATGTTTGACAGTTAGTGTGCAAAACATCCCAACGTTTCATTTTTTGCATTTTCATCCCTATTTTCAACGTTTCAGTGTGGAAAACATCATTTTCACTATTTTTCAGTGTAAAATGACCAATATACCCTCAAATTTAAATAAAACAGAGAAAATGAAATGAAAAATAAAAAATAAATTGTAATTATACTTCCAAACTTTTTAAAAAGTGCAAGTGAGTCCAAAAGTCTTATTAAAAGGTTTAAGCACAAAACGTCCCTACGTTTGACACTTAATGCGGAAAACGTCCCTACGTTTCAAACATATTTGTATTTGCTCAGTAGCACAAAATGTCCCTACGTTTGACACTCATTGCGTAAAACGTCCTTACGTTTCATTTCTTTTTACATTTTCGTCCTTATTTCAACGTTTCATTGCGGAAAAACGTCATTTTCACTATTTTCAATGTAAAACGATCAATATACCCTCATATTTAAATAAAACAAAAATAAAAATAAATTACAATTGTCTCCCAAACTTTTTAAAAAGTGAAAATGAGTTCAAAAATCTTATTAAAACATTCAAACCATCAGTCTTTTCCTCCTCTCTCAACTTTATCATCCCTCCACCACCTCAACCACCAGACCCCACCATTCAAATCGTTAATGCTGGCCACAACTATCAACCTCAGGATTATAGAGTGAGGTGAGATGTTTGAATGATGGTGGGGTCTGGTGGTTTAGGTGGCGGAGGGAGGATAAAATTAAGGGAGGAGGAGAAGACTGATGATTTGAATGTTTTAATAAGATTTTTGAACTCATTTGCACTTTTTAAAAAGTTTGGGAGCACAATTGTAATTTATTTTTATTTTTATTTTCCTTTTTTTGTTTTATTCAAATATGAGGGTATATTGGTCATTTTACATTGAAAATAGTGAAAATGACGCTTTTCCACAATGAAACGTTGAAATAAGGACGAAAATGTAAAAAGAAATTAAACGTAAGGACGTTTTATGCAATAAGTGTCAAACGTATGGACATTTTGTGCTACTGAGCAAATACAAACATGTTTGAAACGTAGGGACGTTTTCCGCATTAAGTGTCAAACGTAGAGACGTTTTGTGCTTAAGTCTTTTAATAAGACTTTTGGACTCACTTGCACTTTTTAAAAAGTTTGGGAGTATAATTACAATTTAATTTTTTATTTTTCATTTCATTTTCTCTGTTTTATTTAAATTTGAGGGTATATTGGTCATTTTACACTGAAAAATAGTGAAAATGATGTTTTCCACACTGAAACGTTGAAAATAGGGGTGAAAATGTAAAAAAATGAAACGTTGGAATGTTTTGCACACTAACTGTCAAACGTAAGGACGTTTTGTGCTAATAAGCCTAAAGTAAATTATTAAAAGGTTTGTTCAAATCACTTTTTAACCATTGTTGTCAGAATCGAATCGAGCTGTTGAGTTCAACCGGAAAGATCGAGAATCGGCTTACAAATCGATTCAATTATGACGAAAAATCACTTGAATTGAAAAACGAACAATTATAAGATTCAACCGTAAAATCGGTCACCTAACACGGTAGTACACCACACAAATTTTTATTTTTTTTTCATATATACTGCAATATAAAAGTATATTTAAAAAACTAGAAATCACTTGACTCCTCAATTATCACTCAGTTAACTTTCGGGTCATATGCTATCATCAATTAAATCCCACATAATTATTAAAAACACCCCAGTCTTCCACAAATTGCTCGCATGTATCTAATCATCCAAACCCTTTCTTCTAAAACTTAATACCACTCTCTTCTTCATTCACTCTGGACTCATCCCAATCCATCTTACTTAAGAATAGAACCCCTAAATCTTTTTTATTATGATTTCAAATTTGTTTCCAAATTGTCATAATAATCTTGCTTGAATGAAATTTTTGTCCATCTAAATCCTTATAAAACAATTTTTCAAGATCGTACCTTCATATTTCAATTATGAACATTTCTTCTAAAATATTCTCTAATGTTTATGTGCTGAATGTGATAACTGATGCACGGAACTGAAACATAATTCATATTCATTATGCAGCCATGAGTAAGGTGGGGAACAAGTATATAGGTGAAACAAAGGAAAAATTCTAGTGGCTGCTTGATAAATGCGTTTTGCGCACTTAATAATGCGACAAAACATGATTAATTGTTGATATAAATGCTTGAATATGGTTTAATCCGATTTGAATTGTATTTGTAGGTTTACTTTGATGAGAATAATGAAATGTGAGCGAAAAAAGGCGAAATTGACCAAAATGGAAGGAAATGAAAGTTCGGGGACTAAATCGCAATTATTCATAAGTTGACCCGAACGATGAACCGAGCATGGAACCTCGCTAAAGATCTAATTGTCGATATTATGGATGACTAGAAGAAGATGGAAGAGGAAGAAAAGCCAAACGTGGAATGAAAAGAAGATTGGGGATCAATTTGCACTAGAAGCAAAATTCTTCCATGCTATAGCATGGAAATATACCTTGTTATAGCCCAGACCTCAACAGAGATTTTCAGGAAGCATTTACTTTGCCTATGCTACAGCATGAAAATATATTTTGCTATAGCAAGGGGTATTCTGGGCGAGAAAATATTTTGTTTCCTTATCCAACTACAACTCTTATAGTAATGATTTTAGGGCAACTATAAAAGCCTAAACTCGTCCTAGACTAGGTTTGGATGCATTCTTAGAGAGAAAAACACCATTGAAGAGCAAGAAGAAAGGCAAGAACAAGGGTTTCACTTCAAAATTCAAGATTCA
Source organism: Fraxinus excelsior (assembly GCA_019097785.1). Taxonomy (NCBI): domain Eukaryota; kingdom Viridiplantae; phylum Streptophyta; class Magnoliopsida; order Lamiales; family Oleaceae; genus Fraxinus; species Fraxinus excelsior. The sequence goes on along the minus strand of CM032623.1, from coordinate 10,897,408 downwards.
AGCTTTAAATTCTAGTTCTTTGGTGATGTCTTCTCTTTATTACTTTTATTATTCTTTAATTTTATTCATGCTAGGCTAGACTTTTTATGTACTAGGTGAACGATGAACCTCGTATTGTGAATTTTTAATTTCTATTTTGCAATTTGATATTTAAACACGTTTGATGGATGTTGAATGGTTTATATACACTTTCTTGTCTCTACAATTATATGCGCAATAGTTGTATGAGTTTGGATGATTTATTGTATGCATTCGAAAGAAGGGAAATAGATTCTACAAGGTATAAATCATCGTAAGGTCCGATAGGGGATAGAAATATACCGCTATGCTTTATGTGAATCTCTAAGTGTTTACAAAACGTCATGCATTCTTGTATATTGCATTTGTCATAGAAATATAGTCAAATGGTATGCTAGAATATGTTCAATTCTACTCGAAAGAGATTATTGAATAAGTTAGAAATATTAATTCTTCAACCAATTCATTGTGTCGTCAAATTGTGAAATATGAGTTAAAAGTGAACTTGCTTGGTGATTCGGGATCTTAGTACGCTTTTTTATACATTAATTTCTTCAACTTTTGCATTTAACCATCACTCTTGCATTTAGTCGTAATTTTAGTTTAATTTACATGTTAGTCATAGTTTAATCATAAAATCTAGAACAATCATATTGAATTTAATAGATTCGGTTAAGGTCGAGATAATAATAATCACGTTAAATCAATCCTCGTGGGAATGATACTCGAAATTCTAGGATTTTCACTTTATTAATTGTCAACGAACCGTGCACTTGCGGTGATTTAAATTCGAAACATATTTTCGTGAACAAGTTTTTGGCGCCGTTGCCGGGGATTGAGTATTAACTTGATTTTTGTTATTTAGACACTAATTCGAACTTGCTTTTAATTTTAGTTTATTTATTGTTTTCCATTTAGTTTATTTACTTGGGTTGAGCTAAGTGCTACTATTATCGGCAGGACTACCAAGAACAAATACAATGGCTAATCAACAACTGGAACCGATTGTAGCACCTGCAGCTCCAGCCAATGCTGAAGCACACGGTGATGGGGATGCTTTGCTTGGGGATTTTTTATCACTATTTGTTATTCAGAGCCAATCTAGCATTCTACCCAGCATTCGAGCAGCCAAACTTTCAACTGAAGACAAATGTCATTCAACTCTTTCAGAATGGACATCCATTCTATGGAACAGCCAATGAGAATCCACATACACATTTATCTCGTTTCTTGGATATGTGTCAACATTTCAGGTACAAAGGGATATCAGAAGATGCAATCAGACTGAGGTTGTTCCCACTCACTCTTCGGGATAAAGCACTTGAATGGCTCGATTCACTTCCGGTGGCAAGTGTAACTACTTGGAATGACTTGACTCACAAATTCTGTAACAAATACTTCCCACCAGCCAAGGTGGCGAGAATGAGGCACGACGTATCCATATTTAGCCAAAATGATACCAAGTCATTCGATGAAGCGTGGAACAGATTCAAGAGCATGCTACGGAAGTGTCCTCAACATGGGTTCGATCAGAAAACACAAGTTAGGTTTTTTTATTTGGGACTAACTCTGGCGTCCAGAAGTATGGTGGATTCATCGTCAAACGGCTCCAAAAGCACTAGGTCAATTGCTGGAGCTTGGGAATTGTTTGAAAGAATGGCTAATACTTCAGCCATGTGGTCTACAGATAGAGGAGGCACAAAGAAAGCAGTTGGAGTGTATAAAGTAGATAGCTACTCAGCATTGTCTGCAAAAATTGACTCATTATTTCACAAGATAGAGAACAGACACAGACGGTGAACTCAGCACAGGCCTGGAGATTAGTTTGTGAAGAATGTGGAGCAGAACACCCCACAGCTGACTGTCATATCCTTACACAAAGACTGGAACATGTGGAATTTGCCCAATGGGGTCAACGTCAGCAAAACAAGCCCTATTCTGAAACATACAATTCAGGATGGAGAAATCACCCAAATTTCTCTTGGGGTGGAAACCAGAATCATAATCAGAATCATAATCGGGCTCAGGGACAGTTTTAGTAAGAGAAGAAACTTCAGTTAGAAGACATGTTTGCAAAGTTCATGGAGAAGACCGATAAATATATGGAAACCACAAATCAATTCATGAGGAAGACTGAAACAAACTTTCAAAATCAGGGTGCAGCCATTAAAAATCTAGAGACTCAAATGGGACAATTAGCTCTCTCTATGATAGGAAGAGTACCTGGTGCATTATCGAGCAACACAGACGTTAATCCTAGGGAACAATGTCAAGCCGTTACTACACGGAGTGGAGTTCAGCTACCTGAGATACATGTCAAGAGACCGGGTGCAAATGAAGAGCAAGTGGAGTCTTCTGAAGAAGAGAATGAGAAGCAGGTTGACAACACCAAGAAGACATCAGGAAGAGAAAGTCTAGAAAAATCACAACAAAGGCCAGATAATTCGGTAAATCCCTATGAGCCACCCATTCCATTCCCACAACGGTTGAGGAAGCATCAATGGGAGCAACAATATAAGAAATTTCTCGAAATTTTCACGAAACTCCATATAAACATCCCATTTGTCGAAACACTATTCAAAATGCCTGGCTACGCCAAGTTCCTGAAAGATATTCTATCCAAGAAACGAAAGCTAGAGGAGCATGAGACAGTAATGCTAACAGAGGAGTGCAGTGCCGTAATTCAGAAAAAACTCCCACCAAAACTGAAAGATCCAGGAAGTTTTACTATACCTTGCACTATTGGTGAATGTTATTTTGAAAAAACTCTTTGTGATCTTGGTGAAAGTATTAATTTAATGCCTCTATCTGTTTTCAGGAAACTCGGACTAGGGGAAGCCAAAGCAACTACAGTGACACTGCAATTAGCTGATCGATCATTTGCACATCCGAGAGGGATGATTGAAGACGTACTAGTCAAGGTGGACAAATTTATTTTCCCAGCAGATTTCCTCATTCTGGATATGGAAGAAGATAAGAATATCCCACTTATCTTGGGTAGGCCGTTCCTTGCTACCAGCATAGCTTTGATGGATGTTGAAAATGGTCAGTTAAATTTGAGATTTGACGAGGAACAGATCACTTTCAGCGTTTTCAATATGATGGATGATCATGTCAAGTCAGATAAGTGCTATCGAATTGATGTGGTAGGGGAAGTGTTGCAGAAGAAAATTGTGTTTCAAAACTTTTCAAACGTTGTTGATGACCATAATGTGCATTTTCAACTCGAACAAAATCTTAAGAAGCAAGAAGGCTACATTGTTGAGTTCGAGACAGTTTATGATGGAGAATCAGATAACACGGACAAAGTTAAGGCTGAAGTTTGGAGGAACGCTGCAGTAAGAAAGAAAATGTCATTGAAGAAGCTAATCAGGACCTCCAAGGCTATGTTCGACGTACTCTAACAGATCACCACAGTACAGTCGAGCTATCGACTATAAACAAGCGCTGGTTGGGAGGCAACCCAACAATTCTTCCCTTTTATTTATTTCGCTTTCTGCATTAGAGTGGGAATTTCTTTTTTCAGTTTTTTATAATTTTTAAGAAGATTACTTTTTCATCATCTCTATAGATAATAAAAGAGTTTATGCATGGTCCACATTATTTTTCTTCCACCATCTTCACATTCGCATCTTTATCGATCAGGGGAGTACTCATCACCATTTATTATTTATCTCCTGTGAATTTGTCATTGATTTTATGCACTACTAAGTTTGTATTTTATTATTCTTTAAACATTGAGGACAATGTTCTATATACGTTTGGGGGTGGGACAATACTGTTCTATATATGTTTGTGTGATTGTGTGAAAAAAAATTGTATTTTTGTGTGAGTTTAATGGCCTTGTCGGCAATGATGAGAATATTGGAATTAGTATAGCTATGAATAGGGAAAATTATGCATGCTTAATTGATCGATACTTGTCTATGCGGAACTTGACATTTTTGCGCACAATAATTGTGTTGGGCATGCTAAACTAATGATGGGATGTTTGAGTCATAGTGGAGTTGAACATGATAGGTCAACCTCGAAAACTTCTATTACACCATTCGAAAAAATCATCATTTTAGAAGTTTGGAGATGATGTAGTTGTTACAGGGGAACATTGAGATAAGTATGGATTACATGTGTGACAATTGTGTTGTGTGGATTGGATTAGACCAATGAGACAAAAACGAGGTAAAAGTTCCAAGTCAGAGGTCGGTTCTAGAAATTGAATGTCTAAAAGAAAAGGGGCATTACATTAATCATTGAATCGCTAAGACATATGTTCGAGCCTGTATAACTCGAGTGATTAAGCCTGTAAGGGTTTAAAACCTGGTGCCCTATGGTCATCTGACTTGAGAGTCATCGGCATAAATCTCGCTACAGAGGTTATATAGAAAGCAAATGGAATGTGTCATATATGTGAAAAAAAAAAAAGAACAAAATCTATCATTTGATGAAATTATACATGTTTCTATGTATGAAATGCATTGATTATCCCCAGACATCTTGTTGATAGAATCATATCTCTAATGCGAAGCAAGTAACCTAGTCTGGTCTTAACGGTTGAACCAATCAAATAAATAGGAGAATTCATTCTTGTTGAATTGTGAACTTATGACTGCGAGATCTATCCAAACAGAGAGGGTAAGGACTAAGTAAATCAAAATTATACTCTAAAACACACCCATGGATCGTTGAGTGAAAAGAATAAGTTTGGGGGGTATAAATCTCTCGAGCGAAGAAAGAAAAAAATTTAACTACTGCGGGTCGGGATTTGTACCCATCATCAGTTTGGTATGCTTTGCATGAGTATGCACACACATACACATCAAGTTCTACATGTGATAGGTGGAGGTTGATTTAAGCTTACACTGTGAAAACTGTTCATTGGTTAATTACTGAATTCTAATCATGAGATACGGCAGGCTGTTAAACCATGTTTTGCGTAAAATTAGGTCATCATCTTGTTTGAGGACAAACACCAATTCAAGTTGGGGGATTGCTGAATCGTATTGCAAGATTTTGAGACGTCTGTCTTGTTTTGATATTACTGTTTTTGCAAACTCGCGCATTACATAATCTTGTTTAGTTTGTGTTGTGGACATATTTGGTTTTTGTCAGTAATTATTTGTGTATGATAAAAACCAGATGAGTATGCTTAAGGTAAACAAGACAGATTACGAGAAATGCCATTCCGATCACCCTCTATCAATTGGACCACTGGTGCTAGAAGGACGTGATTCCTCCCAATGTTACAAAAACATTTTTTCATCAGCGGAAAAGGATTCTTCTATGGAGACATGAAAGTAGTGTTAAGATTTGGGGTTCCATCTTGAAAGGTCTTGTTAAAAGGAGTAGCCCAAAATCTTTATTAATTGGTCGTGTCAACATCATTTATCGATGTAGGATATATATCCCTTAACATGCACCCGCAAGATGGTGGCTCATTTGAGCAGACTAATCTTGAAATTCACGTGCTCATTTTAGAGTCTTAACAGGATCGAATCGCTCGTTGGAGCATAATGGATTATGATACCCTGTTAAGATTTGGGGTTCCATCTTAAAATGTCAACCTTGTTAAGAGAAGTAGCCCAAGATCTTTATAAATTGGTCTGTGTCAACATCATTTATCGATATGGGATATATATCCCTTAACAAGTAGCAATTCACGTTGGAAAACTATCGGCTTACCTCACCATCATCTTTGCCACAAAAGAGTGGTTCTCCGAGTTCGCTATCTACTTTTAGAGGACAGATTTTCATGCCGGCACTTTTTGTCGTTCAACCACACATTTTTCAATAAAATAATATTTTATATCACATCATAATTTTTCCTTCTTTTGCAACCACACATTCTACATCAATCTACTATTTCAAAATACATTCTTCAAAAATAATGTGACTCAAACACACCCTAAATTAAAATCCAAAATTTTAATTCCAAATAGGGGCATATTATATGATAAATTGTTTTTCTAGTCGGGTAACTATTTTTTAATTAAGAACTATTCAATTTTGTATAGTTGCTTTCTAACCTTTCTTTTTACTCATCATTCGATGTGGGATTGTTGATCCACCCTCAAGTTCAAGCCTTTTAAGTTTTATGTTGGAATTACTTTAGAACAATGTGCTATTTTTATATGAAAAATTTCAATATTTAATTTTTTTTTTCATTAATTTCACCTCTATTTTTTTTACTTGTTTAATTTTATTTTTATATCACACTAAAATGATATGGGAATCATTTGTTGAAGATTTTTCTACATTCATTGTCTCATTTTCTAAGTAACGAGATAAATAAGGTAGGTGCTCAATAAATATACCCGACAAACTTTCCACGACACATAATTTATAATTAGGGATTTAGATCATGTAATCTAAAATTAGTAATTACGTTCAAGGGTCCCAAGAATTTTGAGAGATCCTAAATCAATAATCTTTTTTTACAGGCGTAACAATACTTAAATGTTTAAAAAAATAATATTTCTATATTAAAACGAAGACTCAATGCAATTCAAGAGATTGAGTAGCAAAATAAAACCTCTCCCACAACTCAAGAGATTAAGTTAGTATAATATTTAACATTCTCACATTTTGAGATGCAAAATTAGCAATCAAACTACTAAAAGTAAAATAACATGACACGATACTAGGTTCAAAGGAATAGTCACACACGTTTAAGAATTAAGCCCGTGTTTGGGCTCCATTTTTATAAAAACTCATTTTTTCACCACTCATTTTTAATCATACATTCTCCTATAAAATAATTTTATACGTAAATCGAAAACTTTATATTTTTTAACCACGCATCTCCAGCTTTTTACTATTCCAAAATATATATTCTTTTGAAAAAATGGAGCCGGAACAAGGGCTAAATGCTGATGGTGGGATGTGGGCCTATTACACAGTGTGTTCGGACGGACTTTTGGGTTCATAACTTAAAGGGAAAAATTCATATTTCAGGTGTATGATTTACATCAATTCAAAACTCAGGTATTATGTAATTAATTAAAAATATTTATTAATTATGTCACAATTATATAATTAATGGTCACATATACATGTCACAATTTATTTATTGGTCACATATTATCAAATTAATTAGTCACTAATGATTTCAAGGTCACATATTTTCAAATTTATTAGTCACGGATTATTTGTGAGTCACATATTGTAAAATTTTTAGGTCACAATTAAATCTTTGATCACATACCACAAATAATAACCACCAACGTTGCCGCTTCCGCCACAAAACCGCCACCACCTTACGACAACCAGTCACAGTTAAAGTGGTCGCATCCCTGTCACCTCCGCCGCCGCAATCATTCACCAACAATAACACCAACCACCACCACCACCCAAACCACCAATAGATCCGCTCAAACGGCAAACCACAACCACACACCACCAAAAGATTCGTAACACACACCCACAGTTCCACCACCTCCACCACCACAACTATCCACCAACAATAACACCAACCACCACCACCACCCAAACTACCGTAGATCCGCCCAAACCACAGCCACACACCACCAACGGATCCGCAATGCACATCTGATTTGGGAGTAGATAGATAAATGAATTAGGGTTTTAATATAATAACTGATTTTTAAATAAATAAATTTTAGACCTGATTTTTAAAAATCAATCTTTAAATACCTGATTTTTTATAATTTCCGTAACTTAAAAGGGAGTCTTACTCAGTTTCCCTCCATTCAAAGAAGCAATAAAATTTGTTTCAAAGAATCAATATTTTATTGCAAAACCTTCAAAGAACAAGCAATTTATTGATAATAATTCCAGATCATAAAGCACCATAATTGAACCTTTTTATGCCTTGACAGAAATTAAGGGTTCGTTTGATTGGCGGAGTTTTTCATGGAAGTAGGAAAATATTTTCATACTTTCACTTTTTTGACTGTTTGATATGCGAAATTTTCCACGAAAAATGTCTTCATCCCCTTTTTTTAGGTACAACCCTTTAATGCACAAATGGTGGAAAATATTTTTCCGTAGGAAAACATTTTCCACCTTTTTTTTTTTTTTGCAATGGAAACAAATTCTAGACACAATGGTAAAAAAAATTCACTTTTATCGACAACTTTCATGCAAAATAAAGTCAAACGAATGATATTCGGTATGGTAAATTTTTTTTTTCAAATTTTTTTTTTTTTTGACAATGAGAACAAATTTTAGATTCAATAGTAGAAAAATTATCACTTTAATGGACAAATTCTATAAAAAAAACAAAAAAAAACGAAATCAAATGGACACCAAATTTTCAACATTTTCCATGGAAAATTATACCAATAAAAAACAATTAATTACAATTCTCAGTAAAACATTTTCTTTCTACTTATTTTCCACCCTTACAATCAAACGCCCTAAGTGAAAATATCAAAATATCCCGTCCAAAAAATTATTAAAGGAGAAATTATAATTCCTCTATAAGCTCTCTTCCGGGTTATGAAAATAAAAAAGGAAATTGGAAATAAAAAAATAAAAAATATACTCTCTCAAACCAAAACTTCATTATTTTCATGAGATTTAATTGATACGAAGCCAACGATAACATTTTCAAGTTTTTTTTCGAGAAACTCTTTCAACCCAAAACCAAAACTACAAAAAATATTAAAGATTCAAGAACAAAATATCTTGTCATAAATAAATATTATGAAAAAAAAAAACACAGAACTATAGTATGAAATATTAGTACCTTGGCTCAGTTTTATGAGATTTTGGGATGTCTTCAACAGAATCAATAATTTTTTTAAATAAAGGAGCCCATCCAGATGCAACAACTGTGTATGGAAATTAATAGATTTTTTGGTGAAGATTGTGAGAGAAATAGATTCCAAGTTCTCTTTGTTTCATCTAAGTAGAAGGTAAAAGTACTAAGAGTGCGTCATTTTGAGATCATTTTCAATTTCTAAAACATTATGTTTGGTATATTACTTTCAAAAATGCATTTTCAAAAATAAGAAAAATTTTACATCATAAAACTCAAAATAATTTTTTGATGTTTCGAGTGTTTTCAACAAAAACATTCAAAAAATCCAAAACAAGAAAAATGAATTTAAGAATTTCTCAAATTAAATAATTAATTAAATCACATAAAACCTACCCAAATACAAATAGCCATCTCTAAATGATTATGGTAAATACATAAATGATACGAGTGACAATGATTTAATATTTACGGAGATATACTTACAATGATTTCATTTTATTTTATTTTTTACCAACTTTAAAATTTATATTTCTTGGTCATATAAGCATAAAATTGTTATGTTTTACTAAATAATCAAATGAATTGAAAAAAAAAATGTCATAAAACTATTTCTAATTTTTTTTAAACCAAACACGTTTTCTAGTTTTTTGTTTTAAGAAATGGTTTTGCAATTGACAAACCAAACGCATTTTTTGCAATCTTAAAATAATTCCTCAAAACAAAATACAAAAAATGAATTCAAAATAGAAAACAGAAACTCAAACTCAAACCAAAGGCACTCTATATTTTAGGGGTTTGGATTGGAGAGAGTTTTGGACCTTCTATGTTTTTGAGGCCCTTGAAATTTGAGGTCCAAGTCAGTAGCCTATTTTGCCTTGGGGCAAAGCCGACCCTAATTACTAGGGGTGTCCAAAATATCCGAACCGAATCGAACCGAACCGAGCGGTTCTTCATAAGTTAAAGACCCGAACGGGTACCCGAATCGAGAACCGAAAGGTTTGGGTCGGATCTTGGGTCTCGACCAAGAATCGAAGAACCGAATGAGACCCGAAACTAAATAAATTTTTTTTATTTTTTATTGAATTAATTAAATTATTTTATTTTTTCTAACATTTTACATTGGTGGAAGATTAATAAATCAATATTTGAATTTTTATTTGAGGTTGCAAGGGATGTTCCTGCCATTCCTGTATCTACAGTTGCTTCTGAGTCAGCATTTAGTACTGGAGGATGCATTCTTGATCCATTTAGGAGTTCTTTAACTCCTAAAACAGTTGAAACCTTAATTTATACACAAAACTGGCTAAGAAAATATTATAGACTCTTGAAAGTTTCTCAAGATGAAATTTGCATTGAAGAAACAAAGTTCTATGAGGGCATTGAGACAGGTAATAGATATATATTATATTTTTTTTATCAAATCTTATTAGTTGAATATTTTTTAGTTTATTTGTTTGTTAATTGTACTTTTTCAATTCTTGTAGAGTTTTTTTGTCATGGCAAGTCAAACAGTAGCAGTTGATAATTAAATCAAATAGTTGGTAAGTATTAATATCTACTTTTTGGTATTTGTATGCATTGAATTGATGTTATTCGACAGCTAGTTATTTTTATATTTTTGAATTTGGTTATGTTAATTTGTAAAAGTTACAAATGAAATGTCATTAGTTATATTTATGTAGTGTTGCTGTAAATGTTAAAAAATTTAATTATGGTACGGAACCGAACCGACCCGAACGGTTCCATAATTATATTTGAACCCGACGGGTCCATTTATTAAATACCCAAAAATTCTGGAACCGAGCAGAACCGAACCGAACCGACCCACGGACACCCCTACTGATTACTATCGACTTCTCATTAAAATTGATGCCTATAACTGCTCGTTTTTATCAAGATATTGATTAATAGATCCCGTTTTATCTTGGAAGTATCCCTTTGTCGACAGCATGTATTGAGAGCTTCTACAAGCATCTTTGTTTAGAATTGTCGCTTAATCATTACACATAAAGTAAAACATTTGCTAGGTAAAAATTTTTAAACTCGAAATTTAATATGAAAGACTGTTTGATAATCTACTTATCACTTTTTTTTTAATCTAAAATTGTTGGGAAATGGTATCAGGTATACCTAAACATCCCAACTAGATCAACACATTTTTAGCACCCTCATCATCTATCTATTCCAATATTTTAAATTTTACTATAATATTAAAAATATTGAGTAAAAAAAAAATAGTTAGATCTTTTATATATATCATAGAAATATCAAACAAACGTAGAGTTGGATTTGCCAAGTGACGAAATTAGTTAAAACTCAACTTTCAAAGAAGTAAATTTTGTTAGTAAACAAATAAGTTCAAATAAAATGGTAAATTATACTTGAAGTTGAAATAATACAGCCAACGTGATGCTGGAAAACTGCATAACCGTATGTGAGTGGAAGGAGAATTCAGCTGACCAGTAGCCATATTTCTGTTATGCAACAGATTGCATGTGTTAGTTAGAAATAGGAATATTCCTCTTTTGTATATATCAGTAAGTATAGGTTTTGTGTATATAAAAAGGTGAACGAAATGTAACATTTATCATCAAGCAAAATATCATTTCAATTACTCAATAATTGTGACTTGGTATCAGAGCTGAAAATGGCTAACGCCGACACAAGCAATCAATCCGCTCCAAGCAATACTACCTCCAACCATGTGAGCATGAATCAATCCTCACAATTTGGGATAAGTCTTACTCAAACTCCACCCATTAAACTAAACATGAACAACTATCTACTCTGGAAAAACATGATTATGCCCATAATCAAAGGGCATAATCTCGAAGGCTACCTGTTCGGTACAAAAATCTGTCCACCAGAGTTCCTAGCCACACAAACCACAACCAATGAGGGAGAAGCAGTTGATATGGTTCAAAATACTGAGTACAGTAAGTGGAACTCGGCTGATCAACTGCTATTGGGCTGGTTATACTCCTCCATGACTCCAGAAGTGGCAATGAGAGTAATGGAATGCACCAGCTCTAATGCGCTATGGACTGCAGTGGAAGAATGCTATGGCATACTAAGCAAATCCAGAGTAGTGTTTCTTACTGGAGAGCTCCAGAGAACGAGAAAAAACACTATGTCCATGGATCAATATCTGATCACCATCAAACAGCTAGCCGATAATCTTCAAGTAGCTGGAAAAACAATAGATCACAGTGATCTTGTGACTCAAGTCCTATCAGGCTTGGACGAAGAGTATACACCCATTGTGGTGCAGATAAATGGGAGAGAAAACATATCATGGTATGAACTATCCTCAATGTTAATGACCTTCGAAAGCAGACTTGATTATCTGAATCAAGTTAGAAACAACTTTGCATCACTTAATATCAGTCAATCAAGTGTGCATCTCGCTCAAAGAGCAGGACCAGGAAATAGCAGATTTATTAGAGGAACCAACAGTGGCAGGTCAATAAATTTCAGAGGAAGAACAAGAGGAAGAGGAAGAACAGGAAGGCAACCTGAAAACAAGGGACCCTGTCAGATCTGTGGACTGTATAATCATAGTGCAAGTTGGTGTTTCAACAGATATGACGATAGATATATGGGCAGTAGACCATTCAATCAAAGTCATCAGAGTAGTGGTTCAAATCCTACTGCATTTGTGGCTTCACCCAGAACTCTAGATGATCAAACCTGGTTTGCAGACTCAGGTGCCAGCAACCATGTGACAGCAGACAAAGGTAAGCTGACTATTGCTAAAAAATATGGTGGTAAGGAGAAACTGTTAGTTGGTGATGGAAATCCGTTACAGATTTCACATATTGGCAGGGGAAATATTCTTTCGTTAAGTGATAAATCTCTTACATTGAATAAATTACTACATGTACCTGCAATAAAGAAAAATTTAATCAGCGTTTCGTAGCTTACAAATGATAACAATGTATTCATGGAATTTTACTCTGACTGCTGTGTTGTTAAGGATTTGCAAACCAAGAGGATGCTGCTGAAGGGAGTGCTCAAGGATGGACTATATCAACTGAGATCACCAAGCCCCAAGTCTGAATTCACAACCAAAAAGTCACACCAAATAAATAATCCCAACTGTCTCACAGTCGTGTCCAGGTGTGCTGAGTCAACCAAAAAATTGTTAGAGTCTGAAATTAATCAGTGGCATAGAAGACTAGGCCACCCTTCAAATCATGTATTGAGTCAAGTACTAAAGTCTTGTAATGAATCTAACCAAGTTAATGAAATTCCGGTTTTCTGTGAATCTTGCCAGTTTGGTAAATCTCGTGCACTACCTTTCAATTCATCTACTTCTTATGCATCAAATCTTCTAGACTTAGTTCATACAGATGTCTGGGGACCAGCACCTGTGATTTCTACCTCTGGATTTAGGTATTATATCATTTTTCTTGATGATCATAGTAGGTTTACTTGGATCTATCCTATGAAACATAAATCGGAGGCACTAAACATCTTCACCCAATTCAAAACACTGGTAGAAAACAAGTTTGAAAAAAGGATTAAGGCATTGCAGTCTGACTGGGGAGGGGAGTTTAGAAATTTCAATAAAATTGCATCAGATTCTGGAATCGAACTTAGACACTCCTGCCCCTACACTTCAGTACAAAACGGTAGAGCAGAGAGAAAACATAGACACATTACAGAAACAGGGCTAACTCTCTTAGCTCAAGCACAAATGCCTTTACATTATTGGTGGGAATCTTTCAAATCCGCTACCTACTCCTGTCCTTAAACATAAGTCACCTTTTCAAGTGCTGTATGCAAGAGATTTTGACTACAAACTACTTAAAACCTTCGGTTGCGCCTGCTACCCGTGTCTTAGACCTTACCAAAAACATAAGTTCAGCTTCCATACACAACGATGTGTCTTCCTTGGCTATAGTGACTCACAAAATGGATATAAGTGCATAAGTTCCAGTGGTAGAATCTATGTCTCCAGACATGTCATTTTCAATGAACTAATGTTTCCATTCAAATCAGGTTTCCTAAATAAGTCATCTCAGCCTAAAACCTTTGAAAGTTCTTTAAGTCCCTTACCTTTTAACCTTGAGCCTAGCCACAGAATAATATCTTAGAATATAGTTAATCCTGAAGCACCACCTACAGCAGATCTTCCTGACTCAGAAACAAATCCTGTTGAGGAATATGAGCTTGAAGAAGGTATGAATGATGACAGAATACACTCAAGTGAACAAATTGATCAACTTGCTACTGTCACAAATCTTGGTGAATCTGAAACAGGAGATATGGAAAATGAGCTAAATTCTCAGAGTCAAGATGCAACAGAGGTACCTGGACATCACATGGTCACTAGGAGTAAAGCTGGGATTTTCAAACCAAAGATCTACACAAGCCAAACAGAAGTTGAAGCAGGTGAAACTGAACCATCTAGTGTTGATGATGCATTGCAGAATAGTAATTGGAAGAAGGCAATGCAAGATGAATACAATGCCTTAATGGAAAACAGAACATGGACACTAGTGGCTCCTGAAGCTAAAATGAAAGTAATAGGCAGTAAATGGGTGTTCAAGCTGAAGCATGACTCTGAAGGCAAAGTACTGAGACATAAAGCAAGATTGGTAGCCAAGGGATTTCTTCAAACTCCTGGAGTGGATTACGGTGAAACCTTTAGTCCAGTCCTCAAAGCATCTACCTTAAAAATCATCCTGACCCTTGCTGTTTCTAGAGACTGGAATATCAGACAAGTAGATATCAACAATGCTTTCCTAAATGGAAAGCTGAATGAGACAGTTTTTATGCATCAGCCACAAGGTTTCGTGGATAAGAAAACTCCGAGTTTCATATGCAAGTTAGAAAAGGCTCTATATGGCCTGAAACAGGCTCCAAGGGCGTGGCATGAGAAGCTGAAAAGCACTATTTTAACATGGAACTTCAATCAGTCTAAAGCTGACAACTCACTCTTCTACTTAGCTGACGGTGAAGATATGGTTTATATGCTCATATATGTGGATGATATAATTTTAACAGGAAATAACAGTCGAAGACTTCAAGAAATCATTGACAAGTTAAATGCATGTTTTGCTCTCAAGGATCTAGGAAGTCTCAGCAAATTCTTGGGAATGGAAGTTCGCAGAGACACAGGAGGACTTTATTTAACTCAAACAAAATACACCAAAGACCTACTCAGAAAGTTTGGCTATGAACACCTTAAACCAAATTTCACTCCTATGGCAGCTGGTAAGCTAATCTCAAAGAATGATGGACAAATCATGGAGAATCCAACTCTGTACAGAAGTGCAATCGGTGGCCTTCAATACTTGACCCACACCAGACCTGATATCACCTACTCTGTCAACAGGATGAGCCAATTCCTTCAAACGCCTACAGACGCTCATTGGAAGGCATTAAAAAGGATATTCAGATATCTGAAAGGAACTCTAAATCATGGTCTTGCTATCTACAAAAGTGACAGTCTTGACATAAACACATTTGCAGACTCAGACTGGGCATCTTGCCCAGATGACAGAAGGTCCACATCAGGGTATTGTGTATACTTGGGTGATAATTTAGTATCTTGGTGCTCCAAGAAACAGCAAGTTGTTGCAAGATCAAGTACGGAGGCTGAATACCGAGCACTAGCTCACAGTGCATCAAAAATTACGTGGATTCAATCGCTAATGCTGGAACTGAAAGTATCACAAAAGACAATCCCTAGAATCTGGTGTGACAACCTAAGTGCAAGTGCTCTAGCGTCTAACCCAGTCTACCATGCACGCACTAAACATATTGAATTGGATGTTCATTTTGTTCGAGACAAAGTGCTGAAAGGAGAATTGCAGATTAATTATATACCATCATCAGATCAGACAGCAGACCTACTAACAAAACCTCTTGCACACTCCAAATTTGTGTTTCTAAGGGACAAGCTTGGAGTGATTGAAACACACTCCAGCTTGAGAGGGGGAGTTGAAATAATACAGCCAACGTGATGCTGGAAAACTGCATAACCGTATGTGAGTGGAAGGAGAATTCAGCTGACCAGTAGCCATATTTCTGTTATGCAACAGATTGCATGTGTTAGTTAGAAATAGGAATATTCCTCTTTTGTATATATCAGTAAGTATAGGTTTTGTGTATATAAAAAGGTGAACGAAATGTAACATTTATCATCAAGCAAAATAGCATTTCAATTACTCAATAATTGTGACTCTTAAGGTATCGAATTTTTGAAGGTTATGAAGATGGTCCTATACCTTTGATTCTAATACTCGGAATCTCAAATCTTTCAAACGTATGCTCAAGGATCCTTTTGTAATGAAACCATCAATTCGATTGTGAAAAGGTCAAAATTTGAGTAAATTGAATCATATTAATATAAGGGGAGCGTTCCTCCTACTAGCATTCTTGAAAAAAAAAAAGAAAAACCCATTAATTTAAATTAATCTAATTGTTTAGATGATTTAATTAAAATTCTAAAAATGGGTCCATCTCACAACACACCCCAACCACAGGTTCGGGGCGGGGCACGAGCTTGCTCAGTTAACTAATATTTTTGTTAATTTGTCGTTAATTATTATTTTTTATTCTTCACGGGATGGGACACTCTCGTCCCGCCTCGTGACCCAAGGCGCCCGGCAATCATCACCCCACCCTGCCCTCCAACCCATCGAGACGGGTTTTTTTCGCTTTTTTGCCATCACTCCTCTCTCTTTCTCTCTCTCTCTAAAATTCAAATTGATTTATACCTCAAAAAAAAAAAAACCTTTATAATGCTTTCAGTACTCCTTTCCGTTTTCTGCATTTTTTTTTTTTTGTGAGATTACTTTTCTTGCTGGATAATTATATTACCATTATGAATGAATTGTGTAGTTACACCATAATTTTAAGCATTTTTTTTGTTTAATTTAAACAAAACTTAAGTAAAATTATATAAATGTGATTTTAAAATATTTACCACATAAAATAATTTATTATTCCACCTCAATTATAAACTTAGTTTTTTCTTTGTTTTCCATCAACAGTCGTGCCATAACTTTTCCATCGACGGGTTTTGTATTCCTCCGTGGCAGAAAATAATTCTCTTTTCCTCTCTAATTTCAATTCATGATGAAACCCAATCTGCATTATATTGAGGAAAATTATCCTGTCAAAATTGAGGATGGTTTTTCGAAGGATGACGAACTCCATTCACGACGCCAAATCTTTCTTTGTACTCTCATCAAACAGCTTGTGCGCGTATTTTATCTACAACAAACACGTTAAAAATGCAAGATATATTCTTTACAATAAAAAACAAATCAAATCCAAATCAATGCAAAATAGTTCGATTTTAGTGTTCTATGCTTCATGCACGACATAAATGGATTGCAATCTTTTGTTGATTGTGCACACTAAGTTACAATGTCCAGTCATATTCTAGAGCCACAAAGATGCTAGAAAACTTTTGATTTTTCTTCCAAACTAATAATCCATGCCCACAAAAATGAACGAGAAAGTTGCACCGCCAAAGTTTACAAGCAAATGACATAAAGTTCTGAAGTGAGGTTAGCACCAACTACAGCCTACAATTTAGAAAAACCAAGAATTTATAGATGAGAAGAATGAGTAATGTTGGCAGGGGCGGACCCACATGGGATCGTGTGGGGTCAGATGACCCCAGAATTTTTTTTTTTTTTTTTTTTTTTTGAGTTTATTTTTTATTTTTTTAACCTAAACATTTTTGAAATCTCATTTTTGACCCTACAAAAAATTTGTCTCGGACCGCCCCTAAATGTTGGAATGATGAGTACACCACAACACTTTTTTTTTTTTTTTTTCATTTCTAGTTTTTATTAAATTATGAGTATAATTATAAATTTGTTGTAGTGTATTTATTGAAAATATATTTGATTGTGATGTGATTATAATATTGTGCAATAAGTAAATTTTGTGGTGATGATATAATTATCTTTTGTTGTTTCAAAAGCTTAGCATTCTTCTCCAAATTTAAATATATAAATTTGTCGTCTTTCTAATAATTTAAACTTTTAAATAAAATAACTAAATACATAAACTTTTTACCAGACTTCGATATTTCAAATCAAATTACAAATAGTAATGTTATTTATAATAATGTTGATGAAACATTAGTGAAGTGGTAGTCCATTATCCCTCAAATTTCTCTTTTTATCATCCTCCGTTCTTTCATAAAAATAAAATTGCACAATCTCATTATTCTCATAGAATGTCATATCGTCTATGTTCGATCATAATGATAAATAATATTATTCAAACCCAAAAATTGATTTATGTCCTCTCGTTTTCTACAAAAAATTCCCTCTTTCATAATGAGAGCATTCCTTTGTGAGCCCAAATGAGTCCACTTTAATGGAAAAACGTGTGTCCTACAAAAATTTCCCTCTTTCATTATGAGAACATTCCTTTGTGAGCCTAAATGAATCCACTTTATTCGAAAAAAGTACAATATAAATTTTAGTATGCATATTAAGATCACTATAATATTGTATCAATCTTTGAAAAACTACTGTGCGCGCGCGTGTGAAAGATGAGTTTTATAATATTGATTTATTTATTTTTAGAAAATGTGGTTAAAAGTAAGAATTTTTTTATATTTATGTGTAAAATTATTCTATTAAGACAATTGGTAATTAAGAATTAATTTATGAAAAATAAATAAATTTACAGAATAAGGCTATATAACGCGTGAAAGATGAGTTTTATAATATATATATTTTTTAGAAAGTATGGTTAAAAGTAAGAAATTTTTTTATATTTACATGTAAAATTATTTTATTAAGAGAATTCGTGATTAAGAATAAATTTATGAAAAAAAATGATTTTTTAGAGAATAAGGCTCAAATATGGATTTAATGAAGACCCATAAATTAAGCAATTCCCAGAAAGTTCATCTTAGTTTTCAATAGAAATTTAAGATTTGTCTTGGCCCCTTTTTTTTGGGAGAATATATTTTATGCAATGATTTTTTGAGAATATTAGGGCTAGACAAAACTCCCGAACCAAAGTGGATAGAATCGAATGGTTCTTCATAAATTAAATACTCGAACGGGTATTTAAATCGAGAACCGATGAGTTTGGTTCGGTTCTCGGTTCTAGACCAATAACCAAATCTAAATAATTTTTTTTAATTTTTTATATTGAATTAATTATTTTATTTTATTTTTTTCTAAACAAATTAGCAATTAACTAATTTAGTAATTAATGCTCCAACTCTCAAACTAAGTCTATGCCTAGCTAGTCCAACCCAATTTCTATATTCAATTTTTTGTTTTAATTTTTTGGCACAATTATTAATATCATTGTTAACCCAAGATTTAGACTTTTTAAAATTTTTATCATTCTCTTTTCAATTTCATACTTTCATTCAGTAAGTACGTGTTCACTAACCTCAAATCATTTGATAAATTGTAAACCTACATTTATGTGCCCAAATCAATGTTGCCAACTATCGAGTCCAACTTTCTTCTTCAACTGCACATCTAAGTTACAAATGAACATGTCATTAGTTATATTTATATAATGTTGATGTAAATGTAAATGTTGAAAAAATTAATTGTGGTATGGAATCGAACATAACCGAATTCGAACGAGTCCATAATTATATTTGGACCTGACAGTTTCATTTATTAAATACCCAAAATTTTAAGTCGGTTCGATTCTCTTCATAACCAAACCGAATCAGACATGTTCAGCTCTCGAGAATATGTAATTAAAAAGTATAAAACAATTTAAATTTACGTGTAGAATTATTTTAATAAGAGGATATATAATTGAAAATAAATTTATAAGAAAATAATTTTTTAAAAAAAATACTAAAGCACTTAGAGCATCTTCAATAGATTCTTTATTTATAAATCCATTATAAAGAACGACTATAAATTTAGATAGGCAAAAGTTTTATACATTTCAATAATGTTCCCTATTTCGGCTCTTTTTTTAAAAAAAAAAATTCTCATGAAATATTTATTAATTTCTTCTCATATTTTATTTAATATAATTTTTTATATGTCAATGATAATAAATAAGTTTAAATGTGTTTTGAATAGTTTAAAAAGTAGAAAATTAAAATTTATAACTTATTAGATTAAAAATAAGTATAAATGTGTTCAAAGAGTCTAGAACACTTTCTATTTTAAACTTCTATTAAAATTTTCATTTTCATTTTCATTTTTCTATTCATTTTTAATCATACATTTTCAATAAAATAATATTTCTTATTACATCAATAACTTTTTCTTTTTTTTTTCAACCACATATTTTTCATCAATTTATTATTTCAAAATACATTATTTCAAAATAGTATGGTTCAAAAATGACATAAAAAATTAAAATAGACCGGCTGCTAGAGAGTCAAATGGACGTTCGTGGATTGGATTATTTTAACAAAAAGTCTACTTGTACATCAACTTTTGTACATCGGGGTGTACACCTCCCTCACATGAGGGGTGAGATCCACTGCATAAATTATTTTTTTATTTAAGCGGGTCCTACTCCCATGTGAGGGGGGTGTACACCCCGATGTATACCTTGATGTACCGGTAGCAAAACCGTTTTTTTAAACGGGCAACGTTCCAGCCCGCTAAAAAAGTCGGAGACGCGCGTCAAAATCTTAAGGCTCTGATGGCGTGTAGGATTACGTGATATTCCTAGAGTGTGGCTATATATACCGTGGGAGATAGCACTTAAGTCCAATAGAACCCATCACTTGCGATATTTCTTTCTGACATTCTGTCACTTTTCTCAAACAAAATGGCAAAATCTCCAGAAGCAGAGCACCCTCTCAAGGCTATTGGATGGGCTACAAAAGACACATCTGGGGTTTTTTCTCCATTCAAATTCTCCAGAAGGTATAGATCTCCATTTCTAGTGTTGTTTTCATTTCGCATGAACCCCTTTTGAATTGGCTAGTTTTGATCTTATTTACAATGTATTTGATGTGCAGGGCGACTGGAGAGCATGATGTGCAGTTCAAAGTGTTGTATTGTGGGGTCTGTCATTCGGATCTTCATATGGCCAAGAATGAATGGGGCTTCACTCAGTATCCCCTTGTTCCTGGGTAACATCTCCTCTCTCTGTCTTTCTTTACAAATGATATTATTTCTGGTTGACGTGTGGCGGCAATCTATTTATGAAACTAAGGACATGTCATGGTTTTGATAAGAGAAAACAGAATGAAGTCGATCTAAATGATACTCTAATGGCTTGGGCTTTTTAGTTCAGAGCAAAATACAAAAAATGAATTCAAAACAGAAAACAGAGAATATATAAATATTTAAACAAATCCTTGTGACATATTTGGTTGAAATCAAGCATTACCGATTCCATGTTCCATTTGTCCCATCTCAATGAAAATCAAATAAAGAGAACTGTCTTTGGTTTTTGGTACAACCAGTTGCAAGTTGCATTGAGATGGCTTATTTCTAAGTTGTCTTCCATGGATGTTAAATGCTAAGTATATGTGGTAGTTTCTGTTAGTCTGTTTGAATGACCTTGAAAGTTAGAAAAAGAATACATAACTTCGAAAGGGAAAGTAGCCGATGCATTTGTTGAACTGGGCTGTTTATTGCAGGCATGAGATTGTGGGTGAAGTAACTGAGGTTGGAAGCAAGGTGGAGAAATTCAAGGTTGGGGACAAAGTGGGAGTCGGATGTTTGGTTGGATCATGTCGCCAGTGTGATCAATGCACCAATGATCTTGAAAATTACTGTTCTAAAATGATACTGACCTATGGCGCGGTTTACATTGATGGTACCATTACATATGGAGGTTATTCTAATTTAATGGTTGCTGATGAGCACTTTGTTGTTCGTTGGCCTGAGAACTTTCCCCTCGACATTGGTGCTCCTCTCTTATGTGCCGGAATTACAACTTACAGCCCCTTGAGGTACTTTGGACTTGACAAACCAGGAATGAGTATTGGTGTTGTTGGGCTTGGCGGGCTTGGCCATGTAGCTGTGAAGTTTGCCAAGGCTTTTGGTACTAAGGTTACTGTTATCAGTACATCTATTAATAAGAAGAAGGAAGCTACTGAAAAACTTGGTGCCGACTCGTTTTTGGTCAGTCGCGATCCGGAGGAGATGAAGGTAAGGAATTGGGATTTTGCTTTGGTTAAATTTAGTTGTTCTACTAAGAATGAAACCGTATTAATCTTTATATTTGTTTCTCTTCAGGCTGCAGCTGGGACATTGGACGGGATCATTGATACTGTATCTGCTCATCACCCCATTTTACCCTTGATTAGTTTGTTGAAGCCTCATGGAAAGATGGTACTGGTTGGTGTTCCGGAAAAGCCACTCGAGTTGCCAGCGTTTCCCTTGCTTTCAGGTAAGCAATTCAATTGATGTTTCTCATTTTCTTGGTCCTTCGGACTCTGAGAGCATGGTTTATATAAGCTTAAAATGTTTACTTCTAAGAAATAAGTTTTAAAATAAAAAATAATGGCTTAACATCAATGCTTAAAAAACCGGCCGGGCATTGACCTCCAAAAGGCAAACGGTCTAGGTTCAAAGGGTTAAACTGGTGCTAAAATAAAAGCAAAATCCAGGAGGTTAACCGGCCTTTTTTTATCTTGTAACCTAACTGGATTTCGGAGTAGTTCCTAGTTTATCTGGTCAAACCTGCTTGTCGACTTTGGCCTAGACATTATTGCTAAAAATCCAAGACGGAATGCAGGTAGAAAGTTAGTAGCTGGCAGTAATATAGGAGGAATGAAAGAGACCCAAGAGATGATTGATTTTGCAGCAAAACACAACATATTACCAGATGTGGAGATCATCCCCATTGATTATATCAACACTGCAATGGATCGCCTTGTGAAATCTGATGTTAAATACCGTTTTGTTATTGACGTTGCAAAATCGTTGAAGCTGGACTAATACAGTTTCATGAAATTTGGCTTCGTTGTCGTTATAAATAATTTATGCTCGTCTAGACAAAAAGACTGGCGGGGAAATTGCTTTTGTGGCCTGTTTTCTGTGTCATTTTCCAGTATAATCATTTTCTATTACATGGGATATTGGCAAGTAGCGCGATTTTCTTGAATTGATAATACTCTGTGTTTTGCACAATGTCTTATTACGTGGGATATTGGCAAGTAGCGTGATTATCAGTCTACGTTTGTGTGATTTTATAATCCGATTCATTAGACTGAGGAGACGTATCTTTCATTAGTTATTTATGCATTATTGAACCTCTATCTAGCACATGTTTGACCTTCATTCAGCTCATTTTTAACAAGAATAACGTTATTTAATACCACTCGTTTTAAAATATCAATTTACATGACATTATTTGTCATTAAATGAAAAGTATAATTAAATGAATTATGTAATTTTGTTTTTAATTAAATCTATCCTATAATGTCATCATAGATTGCTGTTCTAACACAACTAGACCTCGTTCGGTAGAGATTAAAATTCAATCAAAATTGAAAATAAATTTGTTATTGGGTTCCACTCTTCTAATAAAAGTCAACAATAACGATTAGTTTTTCAATTTTAATTCGATATTAATCTCTACCAAACGAGCCCCTAATATTATATATTATTATTTTTTTTAATACTATATTTTTTCAATAAAATAATTTTACACGTAATTTTAAAATTTTTCCATGCATTTTTTATTATATATTCTTTAAAAAAATCATTTTTATTAAAAATGGGCCAAAAAGAGGGCCTAATGACAGCACTGTGGTCGTTGACTCTAACTACTTGGGAAGTTATCATCATTCACCTTTCCCATTTGGCATAGAACCATGGTATGCTGCAACCACTGACAGTGCACTCAGGGAGTACTTTTTTTGAAGTGGAAATTAGGTAGAATAGTCCATTTGCAAAGTTTGTATGCAAAAATAGCCTTTGACCAAATGGATTAGAAATATTGACATGAACGATCCAAAATACCCTCCCACATAGGATTTGCAACTAAAGTCGCTATAAGAATATAGAAACTCGAATCAAGTCCTCAAAAATCTAAAACATTCATGAGAAGTCCCTAAACTCATAGAATTAGCGAAATTTATAAAAAATTAACATACAAATTAACTATAAGATTTTACATATCTATAATTAATAATAAATTAAGTCTTTTTAAATTAAGAAATTACATAGAATATATGACTGTTTAAAAATTAGTTTAAAGACTTCCTTTCTCCGCTGTGCACCCTGGTGCGAATCAAAGTCATGTAACGAACCTAAAATAATGATGAATATAATGGATGAAAAAAAATATAATTAAAGAATTTTAAAAAAAAAAGTTCAAAAAAAAAAAACATAAGAAACCAAGTTATCCTTATTTACCTAAAA
This sequence comes from Fraxinus excelsior, assembly GCA_019097785.1. Lineage (NCBI taxonomy): Eukaryota > Viridiplantae > Streptophyta > Magnoliopsida > Lamiales > Oleaceae > Fraxinus > Fraxinus excelsior. The sequence goes on along the minus strand of CM032623.1, from coordinate 10,873,363 downwards.
ATAATACAAATGAAAGTTTTGAGGATGTACACATAAGATTGAAAAATCTAGAATATAATATACAAATAGGAAATACTCTTTTAGATAAAAATCTTAAGGCAAAAGATATGATTATAATTAATCCACCTCAAAATTTCAGGATAACACAAAAAAATGAGGATAAAGGAAAAAACCACGAGATAAAGCAATATATAATTACAGAGGTTGAAGAATCAGAACAAGAGTTTTTACAATCTACTGGTGAAGAATATAATGAATAAAAAACAGTTAGAATAGTTAACTGAAAAAATGGAAAATACAAAAATGAATACTAATACATCATCTAGTTATAATATAAAAACAGAATTTAGTAGTGATGAAGAATATGACTATCCTTATGGTACACCAATACCTAATAAGGATGGTATTAATCAATATAGGAAAACACAAAAGATACACTGAAAATGTAAGAAAACAATCTATAAAATAAATAAATTCAATGAATCTTATAATGAACTGATCCATACAACAAGAATATGATTAGATCTTGACTGTGTAGATAAAAATAAAGCTATTGAAATATGGATGAAAAGTCATATTTAGCTATACAATTTAACAAATGGAAAATATATTCAGTCTTCGGGTTTATATAACATACATTCAGGGGTATTGTATCTGAATGGTTGAGAAAACTACCAGAAAATATAAAAAGAATGATAAAATATGGAGAAAATACAATTGAAACATTAGATAATAGGAACACTTTGAATGGACAAAATATACAAGAGATATTAAAAATGTTTGAAAGAGCTCTAAGAACAGAATTATTAGGACACAAATTTAAAGTTGATGGAGATACAAGGAAACAAGAATAATATAATGAAGGAACAATAGTAATGAAAAACTTAAAGATATGTGACATGTGTGAATTAGATAGATATACATGTAAATTCGAAGAAATATATTATATATTGAACCAAGGAAATTATCCAGAAAATAAACCGATACTAAGGTCTTATTTTACAAAGTTACAATTCTCATGGGGAATTAAGTTACTAAAGGAATATGAAAAAGATATTACCTCTTGGAGAAGAAGAATGACTAAATTTAGATAGTCTTGGATGTATAATTGAATTTACAAAAAGAATGATAAGCACTTGGTGTAGAGAAACTTTAGAAAATAAGAAAGCATACAAGATAAGAAAAAACTATTTTTGTTGCTACAAAGATTTAAGCCAAATTGAACAATTTAGATGTTACAAAAAGAAATATAAGTCATATAAGAAACATAAAAATAAAAAACTACAAGAAGTTTAAGAAAAGAAGTTTTAAACCACATAAGAAATATTTTAAGAAAAGAAATTGGAATGGAAAGCCCAAATCAAAATATATCAAGAAATGTAGATGCTTCATCTGCAATAAAGAAAGACACATTGCCCCTCAATGTCCTAAAAAGAAAGATAGATAGAATATAAAAACTCTTAGAATTTATGATGAATTCCAAGATGATAGTGAGATAGAGCCAATTGAATATTTTGAAGATTTAAGTAGTGAATGCAGCAGCATTTATGAATTAGATACATTCTCATCAGAAGAAGATTCTGACGAGATAGTATAGATGAATCAAGAGATACGAGAAGTAGACCAGGAAATAGAAGTAGAGACAACTGAGAAAGTTGAAGACTCAGTAGAAGGTATAAACCAAGAAATTACCTTTGATGTAAAAAAGTACAAAGGAATAACAAAGAAACTATTAGATTTACAAGAAAAAATATATTCTATCAAGGATTCTTATGAATACTACCAAGAGTAAGTAAAACAATTGTAAGTATGAACTATAAAGAAATATCTACCAATATAGAAGATACAATGGGAAAAGAAAGAATCCCTATAATTACAAAAGAATGTGTAAAACAAAAGTTATCCAAAATTTCAAAAAATGTAAGAAGCAAGTTAAAATGTATTGATATATGAGGAATCCAAATCATGGTAAAATGTTTCTTTAGGGAAGGTACGAATATACCAATAGAGATATATTGCATGGATAATAGAATCTTACAAAATCCTATAGATGCACTATTAGGAACTGTAGTGGGAAATCTAGTGTACCAGAAGATAATATTCACAGTAAAATCAAATTATGATGTATCATTAGTTGATGAAAATATTGACCAAAGTTTTAATCTATATTATAGAATTGGAAACTTAAAAATGTTGCGAAAAAGTAAGGCTATTAGTGTTAGCATAAAATCAATTTTTGCTTTTAGCACTAGCCATCACAACAATCTAAGGAAAATAATCGATAATATTATCATACATAAAGATTTTGAAAAATTAGCTGAATATATACCTCCTAGAAAATATCAAGAATATGAAGTTACCATACCAGAATAAATAATGCTTGATTTTCACAAACAAGCAAGATAAATCAATTTTGAAGGGAAATTGATAAGAAAAAACAGTGTCAGTTTAGAAGGAAATAATCTTATTACAAGATTCCCTCCAGACAAAACTCTAGGATGAGCCAACTTAGAAAATTGAGTATTGCCGAACCATCAAATTCACAATATTATATCAAAACAAGATATGTTAATCAAGAATGATATAAGAAGAATTGTCTTGTTCTCATAGATATTGGAGCAGATAAAATTCATGTAAATGCTAAATTTGTTAGTCATTTATTATATTTTGAATTATCAGAACCATATATATTCAAGGATTATTTGGGAAATAATCTTGAAATAAGAAAATATGTGAAATTCTCTCTTATATTTGTAGGAGATGATAAAAAAGAATATACTAAAGAAATAATTTTATATAAAGATGAATTATATGGAGTCAATCGTTCACCTATACTATTAGGGATGAACTTTTTTTAGAAATTTAGTCCTTATAAAAGTTGTCAAGGATATTTAAAGATAACAGTTGATGATAATTCAATCATCATATCAAAAATAGATGAAAATATGAAATCATTGTTATCATGACTTAAATGTCATGCTTATTTAGATACAGAAAGTACAATAAGCTTATGCCTACCAAATGTACTACCATCTGAATACTAGAAATATAATTCAAAGAAGATTGTCACCACTACAACAGCAGGTGGAAACAAGGTAATATACAGCAAATATTCTACACAAGTACATTTTTTAATATCCTTTAGAGAAGTATTTGTTTATACAATATATATGTCAATTACAATTGGTTGTGATATTTTATTATGACAAAATTTCTTACTAAAATATGCACCATTTACACAATATATTGATATATATATGTTCACAACTCCTTGTACACACAAAATATTTACACAAAAATAACTAAAGCTGTTAGCATAGCATACAAAGAAATCAACCATCAGAGTTCCTCAACTCAGCGTAGTGGATATTGGAGTACATAAAAATTTAAACCAGTTACAATTTTAAAAATGATAACAGAAAAATAGTTATAAAAATTGAAAAAAGAAATTTCTGAAACCTATTCTGAAAATCCATTAAAAAAATGGAACACGGATAAAGTAAAGGCAAAGATAGAACTGATCAATCCAGACACTATAGTTAGGGTCAAACCAATGAAATATAGTGTGGAAGACCAGAAAGAGTTTAAGGAATAGATAAGAGAACTACTAGAAGCCCAATTGATTAGGCCTAGTAAAAGTCCACATAGCAGTTCAGCCTTTATGGTTAGAAAACATAGTGAGATAAAAAGAAGAAAAGCTAGAATAGTAATAAATTATAAGAAACTAAATGAAATTATTAAGTTTGATGGATATTACTTGCCTAATAAGGACACCCTTATTAAACAAATACAGAATAAAAAGATATTTTCAAAATTCGATTGTAAGTCAGGTTTTAAACAAATCGTACTTACAGAATAGAATAAACCACTAACTGCATTTAGTACCCCTAGTCCTTTAGGACAATATGAATGGAATGTAATGTCATTTAGGTTAAAAAAATGCACCATAGATATTTCAAAGAAGAGTAGATGAGGTAATCAAACAATTATTCATTTCTGCATTGCTTATGTTGATGATTTACTTATTCATTCAAATGATATAAATGAACATATTAAACATTTTGAGAAATTTTGTTATATTATGAACAAGTATTGTATTACACTTTTTCAAAAGAAAGTTGAGATAGCCAAAACAGAAATATAATTTTCGGGATTATTCATAAAAGAAGAAGAACTGCAATTGCAATCTCATATTGGTGAAAAACTGTAAGAATTTTCTGAAAAATCAAAGATAAAAAACAGTTACAAAGCTTCCTTGGTATATTAAATTATGCTGAAAAATTCATTGAAAATTGTGCCAATGTAAAAAACTATTTTCTTCCAAAGTTAAGAAAAGATCTAATGTAGTTTTGGAAAGAACAAGATTGTGAAAACATAAGGAAAATAAAAAAGGAATTAAAGGTTTTGCCTAAACTTGTAATTCCACAAGAATGGAATTTCTTTATCTTTAAAACTATTTTTTTCCAAAATTAAGAAAAAATCTAATGTGGTCTTGGAAAGAGCAAGATTGTGAAAACATAAGGAAAGTGAAAGGGGAATTAAAAGTTTTGCCTAAACTTATAATTCCACAAGAAGAAAATTTCTTTATCTTTGAAACTGATGTTTCAGATAATTATTGGGGTGCAGTACTAAAGGTTAAAAAAATCATAAAGAATATAAATGTGAAAACAATTGTTCTTACCCTGAAATATTTGCAAGTTACACATTAGGAACATTCAAAGAAGTTGAAACAAGATATAAGACGAACAGGAAAAAACTCATTGTTGTGAAGCGAGAAGTACAAAAATATGAAGATTATTTATTGTCAAAAAAGTTCTTAATTAGAATTGATAATACTCAAGTTAAAGCATTTTTTGAAAAATAACGTTGATCCATCTATTGCCAATAGATATATTATCAGGATTCAAATTTGATATCAAATATATAAAAGGAAAAGCTAACTTTTTTCCTAATTATCTTAGCAGTGATGGATGATGAACAATTAAGGACGAAAATTCAAATTCTTGATATAAAAGTTCCCTACTTGGAAGCACAAATTCAAAATATACAAGATAGCATTCGAAACAAAAATATAGACCTTGGGGCAGAAGTAACTTGTACCAAATCTAGTATCCCTTCACACGAACTTGTGAATAATAGTGCTCTTCCCGAGGATAAAGGGAAAAAAAATAAAGTAATAGAAACCTCTTCACAAGGAATACTCAAACCTATTATTGGTAAAGAAGAGATGAAAGATCTCATTAGGGATATACAAGATATCAAATTAGCGAAGGTAGCTCTTCATCGAGCCAAAATTTACCTAAGCTAACTATTACAAATATCGATAAAAAAGATATTGTCAAAATATGCTATGGAGTAAAGCTTCCCAAAAAAGATAACTATGAAGAAGTGATATTCTTTATCATTATTTTCAATATATTATTCGACTGGTATTTTGAGATGGTAAAGTGGATGAAAACACTCCACTACGAAAAATACAAGAAGATAAATTTTTATACAGGAGCACTAGCCAACTGAGTAAGAAATTACTTTGAAGTGTGAAATATGCTATGTATATATCATAGCAAAGACCTCAGAGAAATAGCCCAACTTTCGGCCAATGTCAGGAAAGCGGTAAAAAGATATACTAAGTTGTCAAAAGTACAAATATATACATTAGATTCCACTCAGCACCATGGAATGAGATTTTGTCCTTGAATATATGCAGTCATCATTCCATGTTATTAAAATGGGACTTACAAACCAACATTTTTTACCAACTAGTCAAAAAGTTGTTAAAAATGGATACCAAGATATTATTAATATGATGCCCTACAGAAGAACAAAAGGATATAAAGAGATATTTGAACATATAACTCAAAAAATATGGATCTATCCTTCTGAAGAATATATAATTTATTCCAATGCAAGGATCCCTACAAAGGATGAAGATATGTATCTTCTTGACAATTTACTATCCATTATAATCCTAAATCAAGTTAATGGATCAGAAGATATGTCAAAAGAATTGTACAAAATACTTTGGGATTACAGTGATCATCATTGTGAACACTGTGTTGTGGAAGATATGAGCCAAAGAGCATCTCTCAACAGTGAAGAATTCTCGCAGAATTTTTTGATTCAAGGATGGAAAAGTAATGGAGTCAAGATAGTGACTCTTTATCACTATTTTAATAAAACACTCTATTAAAGAAAAATGTGGTCACTAGAAGACAGAAGATAATTGAGATATGTCACAATCCAACTCAAGAGATAAGGTCAGCTAAAGATAGTGGGAGACACACGTGAAGATAAAATTGCTTTCACATAACACTACCCAACAAAGATTAGTAGGAGAATAGCTGTAAAGATAAGATTCTTTATCACTAAAAGAATTACTCAAAACCTCTATAAAAGGAGGAGGGGTATTTAGAAGAAGAAGAAGAAGATCTTGAATCAAACTAGAAAAAATACATCTCAAAGAAAATCATTCATTTGTAATTTGTATACACCACTTGTATTTAGAAAAACTACTATCTAATGTTGAAGATAGTAAAGCTTGTAATAAGGTAATCACTTATGGAGTTCTAAACTTCATAAGGTGAGTACCAAAGGTATTTAAATATAATATGTAAGCGTGTACTATTTTAGTCTATGAATATTAAGATGAAGTTTGTAATGTTCCACAAAGCTTTCATAAAAGGATTTCATTAAGTTTCTCATGATTCCTCGGCAGTACAGATAGAGATTTTAAAAGATTTTCAAAACATTATTTTTGAATGGATGTTAGTCACGTCAAAGTACCCGTCTTTGATGAATGTTTTAGGGGGAAATGACAGATTTCTAACAAAATTGTAGCACTTTGAGTATAAGTTTATCTTTTAAAATTTCGTTCTAAATAAGAACTTAATTCTGAAAAGAGTTTGAATAGAGGTGAAAACAAAGACTCTGAATACTGTGAGATTTCGTCTGTGGCAACACGGCTAGTTCTCTAGAGTGAGAAATGCAACCTTAATTGAAAAGTCTTTTGCGGAAGCAGTTGTGGACCTAAATGATTTCAAAATATTTTAAATGTTCATCTGATGCAAAATATTGATTAAGTACATGCAAAGCAATTATAAGAACATACTGGAGGGAAAACCTAGTTATTTCCATTAATTACTGTAAGTTATTTGCATGCTTTTATATGTCTATGCTTTAATTACTATTGAACTTTATGAACACTTCACAAGCATCCACATCCACATCCAATGATTGTTGCCTTAAATTAGATTTAAATGAGATATTTCATTTTTTTTAAGTATAGTTGAAAAATCTGAAAATATACTTCCTGTTGGCCAAGAAATATATTTTGATATAGATTATGCTTGTAAACATAATATAGAGTTTGATCATGTAGAAAGTTATAAAGAAATAAAAAAGATAGGTGATATCATAATTAAATTGAAGATATAAAAGAAGAAATTTCAAAAGGAATTATTTCTGGATATATAACTAAAAAAGACCAACCTAAAGCGTTTGAAAAACTAACAAAATATAGAGAGTATTTAGAACAAGTTGAAAGGTTAAAAATATATCTTTTGAATAGTGATTCTAATTAATTTGACTTATAAACCATGAGAAAAGAGAAGATTTTGAAAATTTTAGGAGAATTCAAGATAATACTAGTGAGTTAAGATCTAAAGAAATTAGAATACTCATTGAAGAACTTAGAAGAGTAGGAAATCAAGAAATGTGGGATAAAATAGTAACTATAAAATATTATCAATTCGAGCAACAACAATACTTGATTTGGTTACAAGAAATACTGAACTAAGATTTTCAGGATTAGTTCTAAGAACTTACGATTCAAACGGAAGAATTGTAAGATATAACCCTGAATAACCTAACAACTAAAAGATACATGACACATTGTGCAAATATAGATAGTAAGAGCAAAATAGTATTTTTAACAATAGAGGTCATTTTACCAAAAACTATTGTTGACTAGGCTATTTAACCAATTACCCATTTTTTGAGTTTTTTTATTCACATGATGGAAGTTCCTCGCGCATGTGAATATCGATCAAGTAGGGTGTCAAAAGTAGGGATGGCTAAGCTCGACTCTTACTCGCACGAGCTCGGCTCGTGCTCATGGCTCGTCGATTTGCTCGGCTCGTTTGTGGAGGGCGAGCTCGGCTCAGCCCATGAGTTCGTGGCTCGAGGCTTTTTTTATATAAGATACGCCTTAAAAAAAGATTTTGGACGAGCCCACGAGCTAATTGGTGGCGAGTCGGCCTGCTCGTGGCTCGTTTTGATGAGCTCGCTCGACTCGATTGACACCATTAGTCAAAAGAGTTTAGTTCTATGGCTATCCTTATCTTCATCCACCCAACACATGTCGTTTTCTTGATATATTATTATTGTACCTTCCTTTAAATAGAATATGAGATTTTCCAAGATTTATCTAAATAGAATATTGCAAGTGGAATTGGTTCATTTGAATGTATTTTCTTGGGACTTACCTAGATCAATAAAGCTAGTTGTTCCGGGATTAAATCTCGGGTTAAATCGAGTGGGGTATGTCCTAGCAGATCCCCCTCAAATCAAATGTGTGGTTGAAAAAGAATGAAAAATGATTGATGTGATGGAAAATATTATTTTATTAAAAATGTGTGATTAAAAGTTGATGAAATGTGAGGTTAAACAGTTGTGTCATATGAAATCTAGGGTTAAAATTAATTGTTGCTTTTAATTTAAATTTTAATCATTTTTTGAAGGGTACCAAACACGGTATTAATGCTTAAAGGACTTATTTTTTAAATTTGAAAAAATAATAGTATTATTTAAGAAAGGGCCGTGCTACTGTGACAGGGTCGTGCCTATCACTTATGTAGCGTCCGGCTATTGGCTGGGCGGCTGTGGGGTCGTGACAACCCCGTCTGTTTAAATTTATTCTTTAAGAAATGTGAGAAAGACAACAATAATTATTAGTTCAGCAAACTTTAATGAAGTGCTTAACTTAATTTACCATTTTTTTTCCTTGTTTTCTCTTTTCTTTTAATGGGGTTGGACGTATTGAGTCTTTAAAAAGTATCCAAAATGAAAGGTGCTTAAACACATGAGACAAAATAGTCAAATACCAATCAATGTCAGTTTGACCAATTATTTGTTGTTTATCACTCTTTCAAGTGTTCTCAATTATTGATCCTATAACACTCATATTGACAGTACGTAAATCATAGTTTAAAATCAGGACCGATCTTATCCTATGCGACTAATTATTATAAAACCCTCAAACATAATATTTTTATAAATGTAACAAAATTTAAATATTTAAAATAATAATATTACTATTTTAAAACGAAGATTTTGTGCCATTCAAAAGATAGAATAATAAATTAAAATCCCTCTCACAGCTCAAGAGATTATGCTAGTATAATATTTAACCTTCTAAAATTTTGAGATGCAAAATTAATAATCAAACTACTAAAATCTAGTTTTTTCAATATTCATTCGATATCTCTTGTGATATAATTGAAAATAAGATTTAATCAATTTCAACTTTGAAAAATTTCTTTCGACATAAGCAACTATTACATGAATAATCAATAATACTGTAAAGCAATCCAAACATATACCAAAAAACAATTCATTCTCTTCAATTAATTGTTGATAGTTGGGTGTGGCCTGTTACACATGGGGTTTGGACTTGGACTTCTTGGTCCATTATTGAAAAGGGAGCCCTACTCAGTTTCCTTCCAATCGAAGAAGCAATAAGTTTTATTTCAAATATCTTCAAAGAACACAAGCAATTTATTGATAATAAAATTTCAGGTCATAAAGCATCACAGTGACCCTTTTTATGCATCGACAGAAATTAAGTGAAAAAAATAAAAATACCTCATCCAAAAAATTATTAAAAGAGAAATTATAATTCGCTAAGCTCTCTTCTCGGTTATGAAAATCGAAAAAAGAAATTCAAAATTCAAAAAATCAAACACATACACTCTTAAACCAAAACTTCATCGTTTTAAGTTTTAATTGATTCGGAGCCAATGATAACATTGTACGACAAATTTGGTATATTAAAATACAGAAATAGTTACAAATTGTATTTGAAAAATACAAATGGATATGAATCTTCTTGTAATTGCAAAATCTTCTAATTAATTATCTGAATGTTTGAAGACAAGGAGCTACTTGGTTTGAATCCTAAGTTTCGGGATTTGTTGAAAATTTGATTTGTCGAGAACTTGACTTGTTCAACGTTTGAATTTCGGAGCTTAGATTTGCACTTCAAAACTTGGACTTGATGTTGATTTAATTCGAATAAGACTTTGATCTTCTTGTATTTGCTTGATTTGAAGATGATTTTGATCTTCTTTGTATTCGTCGGACGTGGAGTTGAAATGATTTCTTCAGCATTTCGTGATTTTTTTTTTTATTTTTTTGGCACTTTTCCCTTTTCTCTCTTTTATTATCAACATTTGATCCTATTTATAGAGGAAACTCGTGAACAATTCTGGTAATCACTCAATTAATTCCATTGGAATTATTATAATTGAATAATTGTGAATTTTGAAAGAGTGGGATGGGCCTTGATAGGTTTTAATTTAGTAAACTTAATTGTGCTAGCTATTTAAATTGACCAAACTCATTATTTGTTATTTTATTTATTTATTATGTCTACAATTGCCCTTCAAGATTTATTTATTTATTATGAAATAAATTAATCTTGATTTTCGATTTTTTAACGTAACCGTTATTCGATTATTTATTTATTTTAAACAATTCCTAACTTACTTGATTTTTTGTAAAACAAACTTTTTATATTTTATGGTGAGTTGGGTTTAAGTGAAACCCGATATCTACCTATTTATATGAATGAATTATGAAGTTTAGAAACCAATATATTAATTTTGCAAACACGCGCAAAACAAGATTATGTTTCTTCTCTCTCTCTCTAGTTTCGGCCGGCGTTTCTTTCTTGGTTTTTTTTCCTTTTGGTTTTTTAGTTTTCTTGGTTTCTGCTGCATAAACCATTCTAGCAAAAACCTGTTTTTCACGGTTTTGTTTACACGTTTCTGTCGTTTTTTTTGTATGGTTGTCATAAATTGGAACTAACATTTTTTCATTTTTATTTTTTCAGGGATTAAACTTTCAGAACAAGTCAAAGATTTTGAGGTTCGAGATTTTCTAAGTGTAGAGTAAAATTTTGTATTGCAATTATTTAACGGGTTCAGAAAATATTTCCTTATGAACAAACTCAAAATCGCCAACTTTTTCATGCACGTTGAAGACCAAGGACTGCTACATTTCGCCATTCAATGCACTTTGTGTTTGAGACCAATGACTGACTCCTTCAACTGTTCAAGACACTTTGTGTTAGGGACCAAGGATCGACTCCTTCAACCGTTCAAGGAACTTTGTATTTGTGATCATTTATATATTTGGGAGACTTATGATTTAGATAATAAAGGAATCTAAAAGATTTACTACCCGTTAATTTTTTATTTATTTTTGCTAATTTTCTCTTCATTTTCTTCTTTAGGAATGACTGGGACGTTCTCTAATAATATAGCGTATTCAGATATATATGAAATCGTCGAGTTTAAAAGCCAAGATAAAAGTTACATTCGTTTCAAAGATACTAATGTGAAGTACCACGCCCAACCTGACAAACGAGGTGAACTTAAACTTAGCATCCATAAGCCAACTACAGATCCTTCTCTCGAGCTCTTGAAGCCTTTGTTGGAGTTGCATATGCCCATTATTAGTGAATGTCACAAGAATTCAGAAGTTGTCATGTCCAACCGATCTAGTAGTTATCTTCCCTTTTTGTGTCTCCCGCCTCACCATTTTCAAAGCATGGAGTGCATTTCAAGAGCCGTAATTTGTGAGAAGATTAACAATAAAGAAATATGATGGAGAAGTGCGCTTGTCAGTCGTTGAGAGATTTCTCTTCTTCCAAAATTTTGGAAGTGGTTTTCATAGGTCCATAAACTTTTACTCAAAAGGAATCTTAGTCAGTTAGCTTCTGCAATCAGCTCCGCTCAAGTGCATTTGACATGTAGAGTGCAAAACGTCCTTACATTTCAAATTTTTGCATTTTCACCCTTATTTCAACATTTCATTGCGGAAAACATTATTTTCACCTATTTTTGGGAAGAAAAATTGAAATATGGGTGAAAATACAAAAATTTGAAACGTAAAGACGTTTTGCACACTACATGTCAAATGTAGGAACGTTTTGTGTGATTAAGCCTAAATAGTATTATTCAAACCCAAAAATTGATTTATGTCCTTTCATTTTCTACAAACATTTCCCTCTTTCATTATGACAGCATTCCTTTGTGAGCCCAAATGAGTCCACTTCAAACGAAAAACGTGTGCCCTTTCATTTTCTACAAAAATTTCCCTCTTTCATTATGAGAGCATTCCTTTGTGAGCCCAAATGAGTCCACTTCAATGGAAAAACGTGTGTCCTTTCATTTTCTACAAAAGTTTCCCTTTCATTATGAGAGCATTTCTTTGCGAGCCCAAATGAGTCCACTTTAATCCAAAAACGTGTCCCCCACAAAAATTTCCCTCTTTCATCGTGAGAACATTCCTTTGTGAGCCTAAATGAGTCCACTTTAATCGAAAAAGTACGATATAAATTTTAGTATGCATATTAAGATCACTATAATATTGAATCAGTCTTTGAAAAACTATTGTGTACGCGTATGTGTGTCTATATATTGTGTGCGCGCGCGATGAGTTTTATAATATTGATTTTATTTTTTTTTAGAAAATGTGGTTAAAAGTAAGAATTTTTTTTATATTTATATGTAAAATTATTTTATTAAGACAATTCGTGATTAAGAATAAATTTATGGAATATATTATTCACGTGAAAGATGAGTTTTATAATAATATTTTTTTTTTTTAGAGAGTGTGGTTAAAAGTAAGAATTTTTTTTAGATTTACATGTAAAATTATTTTAGTAAGAGAATTCGTGATTAAGAATAAATTTTCGAAAAAAAAAATAAGTTTTTAGAGAATAAGGCTCAAACATGGATTTAATGAAGACCCATAAATTAAGCAATTCTCGGAAAGTTCATCTTAGGGGTGTAAACGGTCCGATTTTACTGATTTTTGACAAATTTTCAAACCAAACCGTTTAAACCGGTTTGAGATAAACACAAACTTAAACCAAACTATTTAGAACGGTTTGAAAAAAACTCAAACCTAAACCTAAGGGTTTGATCCGATTTTAAATCGCCGGTTTCGCCGTATATTTTTTTGTCTTTCTACTTTTATGACATAAATTCATTGAATTCAATATATATTTATATCTTACTAGCAATAAATTCAAAACAAACTAAATATATATACGACAAATTTAAATACCAACTAAATCAAAGTGAAATCATAATAAACTAAAATATAATTTTTTGTTTGTCATTTTAGGCTAAGACGTTACGATAACATTACAATACAAGTCTACTAAACTAAATATAAAGCCCAAAAAATATAATGATGTTCAACAATACCTCGTAATCATCATATCTGAAAAATAAAACTACTGATTAGACAGATAAAATAACCAACAATAATAATAAATCAATTGTTTGTAATATCTAAACATAACAATTACACAAACTTACCGTCGTATATTGTTACGAATTCAGTTTCTCACATATACTCAAACACCAATTATTGTCACATATGATTCATAGTCTCTATTGTCAAACAAATACATTCGTTATATTATCATAGTATTGGATACTGACGATAAGAGAATATTTAAAAATATGGTAATAGAAAATATAAATTACATGCCACAACGTTCATTGAATCATCAAATGCTTTCATTTCATCTTAATATTGGCACAGCACTATAGGTTCATTCTTAATTTGCAACCAGTTCTTTCCGCATATACAAACCTTAACCATCCTTGCACCTAATAAACTCTTAAAGGAATCAAGTATCTGATCTTCATTTAAGAATGTAAACTCAAAAGCAACTGTAGAAATTTGAATTTTAAAGAGGAAAATAATTTTTGATAGATTATGTTAGTCTTGAAATTATTAGATATAAATTAGGATTATTTGGTAATAATAATATATATGTAATAGAAAATTATAAATTGACAAAAATACACCCAAATGACAAAACTATTGGATTTTACATATTTGGATGAATTTTCAAAAAAATTCATTTTTTTATTTTTTTATTTTTATATATTTTTTCGTCGGTCCGATTTGATTTTAAATCGCATTTAAATTATCAAATCTAAACCAAACTGTTTTTGATCGGTTTTGTTTGGTTCAAAACCATTTCGTTGAGGGTCCACGTGACACCAAACCGACGATTTCTAAAATGCAGTTTCGGTTCGATTTTTCGATTTCACGATTTTTGCTTACAGCACTAGTTCATTTTAGTTTTCAATAGAAATTTAAGATTTGTTGATGCATGAATTTTCCAACTGTAAGTGTACGATGTTAAGTTTTAATATAGTGAGAGTAAAGTATCGTTTTTCACAAGGATTGAAATCAAATCCTAATAATTCCTGTAATTATAATAACCTTAATCTTATTTAGAAAACAAGAATAATTGAGTGAAATATCTAACTAAACTAATTTAATAAACTAATAATGCAATTACACAAGATGAATAACAATGAGCTTAAACTCTAGAGATCAAATTTCACCTAACCATCAATTATGCTTCGATCATCTAATTATTCCTTAATTTATTCTTATGGTTTATTAGTCAAGAACCCGAAATTATCTTAATCCCCTCTCTCGATGATGAATTGAGAATTACTTTTAAAACCCTAATTTTGAGTCTCTATCTAAAATTAGGATGATAAAGTACATTTAGATCTTTGATTATCTTAATAACTACAAAGAATTTCATAGGCCTCTCGAAATCTATAATTTTCTAGGTTGTGTTTATTAATGCTCACTATTTAGAGTTCCTTCTCTCGATAGTAAATCTCAAATTCCATATCATTCAAATGGTGATCAATAATTCAAAATTATTAAAAATAGATAAACACAAATAAACTCATTGAATAATCCAATAGATAATCAAATGATCAAAGCATAATATTTAGTGTTGGCTACATTGTATTTCTAGAAAATTAGATTACTCTATGAAAATATAAAAGAAAATACAATCAATGTTCTTAAATATTGATAAAATAGGGAAGATTAATAGAGAATAAGAAAAACTCTTTGATTTGTGGATTCCTCAATCTCCAATAGTCTTCTTCTTGATGTGATTGCTGTTTTTCGTCCCCCAAAAGTCCTCTTTTCGAACCCTGCCAGCCATATTTATAGTCCTCACTTTAAACTCGTCAGTTTTAGGGCTTATTTGGCAACTGGTGTCATCGCATCGCAGGGACGTCTATTTTGGGCTTAGGGGCGCCCAACCTCCTTTGGACTGGCGCATGGGCGCCACTTTTGGGCGCGAGGGCACCAGTTGTTTCAGGTGAAAATCAGTTCTGAAGCTTCTAGTGGCGCATGGGCGCCACTTTTGGGCGCGGGGGCGCCTGAACTTTCGGGTGAGAAACAACTACACTTCGCGTCCTTCAATATTTTTATCATAACTTCTTCTTCCGATATCCTATTGAGATTATTCGAGATGCGTTGTAAAGATAATTCAAAGGGCTACAACTTTGCTTCAGACATCATCCTTAATTCGATCGTTTACTATATCAAAAGTAAGTCTCAATGTGAAACTAAAAATCCGGAGTAAAACTTTTTCGGTTGGAATTTGATGTGTAATCACTTTTTGGTTATATTTGATCCCTTTGATATCTTTCTTCATCCAATTGACCATTAACATTCTCAAATCTTAATCATGAGGTTCGGCGCAAATTTTGAATATTTTCACTTTAGTCCTCGAACTTTGGATCTCTTACAATTTAGCTCATTTTTCCAATTTTTGTCAACTTTAGATTATTTTCTTTAATATCATCAACCTACATTACAACATCAAAATCACGCATTAAAATATCAACAACTCATAAAAATTAACCAAATAATAAGTTTAATGTCATTGATATCATGAGTGAAATATCACTCATCAAATACCCTCAAACTTAATATTTTGCTAGTCCTCGAGCAAACATCAAATCAAAGAAAATGAATAACAACCACACAAACAAAACAAAAAAATCAATAAAAACAAATTGCGTAGATATCTTGCCTTCGTAGCTCAGGATTGGCAACATGCATTAATTTCATTAATCATTTCAAAATTATAATGCAAAAGCTAACGTCCCACATTTTCAATGCAAAAACGGGTGCGTGTGTGTGAAGAGTTAAGTGCAACACTTTACAATAATCAATTGATCCAATTCTCGGTCTTAAAAGTCAAATTTTTCCTTACTTCGCTAGTAGGATTCATACATCCCAAACTTGTTCTTTTCACTCCCCATGGTGTATTCTAAAGTTGATTTCAATACTAATATCTTACACCACTCAAGTTTGGTTAGATTTCACTAATTGTAGTTTAACATGTCAATAAATATGGATTCTCCTTATTTTGACTGCTTTAACCTCCAAGACTCAACTAAGTTACTAACCTCTTATCAAAAGTCTAATCTCTTAAAATAAGTGGTCG